>BSBM01001642.1:10327500-10927500 GCA_027924585.1 Larix kaempferi
CTTTTGATTGGCTCACCTATTTTGAAAACGGAAAAGAACCCACACAAGTACACACAAAGACCTACATCCTAAAAAATAAAGGTTCATTGATTATGTTAAGACCATGATGTTGTGCACTAACACTCGACCTGGTCATTCTAGGGCTTGGATGACTTCCTTAATTAAAACAAAAACAAAAATTAATATAAATAAATATGGAAAAATAGCGTTGGACTAGAACGGCTTGTTATCTACGACTATATATAATTTTTTTCACAAAATTCCACCATTTGCATACTAAACCAACGAACTAACGCAAACATATTCATTTTGTTTTCTTAAAAAAATAACATACCAACCTTAGGAGAACCCCATTTTTTGGGAGTTATACTTAATTTCCATAAATAATATTTGTATATTTTGGAAGGTAATCTGATTGTCTACATTTCATCTTCTTTCACCATATTCCAAAAAGCTCTGTAGGTAGCTCTAATATTGTTTTTTGACGTTCAGATTTCTGTTTTTCCAGAAATCGATTGCGACTAACGCGTCATAAATGACCAACATTAGCTTGCACCATCCCATATGTAAATATTATGAAATTAAATGTTATTAATTTTTTACACTCATCAAATATTATTAAAAAAAATTTAATGTTAAAACGTATATGTTGTTAGATGTTAAATCAATCAAAGCTATACTTTTTATTCCTAAATTGAGTAAATGTTATAAGTTGCATGCCTTTGTGTTTTAAAGTTTTAAAGATATTAGAATATTATTATATTTTATTTGTATGAAAGTGTATGTGTTATTATTATTATGAATATAAATATTATATATACTGCAATTTAGTTATATTTTTAGTTGTTAAATTAAAAGTATTACATATTTTTAATATTTTAAAGAATAAATTTTTTTTTTTCTAAATTAATTTAAATATTTTGTTGATTGATTAAAATATTATATTTTTTATAATTAAATAATTTTTAATAAATTTATATAATAAAAAAATAACTAAACTTTGATAAGTATTAATTTATATGGAAATCTAATAATTATTCTAATATAGATTTATCTCCAAGGTTAGCAAACTTGGTAGATTCTCTTGTCCTATGTCCGAAAAGATATCATGATTGATTTCCATGACGACGTTTAGAGTTATTGGTGGAAAAAGAAGCTAATGACCAATCATATTTATATCCACATAAATGATTGTGCTGAGTCTATATAGATTTATTAAAATAATAATAATAATAAATATTTAATTTATTAAAATGTTAATTAATTTTATTTATATATTTGAAATTCATTTTGTAATATTTTAATTTAATTTTGCAATTTTAGAATTCATTATCATATTTTCAAAATCTGCACTTTGCTCTTTCTAAATTAATTTCACGCTTTAGAAATATTTAAAAAACTTAAACTTTAATCCTTCCAAACCCAATGATATAGTCATTAAAAGATAGTATGATTAAAACATCAAATCATCTTCAATAATATAGTTCTAAAAGAAAATCATCAATAATAAATTAATTAGTTATATGACTATAATAATGCACATCAAGAGAGAAATACAGATAGTACATAGTGCGATAAACTACAATGGAGAAAAAAACCCACTCTATAATTTTCATTGTTTATTTTAATAGCTAACTAGTCATTATAGTGTTATGATTCCCTTATTTATCAAATAGCGTAAAAATTAGTATTTTGTAAAAATTAGTATTTGTAACTAGTCTAAACGTATATCATATATTTCAGATATATGAAATTTAGTTCAATGTATTAGTTCAATCATCAAATTTTGATAACATGTTACATGTATGAATTTATATGTGTGCAATAAGGTTAATAGTAAAAAGTTTAAAACTTTAAACTTTATTATACATATTTTGTTTTATAATTTAGTTAATTTATATTTTGTTTTAGAATTTTGTTATAAATATTAGATTTATTTTATAATATAAATACAAAGTTTAGTAATTAGTTATAATATTATATATCAAATTGTAGTTAGGATAATATATTTTATTAGAAGTTTGTTTTATTGTTTTATAATTTATTTTTTGGATAATATATTTTATTAGAAATTTGTTTTATTGTTTTATAATTTATTTTTTGGATAATATATTTTATTAGAAATTTGTTTTATTGTTTTATAATTTATTTTTTGTATTTTAATTATCTAATATTTTTATAATTAATTTTATAAATGTATTATTAGTTTTTGTTTTAAGGTTTATATTTCAAATTAATTTTAATGAACATTAAAATTGAATGTTACATGTATTATCTATATTTTTAAAATTTCAAAATTTTTAAAAAATATGCTTTTTTAATTTATAAGAAACTTATTCCCGTATTTTTTTCATACTAGATTCTTTTGTTACGTATTTTTTCTGTATCTAATCATATGAATCCGTATTCATACTAGAATTATGCTACTATGGTTTCTACCATAGAAAACACTTCATGTACTTTCCATGTAAGATAGAGAGAGCTCATTCCAACAACAAGAACTTAAATAATGGTGAGAATGTTAGTATCTAACTAGCCTGATCCAACCCACTTTTGGAAAACATGTCATAAGTAGTATTTAAACTTGGGCAAGAAGATAACAACTTACTACATCCAACTAGGGACACACATTATATAATTTTTTAAGATTTGAACATTGGTGGAAAGGATCTCTCTCTTTGAGAAAATGTATAAGGAGATACATCCGAATAAGTGTTTATAAACTACCATGGGAAAATTTTCCAACTATGGAAAAAAATTATCTTCAAAAGTAGTAAAATTTTGTCTTAACTAGTTTAGAATACTTGATATCCCTCTGCGCACTCCTTTCTGCTTGTTTTTTGTCTTAGATTCTTATGTTTTTTTACTAATTACTATTTGTTGGTTTTGCTGAAGGATTTGTTCTCCAACTCTTATTGGTCCTCTTCTATGTGTGGGACTTACTTAGACTTTGTATCCTCACTAACTTTTGATATCAAATTACGATTCATGGATGCTTTTCCATCTAATCCCTCTACTTCTACTACTCATAATTTGTAATTATGCTTTATTTATTTTTTGGCATCCTTGATTTTTATTTTTGATTTGCATGATTAAAGGATTTTCTGTAATACACTAGTATTAATTTAAGAAGCTTGGCTATCTAGAATGAAGAAATACTTCCAAATTTATAACTATTCTGATGAATTGAAGGCAAAAAATGGCCATTTATAACCTAAGTGGAAAAGTAGGTATTTGGTGGCAAGATATCAAAAAAGTAAAAGGTATAAAAGAACGACACATAACCTGGAATACCTTTAAGAAACCTTTTAAATAAAAGTATCTCTCAGAACAGTACTATGAAGAAAAAGCGAAAGAATTCTAGGAATTAAGGTTAGGAGCTATGACCATGAAAGAACTCTGCAGTAAATTCCTAAGTCTGCTTCGTTATGTACCATACATAATAGATGAAAAAAAAATACAACGCTTTCTTAGTTGCTTTCCTACCATGTTTAAGGAATGGATTGAGTATGAAAACCTGGAGACGTTGGAAGAAGAAACGAGAAAAGTGAATTTCTTCCATGATCAGAATAATAATAAAAGATAAAATGTACCTAATTGGAATACTAAAAGACGGGATAACTTGGACCCAAGAAAGAAGAATAATAATAAATTTCACAGAAATACTGGGAATAATTACAGAGGGTGTCAGGGTAGTAATTATACAGGTTTTAAACCAAAACACCCTGCAACAAAAGAAAGAGAAATTTCCACTAATTTTAATAAAAACACTGCACAGAGGCAACCCTTAAAATGTTAGGAATGTGGTGACCCACATTAATTTAAAGACTGTCTTGTAAGAACTAATTTTTTTAATAAAGGTCACTCCATTCAGGAAGCTGTTACAGTTGGAGATATGGCGAGAAGTATGCACATAATCAGTGTTGCATTGGTGAATCGACAAGCAGACCATCAAGATTCAATGGTCGAGATTGAAGGTATGATAAAAAGTCAACCTATTTCCATACTAATTGATCCAAGTGCAAGTATGAGTTATGTATCACCTAGGATTGTTGAGTTATGTAATTTAGTACCTGAAAATTTTGAAAAATATTGGCTAGTACAGTTAGCCATAGGTACTAAACAAAAGGCCACTATTTATGTGAAAAACTATGAAGTATTCATGAATGAATTTAATATGCATGTTGATTTGAATATTTTACAGTTAGGTTCCTATGATATGCTGATATGAATGGATTAGATGGAAAAACACAGATTCATGTTGAATTGTTATGAAAAACAATTTACATGCATTGATAATATTGGAAACACAATTAAAGTAACATGAATTCCCAGAAGGACTACAATTAGAGAGATCTCATCCTTACAAATGAATATATATGTATGTAAGGGATGTAATGTATTTGTTGTTTATGTAATTGATGATAAAGATCAAGATAACAAACTTAAAGTAGAAGATATACCTATCCTGAAATATTTTAAAGACATCTTTTTGGAAGAATTCCTAGGACTACCTTCGAAAAGAGAGATAGACTTTACGATCGATTTGATACCGGGAGTGGTACCATGATCAAAAGCTATGTATCAGATGAATATAATATAACTTATAGAACTTAAATTACAGTTACAAGAACTAATTGACAAGAAGTACATTTGACCTAGTGTTTCCCCTTGGGGAGCACTGGTCTTATTCGTAAAGAAGAAAGACAGAACCTTAAGATTATGTATAGACTATCAAAAATTAAATAATATAACTATTAAAAATCGATATCCTTTACCTCGGATAGATGATCTATTTGATCAGTTCCAAGGGGTGACAATATTTTCTAAAATTGATCTACGATCTGGCTACCATCAGGTACGAATCAAAGATGAAGACATCTTTAAAACTGCTTTTAGAACTCGTTATGGTCATTACGAGTTTGTTGTAATTCCCTTTGGATTAACAAGCGCACCTACAACTTTTATGTGCTTAATGAATAGTATTATAACTAATTATTTGGATAAATTTGTATATGTCTTCTTCGACGATACACTGATTTACTTGAACAATAAAGAGGAACATGAAGAACACCTAAAAATAGTTCTGCAAGTTTTAAGAGAACAACAACTGTTTGCTAAGTTTAGCAAATGCGATTTCTTTAAAGAAAGAATTCAATATCTAGGACACGTAGTGTCTAAGGATGGAATATATGTCTATCCCGACAAGATTAAGGCGATCATTTAATGGCCAATTCCTAAAAATGTAACGGATGTAAGATCGTTCATGGGGATTACAGTTTATTATCGAAATTTTATAGAAGGATTTTCTAAGATAGCCTACCCCATAACTTCACTACAGAAGAAAGGTAAAAAGTTTGATTGGAATGAAAAGTATATGGAAAGTTTTAATAAATTAAAGCATCTGTTAACCACCGCCCCTATATTAAAAATTGCTAATCCTTTTAAGGATTTCTTCATATGCACCGACGCATGTAATGAAGGAATAGGCTGTGTAGTAATTCAAGAGATTTGTGAGCAGTAGTTACAAATCTGATTTAGAAGATCAGATTTTAAATGCAGAAAATTATGATAAAAATACAAAAATATAAAGGAAAACACTGTTGAAAATGAAAGGAACCAGATAAAAACATATTTTAGTCTAAATGGAAGAGGTTTACTGCTACATAAAAATAGATTATACATACCAAATACAACATAAATCAAATTAACAGTCATGAATTAGTTACACAAAGGATCGTATTCAGGACATCCTGGATACCAGAAGATGATCACCAAGATCATAAAAGACTTCTTTTGGCCTAACATGAAGAAAGAGCTAGCAGAATACGTAGCTCGCTGCATAGAATGCTAGCAAGTCATGGAAGAACACCAACATCTAGCTTGGTTATTGAAACTGCTAACCATTCCAGAATGGAAGTGGGAAATAATCAGCATGGACTTTATAACAGGCCTACCTAAAAATTTTAGGTAGCATGATTCAATTATGGTTTTAGTCGATAAATTAAAAAAAGAAACTCATTTTATTCTGGTAAAATCTACTTATAAGGCTGTTAACATCACAGATATATTTATGAAATATATTTTTAGATTACATGGCGTACCAAAGGTAATAATCTCATAAAAAGATGTAAAATTTACAGTAAATTTCCGGAAAGCTTTGTTTAAAGGGTTAGGCACTCAATTGAACTTCAGTACTGCATATCATCCACAAATGAATGGATAGACTGAAAGAGTAAACCAAGTCCTAGAGGACATGCTAAGAATGTATGTAATGGACAAACCAGGTAAATGGTCAGACTACCTACACTTAGTAGAATTTGCTTACAATAATCATTTTCAAGTATCAGTTGGTATGAGTTCCTTTGAAATTATGTATGGACGTAAATTTAATACTCCCATTTCATGGAGCAATCCTATGGACCGATTAATTTTAGGACCTGTATTGTTAAAAGATATGGAACTAATCGTGAAGCAAGTACAACAAAAATTGAAGGTTTCCCAAGACAGGAAAAAAAGTTATGTTAACCTAAAAAGAACTCATCGAGAGTTCCAAGTAGGCGAGCATGTGTATATCAAGGTAAAACCCAAGAAAATATCTCTAAGTTTGGGTAGGTATTCAAAATTGGCACCTAGGTATTGTGGGCCATTTGAAATTTTGGCTAAAGTAGGGCCGGTAGCATACAAGTTATCCCTACCACCTACTATTAAAGTGCATGATGTTTTTCACGTTTCCATTTTGAAGAAGTATGTTCATGACACTACTCATCTGATTGATTGGGATGCTATATAGGTGGAACCTGAGGGAGAGTTCCATGTGGGACCGGAGTGTATTCTCGACAAAAGAGAACTTTTACTCCAAAACCGTACCATCGGACAAGTCAAGGTGCAATGGAAGCACCTTAGTCTAGAAGAGTCCACTTGGGAATTGGAAAGTGATATGTGGGAGGAAAATCCAATCCTATTCCGGGATGAAGAAATGGAAGAATAAATACAAGAAAATAATAACATCGAGGACGATGTTATCTGTTAAGAGGAGGTGTATGTAATACACCAAGATTAAATAAAGTATTATTAAATACTTTCTTTTTGAATATTTTATGTTTATTTATTATTTAAATATTTTTTACAAGAAGTAAAAAATAAAAACAATGTATTGGATTATTCTTTTATTAATAAAAATACTGAAGGGGCACAGAAATGAAATATATGTTGCATGAGTGATTGCTGACCCACAAGAGGAAAAGACAAGTGGTTGAAGCTGCTGAGTGAGAACTCAAGGTGCAGGAGGCTCACAACTCTTAGTTGAGTGCTAAAGAGTAGGAGGCTCATAAATGACCAAGTCCTAGGAAATATACTATATAATAGTATGTCCATAAGAAGCAGGAAGCTAGCATTGGATGGGGATTGAATCTGATAATGCAAGAGATGGAGCATTAAGTGGATTTTTCTCATGTGGTTCAGTGATCAGGTTCGTGCGTTCTCCAACAAGTGAGACTTGTTTTCTCTAGGAGTTGGTTGGGAGGAACGACTATTTCATATTTGTTTTTCTGAAAGTGGTGACACGTTCTTTGTTTAATTTTATTATACGTTTAAAAGTAATTACAGTAGGATTTTCATTCTCGTTATAGATTACAACTAACCGTTAGCATAAATCTAATTTATGAATCTAATTAGATTATGGATATATTATATAGATGATTCCGGTATCCCTTCTATGTTGTTTTTAGATTTATGTTTTCTGTCGAATGAATATCTATGTCTATTTTGTTTTCAAATTTATGTATTCTGTCAAATCGATATCTAGGTTTATAAAATAATCATCACTAGTATTAATTTTGTTTTCCAAGAAATATATGTTTTCTAATCGAGTATGGATTAAAGTTTTGTTTAGGAACAAAATTGAAATATGTTCAAACTTTATAACCAAACCATAACAGGATCGCAAAGAAAGCTAAGTATAGCTAATTGTATAGACAAGTGTTTTTATCTGCTTAACTAGAAAAATATCAATAGTGTTTTACTAAGTTCTGGTGAAGAGCCAAAATGCTTCTGTAGAAAAGAAAAAACTTCCTTTAAAAAAACTTCCTTTTTCTTTTATAAACCCTCGCCATAGGTCGAAAAAGTCAGATCTGGAAGGATCATAACGTAAGCTACGACTACATATGCCATAATTAATATTATAAACAGTTAACCATTTCAAACCCTGAAATCATTAAATAATTACGACATCCTTTTCTTTAACTAATCCACAGCCCAAAAAATGTCAGGTTTCCTATAAAGGAAATGTGATCCTCTCCACAGAGGCCACACATATCCTTTTTTTTGGTTGCACAACTAACTAGTGCCGCAACCCAAATCTATCTATGTGGAAGTAATCCCATTGTAGGATGGAAGTTGTTATAAATAATAAGAAAAGTAATCTCCCAAAAGGATAACCAAATAGAAGAAACTTATACAGTTTTTTAATGGAACAGACGGAGAGTAGTCGTTCTAGTTATTCATAACATTAAGTATAGTATTTAAGATCAAAGAGGAGTTTGACAAAAAATGCATAAATTACAACCACGATATCAATTCTAGATTATTCATAGAAGTCAAAAAGACCCTAAGGGTCACAATTATATAAACAAACAACGAATGTTAAACATAGGGATTCATATCCCTGTGGAAATAAGCCATCCACTATTTTATATAAAATACCAAATGTTTAAATTAAGATTACAGAGGTGGTAAGCAGTAAGCCATCCACGATGGCACCGTAATAAACCTTTAGCCCTTAGGATAAGAAACAAAGTATATAAATATTTCAAAACAAACGCTAGAGAAAAGAGAACGAGGAATCCCTCTATCATCATTTCATAAAACCTAAGGTAGTAATAAGTTAATTAATCAAATTATTTCAGGAAGGTGAAAGTTGAAACCTTTCCAACTTCAAAACCATACCGAATGCTACCTACAACAAACAAGAGTTGAAGTCAACATTCAAACCGTCTAGTAGCAAATTATAAATACAAACTGAACTTTTACTAAGTAATGCTTTTTGCTTACCTTGGATTTCTAAGACACAGGATTGGGAGAAGCTGACCCTATCGCCATCCTCGTCGGCACCCACAACCTGCAACCAAACAACCAACTTTCAGAACTATGTCAATTTATCGGATAAATGTTACAAGAATAAGCTAAGTCTAGTTTTCTCTTACGTTGTATAAGTGTAGACAGGGCCAGGGGTCGACTCCTCCTGGACGCCCTTATTACTCCCTTGCTTGCACAAACAAAAACTTAAACATTAGTTTTGGTAACCATTGTTTTAGTAAAAATACAGATAACAATTTTAAATATGTTGAGTATGAATTGAATCTTTTATTTACCTGTTGAAGGGTAGTTCGAGGCGGGTAAGGTTGGCCAAGTTTGGTCATTGCAACCAGTGAACCTTGGAGGTGGCGACCATTAGCACCATCACTATATCCCTTCACGCCTTGCAAGGAAACTGGAAAGGGTATACCATTAACGTTGAATGGTGGATACAGGAAATCGCTATTTGACAAAGGAGAACCTCTGTTCGTAGAGCTCTCAAACCAAACCATTGAATTAATGAATTTTCGAACACCAAAGAACACATTAAATCCCTTTCAAAACCCTAAGCCATCTGGTTGTCCAAATGGATGACTAAGATTCATTTCCAGTATGAGCCATAAAATCCTGGCTGCAATGTCAACTCGCAACCAGGTTAGCTCTTAACTTCGCTAGAATTACACAGTACAAACATTCATCACAACAACAAACAAATCCGAATGACGTTATAACCATAAAATTATATTAAAATCATTCATATTAGTTCGACTATGGTGAACCCCATAGCCCCAATATATTTCAATGTTTACATCAAACACATAACAATGTATTGTTATCCTTGCACTAGGAGCAAAGTCTTATATCGTTTTTCCTTCTAAAGACTTTAATACTCTTAAAGTATTTAGACTAAGACTATTTCCATAGTTTCCCAACATTTGTTACATATAACGAAATCCTTAACGCATAAAAGTTAAGGTAGGATATAATATCAATACTTAGACTTAGATCTAAGAAAGACCCTTACAAACTAATAGTAAGAACAAGAAAAGGAAGAAGACATCACCTTCAGTTATGATGGAGACACACCACTCTTTTTGTAAAGAATCCACTTTGAAGGTAACCTGATAAAAAAGGAGTTATATAAATTGCGTCGGCAACTTTACAAACAATGACAACCTTTATCACAGTAGCTTTTACTTGCTAGAAACATAGAAGATGTTATATTGTTATGCATATAATATTTGTTTTAATTATGGATTTTCGAGGTATATGACATTTTCCTTTAAAGTTCTCACATATCTAGATAAAGTTACTTTGAGATACTCCTTTACTATGCTAATTCTCAATGTAGACTCTTATGTGGTTAATAGTTTATTTGATGTATTGTGTATGACTTGTTGTACTCCAGTTGTGTTAACAATCAAAATAGCACCCTCGTCATGTGACGGAAGAGGCATAGTTTTGCCATGCACTTGCAGCAGGAAGTCATAACACAGTTTCGTCCAGAGACAAATCCTCTCTGAGACATGCATTAAGATGCATTAATTGTGATTAAATAATTCTAAATGGTGCAAAAGGGCCTAAAAACTATTCAGAAGTGGGTTTTCACTTGAAAATAATCAACATTGAGAAAAGTGACTAATCCCACATCCACTAGAAAGACCTAAGGCTCATTTCCCAATGCTATATAAGAACGGCATGGGAGGCATGGTAAAGGGTGATTAGAAAAGCAAAGGCATGCTAAAGAGATTCTGAAGGAGGAGGAAGAAGAGCTTCAAGTCTTCAAGAGCAAGGGTGAAGGAAGGGAAGCTCATGATAATGGAGGAAGGGTTCACATCAAGCTTATTGGTAAAGTTGTACTTCCTCCTTGTTTCAATATGAAGTAATTCAAGTTTATGCCATTATGATGTTTAGACATTGCTTATATTGTATGATTTAAACTGTTAAATGGCTGTAAATCTGAAGGTTGCTTATCTTAAATGATGAATGAATTTAGATTTCGAAATAACTTGTGTTAATAACTTCATTTCTGACGTAAGATCTCACCAACCTTTAGTAAGATATTTAAATATGTGTAGACATATCCGTGCACAAATAACTGTTATCAGAATGGCGACTCCGTTGAGTTGAATTTGCTTGGAAATTTCTTGACATTTTTTGCAACTTTCTTGAAATTTTCTACATTTTTATTCATTTTTGGTGCTTATCCTCCTTCAGATCTACTCATTTCTAGCTTAAAGATCTTTAAAAGAACCTTAAATCTACCTAGAGAAGCTAAAAATCAGCCTAGCCATATTTCAAAACCATTAAACCACCATCACATTCTATTATATCTGAGTTTCTTGAATCTCTGCCTAGAATTTTAGAGTTTAAAACTCTGTTTTGATCTTCAAGCTATGTTAAAGATTCGCTCTCTGCATCAGCATGAAAATCTTTTAAACTCTGGTGTGAATCCTTCAAATTCGGTGTTGAAATTCTTAAGGCTCTGCATAATTTGAAGATTCTAGTGTTAAAATTTTTAAAGCTTAAATCCCTGCATGGTAACATCTGGCTGTAATTTTTCGCTCGTATCTTTAAAGCTCTGTGTGTTTGTATCTTTAAAGCTTTGTGTGCTAATATCTAGCTTTAATCTCCTACATCGATACATCGATCCAAGATCTTCAGCATTTAAATTTCTGTAAGTTAGATTCCTTCCAGCTCTGCGTGTTGTCCTGTGAATGCGTTGTGAAAGACCCTAAAGATCTGATTGCTGAATTTAAAAATTGATTGCTAAGTTAAAGATTTATTTAAACTTTGCCAAACTATTCAGAATTTTTAAAACTTCAGAGCTCTGCATCTCAATTCAAACCCTGCACATCTCTGCATTAAAAAATATTAAAGATCTTGGCACTCGGCGTGTTCTTGTTCTTTAAAACTCTGCATATTTATGAGTTTGTAGATCTCTGCCGTGGAAAATCCTTGCATCCGTTGAATCTCTGCATTTAAAGTTTATCAAATCTCAACATTAAAAGACCACTCCTGCGATAAAGCTTTTAGAGCTCTGTATGAGATTCAATTTACAGATCGAGCATTCCACATTTATATTGATGATTGAATTCTTGTGATAGTAGACCTGCTACATATCATATGTCCTGGGATATGTTGGAAATTCCTCGCACCAGTCATGCAAGACACCCACAAACCCTCTATCAAGTATCAGAGGAAGTGTATTTGAATTGCTCATTGTAATAACATTCATCGCCCAAACTGTTTTTCCTGCCTCCAATAAAGCAGCATTCAAGCCTCCATACCGAGCATTCATCACATTCCTCACCACTTAAAAGGGGGAAGGGGAACTTCCTCCCCTGGTCGCTTTGGACGGTCAGAAAAGATCACTGGTGAAGTGAGAAGCTTATAATTAATGAATCCAAATGGCTCTGTGCGTTTCTTAAATCTCAGCCACGATTTGTAATTAGGTCAACATTAATCTCAGCATTAAATGTCATTCTCTGCCACAACTTTTGTCTAAGTCTGCCACGTCCTTTGAGTCAAACACTGGTAGTTCAACCTTTGTCTTAAATAGTGTAGCGTGGAGTGTTGTTTATTGTTTGAACTATGTAGCGTGGAGTGCTGTGGAAGGCCATATGCAACGATGAATGTTGATGAAATCCAAGAGACAGTGCCATATACCCTGCCACGTTTTGCTTTGATTGCTGGGTTGAAATCCAACTCAGAGACCACAGCGTTTAAAAGTTTGGGTGGGAAATGAATTCAAATGTTTCCAACCATATTAAATTTGAATTTTAAATGAAAAACTTTGAGTGCCAAAACAAAATTTGAAAATCGTTTTTGAATTTCAATCTTTTTATATTTTTGGTTTAAAAAGAATTCAAATAGTTTTCCAACGTTTGGCATGGTTTGTTCAAAATTTTTATATTGGCATGCAAAAAGAGTTAAAAAACTTTTTGCAAAAACTTGACAAGGTAAGGGTTAAAATCTTTTTCAATTCAATGGTTTAAAAAACTCAGTTTTAAAGTTTTGAAAAGTTTTTGGAATTAAAAATCTTTTTCATTGGTTTAAAGAATGCAAAACACCATATTAATTGTTTTAAAAGTTTGAAAAGTCTTATTCAATTGGATTAGGTGTGAGGTATGTCCTTTTAATAAGAAGAAAATAAATTTTTGCAAAGATTAACTTTTTTTACATTGTGAAATTTGACAAAAGGTAATTTTTGTGAATTTCAAGAAGTTTATGCATTTAATCTTTTTGCAAATATTGTCATTTTGGGGACCAAAAACAAAAAAGGAAAAAAATTTCAAATTTTTGGGACCAAATGGAGACATAAGCAGAGTTGTAACCAAAATTGTGGCATCCTTCACACACGCATTTGCATTGAAAAATTGAGACTTGAACATGAATCGTTGAGATATTATGAAAAATACTTTCCCTCCAAAACTGATTGCGACCTTTAATTCTGTTACTTTTGTTTTGGTCGTTTAGTATTTTCATGAAATTTATGCACAAATAGAGAAGATCGTCGTGTCATATTTCAATTTTCTTGCATAAATTGTGCATGAGCCACCATATCCTCTTCACTCGCATCTTCGGGCGATCTTGTGAATGAGAAAGTGGATCTCATGTGTAACCGAGTAGATTTAATTTTTCATACAATTTTTTGAGGCACCGTATCCTCTTCACTCGCGTCTTATGATGATCTTGTGAATGAGAAAGTGTATATCACGTGTAATAGTTTAGGATTTAATTCAAAAGCATTCCAAAAGGGCTCTGCGTATCCTCTTCACTTGGGCTTTCAGGCGATCTTGTGAATGAGAAACAGGGATCCCCCATGTAATAGAATTAGATTCCTGTTTACTTGAGATATCTGTTTGGATTACATTGATCTTTACACATCGATTATTATCCATATTTCAGAAAAAAATTGTGCATGAACATACAAACATCTACTAGACATTTTGTATGTTTAAAAGAAGCTCATGAACCTCTAACCCTTCCTTCAGTCAGGATATTCATCGAACTGAAAGATAGCATAGCGAGCATCTTGCATTGTGTGATTCATCTTGCTTTCGAGTCGAAACACCATTAGTTTCACTTCCACTCCTGAGACTAAGAAAACTTCCACTAAAATTGGTGCTTAATCTAAAATTGACAAACTTTTGATTTTAATATCACCAACAAGATTAGGTTAGCACCCTGGATTAGGTTTGGAGAGTTAACACTCTCAGGCTGTAAAACTTTGAAACTAGCATTGATTAAAGAGAGTAAATCCATTGTCGCAAAAAACGCTTGTCGGGAAAGTGCTTCTGAAATATGCGTCAAGCATGAGGTCAATCTGAATAAGTAAGGGTGGTTCCCCCTTCTTGCTTATTTAGTGGGACATGAGCTTATCGAAGGGATTCTATGTTCAGTGACAATTCCTCAAGGTGACATCACTGTTTCTAGAGTTTCTGGTAATAAGAGTTGCCCTTGACTTACAACTGTCCACTCGACCGTCGATTGCGAAGTGGTAACTTTAGTGGCTATTCTTAGGGTATCGCATAGGCTGTTGTGAGTGGGACACACTTGCAATAGTTGAGACAGACTTTGGAACTTTTACTCATTGGGAGGGTGAGTGGTCTGGTACCAACACTTGCACCCCTGGCGATTAAAGTTTATTGTAACTGTTTCTCACACCTTCGCTCCTAGCAATTGTATGAAGACATGAAATCCCTCAGCAGCTACTAGTTTCGGAAGGCCCTACAATCCAGCTTTTCATTGAGCTTCGGTTCCTTGGAAAAGTAAGTTTGCTTGGTTGAAATCTCTAGGGAATTTTTACTTTGTGGACACTTTTTAATTTTTATGTCTAGACTGCCTTAGGATTGTTTGATTCAAACTATCATTTTAAACACATCCTTTTATCAACTTCTTAGAAGTGACTACTATCCCGATCCGCCAGTCACGGCGACAGCGAGGTGAGATACCAGAACTTGAAGGCCCTGCTACAGTGCAGAGACAGACGCCAAAACCACATTCTAAATGACTTGGAAACAAAACTGATTTTCAACTCAATTAACATTACTCAAGAAGAACAACATCAAATCAACACTGAGAATTCATCGTAACATCACGAACTGAATACAGACGTAGTTGATAACCTTACTCTAGTTGAAATTGAAACATTGAAACATCACACACATGCTCATGAAATTCCTCCTTTAATGAGTCTTTCAGAACCAGTTACACTTACTATCCATGAGTCACTGGGTAATATCAAACCTCTTTCTGAAAGTTTGCATGACATGCACAATCCAACACAAGACCCCATGGCTTTCTCAAACATTGGATTTCCATATGCTTTGGCTAACTAGGGTCAACACACACAAGAAGTAAACCAGGGTCCTCATGGTATACAAAACACTTGTCCAAATTCTACTTCCGGGGGCAACCCTTCACCATGGAATGGTAAAATTCCTGGTGGAAGCAATGAACTAGGGAACATTTATGCCAATTGGGGCTATGCTCCTCAGATTAGTGGAAATGCCCCAGGGGGTTATCCTCCGAATTATCCTAGCACAATGCGTAGCGACAATCCACCTATCAACCCCATTCCACCATGGAGTGGGGAGGTTTTAGGAAGTATCGAATCTTCTTGGGGCCAACCTTCGCAAGGAGGACATCAACCTTGGAACACTTATCCAACCCAAGGAAACATTCAATGGAGTGGTCTGATTCCAACTAGTAACCAATCTCAATGGAGCATACCCCCGCAAGGCAGCAATCCACCCATGAATCCTATCCAGCAATGGAGTGGTAATGTTCCACCAAGTAATCAATCTCAATGGAGCATACCCCTGCAAGGGGGAAATCCACCCATTAATCCTATCCATCCATGGAATGGTAATGTTCCACCAAGTCAGCAATCTCAATGGAACATACCCCCGCAAGGGGGAAATCCATACATGCAACCTAGTTCACAATGGACTGGGCAACATTCAGAAAGTCACCAACCTTTTTGGATTCCACCTCCGCAAGGAGGCAGTAAACCTTGGAATGATTTCCAATACCAAGTTCAACCACCATGGCATGGTTGGGATCTAGGAAATAACCAATCTTCTTGCACCCCACCTCCGCAAGGAGGCAATCCACCAAATGGTCATGTTTTAGGAAGTTGCCAAACTTCTTGGGGTCAGTCTCTGCAAACGGGAAACCCACCTTGGAATTACTATCACAACCAAGAACCACATGAATGGAGTGGTCAGGTTCTAGAAAGAAACCAATCCTTTTTGGGCCTAACCCCGCAAGGGGGAAATCCAACCATTAACTGCATTCCGCCATGGAGTGGTCAGGTTCTAGAAAGTAACCAATATTTTGGGAACCAACTTGCAATATGTGCATTTGATCCAGCTAGGATGCCACATGAACCTCATTCCAATGGTATGATGGATTCCTTCAACTGTCTTGAACAAATTACCCCACATTCGGGACAAGTTTCTATTCAGAATTTGCAACCCACAGCTGGCCAGGAAATGCAGGAATGTGCTAATCCCTCCAACACTTCTGACATCCCCACAATCTCATCGATAGACCTTAGAGGAAAGAAGAAGAAGTATAGGAGTAAGCAAAATGCTAACTCTGGGGAGGAAGATGCACCAACTATGCTTCAATGCGGTGGGAAACAACAACCCACTATTTTGACACCGGTACCTCTGCCAAGAGGCAACCAGCCACCCCTCCCCGCAAGGGAGCAATGATCCTAATGGTAATGTCTTCATGTGTGATCCTGAGATGAACATTCAAACAAGACTTGATTCTTATGATGTCTCTCCTAGTACACCAGATCAGTCGGAATCACAACCAGATGGTTATCTCTACATTGAGAAACTAGCCATAGACTTAGTACCCCCCCCCCCCCAAATGTGTTCTACGTAGAACAATGCATAATCCTAACACGCGAGCTACTCAGAACAGTAGTGTTCTTGAGGACCTAGCTCAAATACCATGTGCCATATTGGCCTTGGAGGTATTGCAATGTCGTTCTGCGCCAAGAAAGGAACTATTGTCTACCATTTGTGTTGTTGATCCATCCGATGAGACTTTGATCACATCAGACATAGACCATTCGATATGTAGGAGCCTTCCCAAAGTTTCTTTTCATATTAAAGTAATGACTCATGGTAAGAACATCTATCTAACCATAGTAGATGAAGGGACCTCAGCTTGTGTAATGTCATTTCCATGTTGGCAAACATTTGGATCACCTCTATCTGTCGTCGAAGTTTCAAACCCAACTACTCAAATAACTTCGGTAGATTCGGATCAAAATCTTCCCTTGATGGAGAAATATGATTCGGTTACTTGGCCCATTTGGGCTGTGAGATCTCCCAGCTCACATGACTTCTCAGATTATAGTTTATCATCAAATAAATATATCCCTGAAGTTGTAAACATTCAGTTGTACTCACCTAAGATCATCTTTTGTGGGGCCACTAGGAGCATACTTGATATACATCTACCCAAGTATAGGAGCATGTTCCTTGATCTTATTTGGTATATTCGGAAAATTGAATATAGGTTTAGGCCATCCCTTTGTGAAGATGCATTTGAACCTCTTGCAACCCAAACTTAACATAGGGTCGAACCTATTGGAAATTGGTGGGTCAACCCTTCATATCTATATTTTCCACCATTCTGATAGCAGAGCCTACCGAACATGGGACACCCTATTCAGAACCCCATTGCCATTTTGGTGCCCATGCTGCATTATTCTCATAGGCCCAAGAGCCCTATTAGTCCCATCATGACTTGGAGTTTGAGACCACATATTTCTTTTTCATACATTTCTGACCATATTCTGATGGGCTCCCATTTTTCTGTCATTTTACATAAGCTCGCGTTAAAATATCCACTTGAACATCCGTGCAAACTGCTTCGTTGCTTATTGCTTATGTTGCTTATTTGCCTGTATAGTCATTTTCTGTTACAAGATGCCTATAAACCATTTCTTATGTATATTTGACCCATACCCATGGAGGAAACATCTGCAAGAGTGTACATAACTAGCTCAGACCTTGTTTGCAATATGGATCTTTGCCTTGGCCTGATCCATGCCCTTGAAATATAGGCGCATGCCCTTGAGACACTCGTTTCCTCTAATGTATCATAGCATACTTTATTCTTTTTTCAAGCTAATAAATGAAAAAGGTAAAAAAAAATTGGAAAACACAAAAATCCAAAAAGGGAGAGACTTGAATCACTTTATATTTTAAACTTCGAAGAAAACGGAAACAATCAGTCCTTGTCGCCCTTGAACACGACACATAATATTGTATATGTGATCAGTACACCATTTGCATTTGCCTTATGAAACTGTACCAATATTTTGAACAGATCTCCACCGATGGGTTATCCTTCCCGTCACCAATGGAGCTTTCGTTAATGCATCTAGCATTAGCGGATTTCATTAAGGTCGGTTACCCAAATTCCTATGTTGCCAAGTGTCCATTCTGCGTCGTGTTATGTGTTCAAGGGAAGTCTAAACCGAGTCGTCCATTCCTCAAATATTCCTGACCAATCATGTCGGCCTTCCTTGTGTCAGTATACAATATTGGATCTTGCAGTTCTACCAAATTATATTAGACTATTGATCTTTGTTTCATATTGGTTGATGTGGGATGCATCAATGCCCTCCTTCCAATGGATCTATTCCTATCGACATCAAATCATCATCTAGGACATGGATCTAGAAACCTGAGAGTACCTTGGATCTTGCAGTCATTAGTGGCAGGTTTCCTCGCAAATGACAGTGGGTATATATCAATGACCTCTGATTGTTTGATTCTACAAGTGTTCGACTTCAGAACATCTATTCACACTTGCTAGTTTATACTCGGTACCTTAGAGTCCATCATCATTATCGGTGGGTCTCTTCGCATCTATTAACGGTATACATCAATGACCGGTAATCAGATGGTGTTTTATTATGCTCGACATCATATCACTCATTCGCATGATGTAAACTCGTACCATCGTCAGTTTATATTGAAGACCTTGGAAAAATAGTTGTATCACTCATCGATCCACTGCCCGAGCTGCGCAAGATTAGACCGCCATGTCAGAATCCCAAAAAGACTTTGTCATCGCACTCATCAAAGTGCACATTTACATTTTCAAAAAAATTTCTTTTGACATGGATCCACTGTGTATTGTTCGTGGCCATGCTTGTTTACTGCTGAGCATGGGTATGCTTGCCTCAGGAAGATATTATATATTTGAGAAATTGCTAAAGTTTGCCATGTAGGTGTGATCCTCAAATCCTGCATCATTGAGTTTCCCTTCCCTCATCCTTGCTTTGAAAGATAAAGCGTATCAGTACAAAGAGTATTAGTATACAAAGTACAAATTTCAGTAATGTATTTCGGCCCTTAGCTTCGCTTTGGACCTCACACATTAGGGGGCATCTGTTAACAATCAAAATAGCACCCTCGTCATGTGACGAAAGAGGCATATTTTTTCCATGCACTTACAGCAGGAAATCATAACACAGTTACATCTAGAGACAAATCCTCTCTGAGACATGCATTAAGATGCATTAATTGTGATTAAATAATTCTAAATGGTGCAAAAGGGCCTAAAAACTATTCAAAAGTGGGTTTTCACTTGAAAATAATCAACATTGAGAAAAGTGACTAATCCCACATCCACTAGAAAGACCTAAGGCTCATTTCCCAATGCTATATAAGAATGGCATGGGAGGCATGGTAAAGGGTGATAAAAAAAGCAAAGGCATGCTGAGGAGATTTTGGAGGAGGAAGAAGAGCTTCAAGTCTTCAAGAGCAAGGGTGAAAGAAGGGAAGCTCATGACAATGGAGGAAGGGTTCACATCAAGCTTATTGGTAATGTTGTACTTCTTCCTTGTTTCAATATGAAGTAATTCAAGTTTCTGCCATTATGATGTTTAGACATTGCTTATGTTGTATGATTTAAACTGTTAAATGGCTGTAAATATGAAGGTTGATTATCTTAAATTATGAATGAATTTAGATTTCAAAATAACTTGTGTTAATTACTTCATTTCTGACGTAAGATCTCACCAATCTTTAGCAAGATAGTTTAATTTGTGTAGACACATCCCTGCACAAAATGCTGTCGCCATTCTGATAACAGTGATTTGTGCAGGGATGTGTCTACACAAATTAAACTATCTTGCTAAAGATTGGTGAGATCTTACGTCAGAAATGAAGTAATTAACACAAGTTATTTCGAAATCTAAATTCATTCATCATTTAAGATAAGCAACTTTCATATTTACAGCCATTTAATAGTTTAAATCATACAACATAAGCAATGTCTAAACATCATAATGGCAGAAACTTGAATTACTTCATATTGAAACAAGGAAGAAGTACAACTTTACCAATAAGCTTGATGTGAACCCTTCCTCCATTGTCATGAGCTTCCCTTCTTTCACCCTTGCTCTTGAAAACTTGAAGCTCTTCTTCCTTCTCCAGAATCTCCTCAGCATGCCTTTGCTTTTTGATCACCTTTTACCATGCCTCCCATGCCATTCTTATATAGCATTGGGAAATGAGCCTTAGGTCTTTCTAGTGGATGTGGGATTAGTCACTTTTCTCAATTTTGATTATTTTCAAGTGAAAACCCACTTCTGAATAGTTTTTAGACCCTTTTGCACCATTTAGAATTATTTAATCACAATTAATGCATCTTAATGCATTTCTCATAGAGGATTTGTCTCTGGACGAAACTGTGTTATGACTTCATGCTGCAAGGGCATGGCAAAAATATGCCTGTTTCGTCACATGACAAGGGTGCTATTTTGATTGTTAACAGATGCCCCCTAATGTGTGAGGTTCGAAGCGAAGCTAAGGGTCGAAATACATTACTGAAATTTGTACTTTGTTTATTGATACTCTTTGTACTGATATGCTTTATATTTCAAAGCAAGGATGAGAGAAGGGAAACTCATAGACGCAAGATTTGAGGATCAGACCTGCATGGAAAACTTTAGCAATTTCTCAAATATATAATATCTTCCTGAGGCGGGCATACCCATGCTCAGCAGTAAACAAGCATGGCCACGAACAATACATAGTGGATCCATGTCAAAAGAAAACTTTCTGAAAATGTAAATGTGCACTTTGATGAGTGCGATGACAAAGTCTTTTTGGGCTTCTGACATGGCAGTCTAATCTTGCGTAGCTCGGGCAGTGCATCGATGAGTGATACAACTGTTTTTCCCAAGGTCTTCAATACAAACTGACGATGGTACGAGTTTACATCATGCGAATAAGTGATTTGATGTCGAGCATAATAAAACACCATCTGATTACCGGTCATTGATGTAAACCGTTAATAGATGCGAAGAGACCCACCGATAATGATGATGGACTCTAAGGTACCGAGTACAAACTAGCAAGTGTGAATAGATGTTCTGATTGTAGAGTCAAATAATCAGGGGTCATTGATGTATACCCACTGTCATTTGTGAGGAAACCTGCCACTAATGACTGCAAGATCCAAGGTACTCTCGGGTTTCTAGATCCATGTCCTAGATGATGATTTGATGTCGATAGGAATAGATCCATCTGAAGGAGGGCATTGATGCATCCCACATCAACCGATACGAAACAAAGATCAATAGTCTGATATAATTTGGTAGAACTGCAAGATCCAACACTGTATACTGACACAAGGAAGGCCGACATGATTGGTCAGGAATATTTGAGGAATGGCCGACTCGGTTTGTACTTCCCTTGAACACATAACACGACGCACAATGGACACTTGGCAACATAGGACTTTGAGTAACTGACCTTAATGAAATCTACTAATGCCATATGCATTAACGAAAGCTCCATTGGTGACGGGAAGGATAACCCATCGGTGGAGATCTATTCAAAATACTGGTACAGTTTCCTAAGGCAAATGTAGATGGTGTACTGACCGCGGATGCAATATTATGTGTCGTGTTCAAGGGAGACAAGGACTAACTGTTGCCGTTTTCTTCGAAGTTTAAAATATGAAGTGATTCAAGTCTCTCCCTTTTTGGATTTTTGTGTTTTCCAATTTTTTTTTAACCTTTTTCATTTATTAGCTTGAAAAAAGAATAAAGCATGTTATGGTACATTAGAGGAAACGAGTGTCTCAAGGGAATGGGTCAGGCCAAGGAAAAGATCCATATTACAAACAAGGGTTGAGCTAGTTATGTACACTCTTGCAGATGTTTCCTCCATGGGTATGGGTCAAATATACATAAGCAATGGTTTATAGGCACCTTGTAACAAAAAATGACTATACAGGCAAATAAGCAACATAAGCAATAAGCAACGAAGTAGTTTGCATGGATGTTCAAGTGGATATTTTAATGCAAGCTTATGTAAAATGACAGAAAAATGGGAGCCCGTCAGGATATGGTTAGAAATGTATGAAAGAGAAATATGTGGTCTCAAACTCCAAGTCATGATGGGACTAATAGGGCTCCCGAGCCTATGAGAATAACGCAGCATGGGAACCAAAATGGCAATGGGGTGCTGACTAGGGTGTCCCATGTTTGTTAGGCTCTACTGTCGGAATGGTGGAAAATATAGATATGAAGGGTTGACCCACCAATTTCCAACAAGTTCAACCCTATGGTAAGTTTGGGTTGCAAAAGGTTCAAATGCATCTTCACAAAGGGATGGCCTAAACCTATATGCAAGTTTCCAAATATACCAGATAAGATCAAGGAACATGCAGATCATGCTCCTATACTTGGGTAGATTTATATCAAGTATGCTCCCAGTGGCCCCACAAAAGATGATCTTAGGTGAGTACAACTAAATGTTTACAACTTCAGGGATATCTTTATTTGATGATAAAATGTAATTCGAGAAGTCATGTGAGCTAGGAGATCTCATAGCCCAAATGGGCTAGGTAACTGAATCATATTTCTCCATCAAGGGAAGATTTTGATTCGAATATGCCGAAGCTATTTGAGTAGTTGGGTTTGAAACTTCGACGACACATAGAGGTGATCCAAATGTTTTCCAACATGGAAATGACATTACACAAGCTGAGGTCCCTTCATCTACTATGGTTAGATAGATGTTCTTAACATGAGTCGTTACTTTAATATGAAAATCAACTTCAGGAAGGCTCCTACATATCGAATGGTCTATGTCTGATGTGATCAAAGTTTCATCGGATGGATCAACAACATAAATGTTAGACAATAGTTCCTTTCTTGGCACATAACGACATTGCAATACCTCCAAGGCCGATATGACACATGGTAGTTGAGCTAGGTCCTCAAGAACATTACTGTTCCGAGCAGATCACGTGTTAGGATTATGCATTGTTCTACGTAGAACACCTTTGGGGGGGTGTGGTACTAAGTCTATGGTTGGTTTCTCAATGTAGAGATAACCATCTGGTTGTGATTTCGACTGATCTGGTGTACTAGGAGAGACATCATAAGAATCAAGTCTTGTTTGAATGTTCATCTCAGGATCACACATGAAGACAATGTCATTAGGATCATTTCCCCCTTGCGGGGGGGTTGGCTGGTTGCCTCATGGCGGAGGTACTGGTGTCAAAATAGTGGGTTTTTGTTTCCCACTGCATTGAAGCACAGTTGGTGCATCTTCCTTCCTAGAGTTCGCATTTTTCTTATTCTTATACTTCTTCTTCTTTCCTCTAAGTTCTATCGATGAGACTGTGGGGATGTCAGAAGTGTTGGAGGGATTAGCAGGTTCTTGCATTGCCTGGCCAGCTGTGGGTTGCGAATTCTGAATAGAAACTTGTTCCGAATGTGGGGTAATCTATTCAAGACAGCTGAAGGAATCCATCAGACCATTGGAATGAGTTTCATGTGGCAGCCTAGCTGGATCAAACACAGGTCTTGCAGGTTGGTTCCCAAAAGATTGGTTACTTTCTAGAACCTGACCACTCCATGGCGGAATGGGGTTAATGGGTGGATTGCCCCCTTGCAGGGTTAGGCCCAAAAAGGATTGGTTGCTTTCTAGAACTTGACCACTCCATTGATGTGGTTCTTGGGTGTGATAGTAATTCCAAGGTGGGTTTCCCATTTGCGGAGACTGAACCCAAGAAGTTTGGCAACTTCCTGAAACATGACCATTGGGTGGATTGCCTCTTTGCGGAGGTGGGGTCCAAGAAGATTGGTTATTTCCTAGGTCCCAACCATACCATGGCGGTTGAACTTGGTATTGAAAATCATTCCAAGGTTGACTGCCTCCTTGCAAAGGTGGAATCCAAAAGGGTTGGTTACTTTCTGAATATTGCCTAGTCCATTGTGAATTAGGTTGCATGTATGGATTTCCCCCTTGCGAGGGTATGTTCCATTGAGATTGATGACTTGGTGGAACATTACCATTCCATTGCGGGATAGAATTCATGGGTGGATTGCCCCCTTGCGGGGGTGGGCCCCAATTAGATTGGTTACTAGTTGGAATCGGACCACTCCATTGAATGTTTCTTTGGTTTAGATTAGCATTCCAAGGTTGATTTCCTCCTTGCAAAGGTGGGCCCCAAGAATATTGGATACTTCCAGAAACCTCCCCACTCCATGGCGGAATGGGGTTGATAGGTGGATTGCCGCAAGGCATTTTTCTAGGATAATTCGGAGGATAACCTCGCGGGGCATTTCCACTAATTGGAGGAGCATAGCCCCAATTGGCATAAATGTTCCCTGGTTCATTACTTCCGCTAGGAATATTACCATTCCATGGTGAAGGGTTGCCCCCAGAAGTAGATTTTGGACAAGTGTTTTGTATACCATGAGGACTCTGGTTTACTCCTTGTGTGTGTTGACCCTGATTAGCTGATCCATATGGAAAACCAATGTTTGAGAAAGCCATAGGGTCCTGTGTTAGATTGTGCATGTCATGCAAACTTTCAGAAAGAGGTTTGATATCACCCAGTGACTCACGGATAGTAAGTGTAATTGGTTCTGAAAGACTCATCAAAGGAGGAATTTCATGAGCATGTGTGTGATGTTTCAATGTTTCAATTTCAACTAGAGTAAGATTATCAATTACATCTGTATTCATTTCGTGATGTTATGATGGATTCTCAGTGTTGATTTGATGTTGTTCTTCTCGAGTAATGTTAATTGAGTTGAAAATTAGTTATGTTTCCAAGTCATGAGAATGTGGTTTTTTTTGTTTGTCTCTGCACTGTAGCAGGGCCCTCAAGTTACGGTAACTCACTTCACTGCCGCCGTGACTGGCGGATCGAGATAGTAGTCACTTCTAAGAAGTTGATAAAAGGATGTGTTTAAAATAATAGTTTGAATCAAACAATCCTAAGGCAATCTAGACTCAAAAAATGAAGTGTCCACACAGTAAAAATTCCCTAGAGATTTGAAGCAAGCAAACTTACTTTTCCAAAGAACCGAAGCTCAGTGAAAAGCTAGATTGTAGGGCCTTCTAAAACTAATAGCTGCTGAGGGATTTCATGTCCTCATACAATTGCTAGGAGCGAAGGTTTGAGAAACAGTTACAATAAACTTTAATCGCTAGGGGTGCAAGTGTTGGTACCTAACCACTGACTCTCCCAAGGAGTAAAAGTTCCAAAGTCTGTCTCAGGTATTGCAAGTGTGTCCCACTCACAACAGCCTATGTGATGCCCTAAGAATAGCCACTAAGTTACCACTTCGCAATCGACGGTCGAGCGGACAGTTGTAAGTCGAGGACAACTCTTATTACCAGAAACTCTAGAAACAATGATGTCACTCCGAGGACTTGTCACTGAACATAGAATCCCTTCGATAAGCTCATGTCCCACTAAATAAGCAAGAAGGGGGAACCACCCTTACTTATCTAGATTGTCCTTGTGCTTGACGCATGTTTCAGAAGTGCTTTCCCAACAAGCGTTTTTTGTGATAATGGATTTACTCTCGTTAATCAATGCTAGTTTCAAAGTTTTGTAGCCCAGGAGTGTTAAGTCTCCAAACCTAATCTAGGGCACTAACCTAATCTTGTTAGCGATATTAAAATCAAAAGTTTGTCAATTTTAGATTAAGCGCCAATTTTAGTGGAAGTTTGCTTAGTCTCAGGAGTGGAAGTGAAACTGATGGTGTTTTCACTCGAAAACAAAAATGAACCACACAATACAGAATGCTCACGATGTTATCTTTCAGTTCGATGAATATCCTAACTGAAGGGTTAGAGGTTTATGAGCTTCGTTCCAACATGCAAAATTTCTAGTATATGTTGATGCACAGTTTTCCTGAAATATGGATAATAATCGATGTGTAAAGATCAATGTAATCCAAACAGATATCTCAAGTAAACATGAATCTAATTCTATTACACGGGGGATCCCTGTTTCTCATTCACAAGATCGCCTGAAAGCCCAAGTGAAGAGGATATGCAGAGCCCTTTTGGAATGTTTTTGAATTAAATCCTAAACTATTACACGTGAGATACACTTTCTCATTCACAAGATCATCATACCTTGAGAGTGAACAGGATACGGTGCCTCAATATAAGATGCTTGAAAATCAACCCCTAAACTATTACACGCGAGATACACTTTCTCATTCACAAGATCATCATACGATGCGGGTGAAGAGGATACGGTGCCTCATACACAATTTATGACAAGAAAATTGAAATATGACGCAACAATCTTCTCTATTTGTGCATAAGGTTCATGAAAATATTCAACGACCAAAACAAAATTAACAGAGTTTAAAGGTCGCAATCAGTTTTGGAGGAAAATATTTTTCAAAATATCTCGAGGAATCATGTTCAAGTCTCAGTTTTTCAATGCAAATGCGTGTGTGAAGGGTGCCACAATTTTGGTTACAACTCTACTCATGTCTCCATTTTGTCCCAAAAATTCGAAATTTTTTTCCTTTTCGTTTTAGTCCCAAAAATGACAATGTTTGCAAAAAGATTTAGTGCATAAACTTCTTTGGAATTCACAAAAATACCACTTTGTCAAATTGCACAATGTAAAAATTTGATGATGTAAAAATTTCGATTCTTTTCACAATTTTTGCACAAGTATTGACATTGACAAAAACACTATTTGCCAAAAATATTTTTCACAAGGGGGAAATTTCAATATTTGCAAAAGTTTTTTCTCTTCTTTTTGAAAGGATATACCGCACACCTAATCCAATTGAAGAAGAATTTTCAAACTTTTCAAGTTTTGTCAAATGCATTCAACCCCAAACTTATCCCAAGCTAATCAAGACTTAAAAGGTTTTTCAAATGTTGATAACTCCAAACCTATCCCATGTTAATTAAAATTTTGAAAGTTTGTCTAAAGTCATCTAACTCATTTTTAAATGAAATGAAAAGATGTCAACCCTTATCATGCAAAGTTTCTACAAAATGTTTCTATAAAATTTTTGTATCAACTTTCGAATTCCTAAAGAGAAAAAAAATTCACTTTAACTATTCATTTTGCAAAAGTTTTGAAATGAGTTTTTGAACCAATTCGAAAAGGTAGGTTAATACTTTGTTTTGGCGCTCAAAGTTTTGATGTTTAGTATGGTTTCAACATGACCAAAAATGAAGTTTCCAAAGCTGAATACTAACAATCCAAGCCTGCAGTCAATATAGCAATTGGTCTTGGAAATGAAAACCGATGAGATTAAAGTGTGCAAACATTCAACATCAATTTGGAATTGGAGGCGTCTACACACCATACAGCATCGACTGACCAACGCATTTATCAATTGCCATATAATGGAAAGGCTGAGATTAATTGTTGATATTGCAGGATTTTGCTTCAACAGCGGGTTAAAAGGTATTAACGCGTGTTGGGCATCGTAGGCAGCATTTTATATGGTATGCAAACAATAAACCTGCAGTCCATTAATTGGTCTTCTCAACAAAACTTGGATCCACTGGCTCGCCCACCAAAGTATGGATTCAGATTGCCATATCAACACAATTTAGAGCTCTGAAGCAACGCCTTCATTCAGGGAGCTAACGTAGATTTAGAATTAGCACTTCAAGGACCGGGCCAATTAGACCGATGGTGGTAGGGCTTAAAGAATTTGGGCGTAGCAGTGAGCTCCATGCAGATCTGGAAAATTTAAGATCTGGTTTAAGTCTATTCACTCTCCATCTATTGGGGAAAACTCTGCCGACGTTATTCTTCGAGGGCTTTAAGATCTTTAAAGAATTCACGCTTTTAAAATCAAAACAGAGTTTTGCAAATTCAAGAAACTCAGAGCTGGTACGCAGAGGTAAGATCTTTCTTGGAGCTATGCATTGATCAAGCTCGGTGATCTTCAAATGGGAAAACACGCAGAGAGCTATCTGACATGCAGACACGCGGACCTCGATCCTGTCCACGCAGATCTGGCATTCGCGCTGATCTTTAACTCAGAGGTTAAAGATTCAGAGATCAAAACTTTTTAGAGTTCAAACTGCAAGAACATTCATTTGAAAAAGAAATCTGGGGGCAAACTTTTAAATAAATCTTTCAATAGAAAAAGAAGACGAAAGATTTTTGCCAATCTGAAGGACGACCTACGCCAAACTTGAAGGTGAATGCCAATTTAAAACTCATGCACAGGTTTTTCAAGTGCAGAGTGTTGAAGATTTTTAAAAATTCTGAAGATCTTTTATAATGGAAATGTTTAAAGTCTGGTTTAAGATTCACGCAGGTATCTTTTTCAAATGCCAATCGTGGCAGAGAGCAAGAAAAAGGACGCTGAGTGTGCAGAGTTTACAAAAACCAGATCTGAAACGAAAATCTCAATGTACAGGGTTTAAAGATCTGGATACTGAGTTTTTTCTTCAATGCAAAGCACGCAGAGGATGCTGAGTGTTTTCTTCAATGCAAAGCACGAGGAGGATACTGAGGTTTTTTCTTAAAATATTTTAAGATCTTAGGAGGGTTTGAAGAATTCATGAAGAAAACCGAGGTTGCCATCAACACAGGTTTAAGTTTGGACCGAGGTTGCCATCAACACTGGTTTAAAACGCCGAGACCTATGGCCAAAACGAAGGCTGAGATTCCTTCAACGCTGGGATTAACAACTTTGCATCGCTGAGATGAGACCCTGAGATTCAAGGTTTAATATTCTGAGATTAAAGTGATCTTCAACGATGATGTATGGCAAAATTTAAGACTTCTACACATAGAGTTTACACTCAGAATTGTAAAATTCAAGTTTGGCATAGTGCATAAGATTTTAAATGGTTATTTATAAAAACCAGATCTAAGATTAGGCTAAGAAATTTAACATTCCAGACCTTAGACAAATCATGAAAACTCAGATTTGAGTAGAATTTTGAGGTGATTTGACGGATTTAAAGCATGGCTAGGTTAATTGTTAGCTTCTCTAGGTATATCTAAGGTTCTTTTAAAGATCTTTAAGCTAGAAATGAGTAGATCTGAAGGAGGATAAGCACCAAAAATGAAGAAAAATGCAGAAAATTTCAAGAAAATTGCAGAAAATGTCAAGAAATTTCCAAGCAAATTCTCCCCAGCAGAGTCACCATTCTGATAACAGCATTTTGTGCAGGGATGTGTCTACACAAATTAAACTATCTTGCTAAAGATTGGTGAGATCTTACGTCAGAAATGAAGTAATTAACACAAGTTATTTCGAAATCTAAATTCATTCATCATTTAAGATAAGCAACCTTCAGATTTACAGCCATTTAATAATTTAAATCATACAACATAAGCAATGTCTAAACATCATAATGGAAGAAACTTTAATTAGTTCATATTGAAACAAGGAAGAAGTACAACTTTACCAATAAGCTTGATGTGAACCCTTCCTCCATTGTCATGAGCTTCTCTTCTTTCACCCTTGCTCTTGAAGACTTGAAGCTCTTCTTCCTCCTCCAGAATCTCCTCAGCATGCCTTTGCTTTTCTATCACCTTTTACCATGCCTTCCATGCCATTCTTATATAGCATTGGGAAATGAGCCTTAGGTCTTTCTAGTGGATGTGGGATTAGTCACTTTTCTCACTTTTGATTATTTTCAAGTGAAAACCCACTTCTGAATAGTTTTTAGACCCTTTTGCACCATTTAGAATTACTTAATCACAATTAATGCATCTTAATGCATTTCTCAGAGAGGATTTGTCTTTGGACGAAACTGTGTTATTACTTCTTGCTGCAAGGGCATGGCAAAAATATGCCTCTTTCATCACCTGGAGGAGGAAGAAGAGCTTCAAGTCTTCAAGATCAAGGGTGAAAGAAGGGAAGCTCATGACAATGGAGAAATGGTTCACATCAAGCTTTTGCTTTTTTGATCACCCTTTACCATGCCTCCCATGCCAAATGAGCCTTAGGTCTTTCTAGTGGATGTGGGATTAGTCACTTTTCTCAATGTTGACTATTTTCATGTGAAAACCCACTTTTGAATAGTTTTTAGGCCTTTTTGCACCATTTAGAATTATTTAATCACAATTAATGCATCTTAATGCATCTCTCAGAGAGGATTTGTCTCTGGACGAAACTATGTTATGACTTCCTGCTGCAAGTGCATGGCAAAAATATGCCTATTCCGTCACGTGACGAGGGTGCTATTTTGATTGTTAACAAGTTGAATTGTTGACCTTCAACCTATTTATATCTAGTTCAAACTATATTTCTAGCATGTTGATTTATTTTGCAATTATACTTTGTGTAGAAATTTGTCAAATTCCGTTCTCATCATGAGCTGTTAGAGCAATATTGTACATGAGTACCTTAATCATTAATTAATTTATTATTATTTGGTGCTAAACTCGTTAACAATGCCTCCCTATGTGTGAAACTGGTTATTATGAAGTGGCTAGAACTTGTATGGGCTAGTATGAACTAGATTGGTGAGCTCCTAATATGGATGCCTAATGAGGGCAGCTTATACCAAGAGCCTACTTTAAATGTCAACCCGCGGAACGTACAAACTTGAGAGATGCATGCACTATCTGTGCTCTTTATATGATAATCTCTTATCACAGTTAAAGGGCGGTATCGATGTTCTAAAGATTGTCTACTAAATGTGAAGGTTGTCTACTTAATGTGAAAACTGATTATGCTACGAAATTGAACACTGGAAAGCAATGAATCTGATTAAAAGAATTAAATTGTTGAAAGCAGTAAATATGTTATGAGAAGTAAAGCAGGGAATCTATTCTAAGTAATTAAAATGTTGAAGTAATTAGATGCTGATCTGTTCTAAGAAATAAGGATACAAAGACAATAAATCTATTTGAAATAATTAAACCGCTGAGAATGAAAATACCATAACAGAGCTAGTTTACTATTGCGGAAACGAAGTCTGTAACTACTGTCTACGCACACAATTTGAGTCTTGATCTATCTTATTCTACCAATCTAGAATTGAAATACGATCATTCTATGCTTACCCATCTACTACTAAGAAGTTAAAAGAAACTAATCATGATGAGAAACTGCAATGAACTCTAGATCTAACCATGACATTGAAAGCTAAGCTATTACACATGTAATCATGGATAAAAATATGTGTTGCAAGAAAGAACCTATAGGACTACTGAAATCGTTTTACTGTACTACGGAATGCATTCTAAACTACTACAGAAAACAATGAATCATTCAACGCTACCATATATCATAAAACTGTTCATCAATGTAAAACGCATACTTGTAAAAATACCTGCAAATAGGAATCTCCTAACCTACGTGTTGGAGGGGCTCTCCCCAACCCGTACTCAGGAGAGAATAAAAACTCAGAAATGCTTGCTGGAATTAATCATCAATCTTTCATTAATATGTAAAATCCATGTCAAAATAGAAGTATGTACTTCAGTATCTCAATAGTGCAGAAAACGTTAACAATAATGTCTTTCACAAAAATAACAGCAGGGGCCTCTCGCTACCTGAGAGGTCCATATTTATACGATTTAACTCTAATCCTAACTGATTGTCAAAGTGCCGATTCATCTTGAAAGTGGGAGTGTGTCCTCTATAAATCAGGAAACAGGGCGCCGAGCTTGGTGAGCCTTTAGTCTTCTCCACATCCTTCCCTTCATAAACCTGAACCTGCTCAATCACGCTTGGTTTCCATATAATTAGTTTAATTGACACGCATTCTAACATACAAGATTAATCATAAAAACAATTTCATTAAATTATTAAATCAAAACACTTTTCCCACAATTGAGTGCATTTCATTACCATTGCTTGAGCTGGACTGTGGAAAACGGGTTATCCAAATACCTGAAAAATGGACCCATCATTCTCTCCCCTACTTGAAGGATTCACCCATCCTTGGGTGACTTATTCCTTTTGTCGATGACCTCCATAATATCCCATGCTACCACCTTAGGTGCCCCTGCCTATCTGAGATACCCAAAATTCTGATCCTCTCTGGCCCATGCCTTCCTCTCCTCCTCTTCATTAATATGTTCTTTGAGGACTGGAGAAAGAAAGAATGGAGGATTCAATCTCATCCCAATCCACCTTAGTTGGTTTCTTGCCAGGGATTCTTTATAGAGTATGGTTTTGAAGAGAGCATCCTTAATCCTTAGGGGAGAGTGGATTTCTCTTCGTTTTAGATCATTTTCCACCCTGCTTGTGCTTCAGCGAGCTGGGAAACGATCTCGGGGTCTTCATTACGTTATGGAGGGTTTTCTTGAAAGTTACCTTTCTCCTGTAAGCTCTGCCCTTCTCCTTTATCCATCTCTTCTTCCGTATCCTGTTTTTCCTCTTCATTCCCTTTCTCTTCTTCATCCTCTTCTTCTTTTTCTTCTTTGTCCTCTTCTTCATCATTAGTGGGATCCTTTTGATCTATAAAAGGATCAATGTCATCATCAAACACATTGGTAATCAGAGGGCTGGGTTCCCTTTCTTTCTCCTTGGAGACTTGGATTTTAGATACCTGTGTGAATCTCTTCCTATGCCTCTTCGACCCCTGACTACTGGTAGGAATATCTAGGTCTGATTTGGGGGAGTCCTCTTTGGAGTGTTTTATTTTGACCAGGGTGTCGGCCACACTGTCCAAGTCGATTTTTCTTTTTGCCCCTGATACAAAGGTGGTCTTACTTTTTGATTCAGGTGGCAAGGGCGTAGTCCCCATTCTCTGAATGTCCTCAGCAGATACCACAATGAACTCCTCCCAGGAGAGCTCTAGAATCTGAGCTTTTAGCTCCTCACCAACTATTAGTTTGATCAGCCCATGATGGGCCAAAGCATCATCTTTTCCCTTAGCCACCTTCCTACTCATCTCTGCTAGGGATTGGAGCAGGAAAAATGGAATGCTAATATTGTTGTTTGATGAAATGTGACTTCTGTGCTTGAGAAGCTCTAAAATACGAAAATGGAAAATGGGAACATAGCTTAATCTTCCATTGCATGTAATATACCTTAGGACAATTGCGGCCATTTCATCCCATGGTGCTGGCATGGAGGGTATCTTGACTCCATTTTTGTCCTCATCATGAACTTCTCCACGCTCAAAGAATGCTGCTTTTACTGTGTGGTTTGCCTCCTGGTCGTTGCTGCTCCAATGCAGGCCCATTGGAAGACCAGTGTGTTTGGCTATCATGTCCTCATCCACTTTTATGCATAACCCCTTCACCCAGGTGACATACTATTCATCTTTTATATGCTTGAAGTTTCTTGCAAACTCCTGGGCTACCCCTGTATGGTATCCTCTCAGTCCAAGGATAAATGGCATCTAGCCATAGTTGCGAATGATTTGCAGGACTCTCGAGCTTTGATAAATGGTACTGTGATCTTCCAGTTCACTCTTTTTAAACCCTTTGTCATTTTTCGAATATTCTCTATAACCAGACAGACCAGGGCTTTGGGATGTAGTTTTATACTTTTAACTTCGTCAGGCTCTACCTACAGGCTCAAGGAATGCAATGGTGGTTGCTTCTCGGGAATTCCAGGTGGTTACTTATATGCAAAATCATGGAATATGCTGCACCCGAATTCACTACCTTTCTACACCTATTCTTTTAATCATACCTGTACTTGCCACTTCTAATCCCCTATCTTTCATGATCAATCTCTGCCTTCTTATGATTAACCTCTGTACTTCATGTGGTGAAGGTTGCGATCATGATTTGTTGAGGGTGACGGGACTTTGGTAGCAATCATGAGTTATGAAGGTCATTCCACCATGCTGCCGATTTGAAATTGAAGTTGTCCTCAGCTGACTAGAAACGACTTTATTGTGGGAAAGTGCTTTACCGTAAAAATGAAATAAAACCGTTTTAGAGATTACCTTGGTATGTATGCATACCTGCATTGATGATCTGGTCCATTTTTCATGCGCGGTGGATTCTGTAGTATATCTTGGTGGTGTCTGTAGTTGATTTTTGCATGTCAGTAGTTACGTGCATAGGGTGCTTTTTCCATTTTGTGCGTTTTGAATTTGCTGAGTATGTTCTTTTGAAAATTGTGCCCGTTGTTGATACGACTCAGACGATTGTGCTTTATATTTGGATGATTGCATGGTTGGATCTGATTGGCTCCCTTGAATAACTTTGCAGGTTCTCTTGAATATGTTTGAAAAAGGTTGGCGTGGTGTGTCTTTGATGAATTCCATAGTAGATGAAGACTTATTTTGCATGTAGACGTGGCTGGCTCGCATGAATTGCTTTTAGCCTCACTTGAATATATGGCAGCCTCGTTTGATTTATTTTTCAGGCTCGCTTGAATTGATGGTAGCCTTGCTTGATATAAATTGTTTCTTGGATGAATTGATGGCAGCCTCGCCTGAATTATTGGCAACCTCGCCTTAATATATTTTGCAGGCTCTCCTAAATTGCTGGCAGCCTCACTTGATATAAATTGTTTCTTGGATGAATTGATGGCAGCCTTTCTTGATATATTTTGCAAGCTCTCCTGAATTGCTGGCAGCCTCACTTGAATTATTGTGTAGGCTCGCTTGAATAGGTTGATGCCCTGTACTTTCTGTTATTCAATTGATCTCTTTTTTTTTTCTCTTTTTTTTGTGTATTTTTTTCATGAAATGTGTTGAAGCTTACTATTTTAGAGCATGCTCTATCAGCATCAATTGTTGCTGGTAGAGTACTTGTGTAAATTCCTCTTTGGACTTTGGTTGTTTGTAGAGTTTAGGCGGTGCCCATTCACGATCATGGGGAACTCATCATCATCAATTGTAATAATTCTCATAGCCCCATTGTCATAAATTTTATGTATACTATAAGGTCCAAGCCATCTAGTGGTTAGCTTCCCTTTGAATGTGTGAAATCTGGAGTCGTAGAGTAGTGCCCAATCATCCTCTTTGAATTTCTTATCCTTCAAATGTTTGTCATGCCATTTCTTTCTTTGTTGTTGGATGATTTCAGTATGTGTAAGTGCTTGTTGGCGGTGTTCATCCAGTTGATTTAGCTATAGCATGCGTTCTTTTTTAATGTCTGATAGGTTCATATTTAGATCGGCTGCAATTCTTAATGTTTTTACTTCAAATTCGATTGGTAGCATGACCTTTTTCCCATAGACCAGCTCATAAGGTGTGAATCCTGTTGTTGTTTTCCATGTAGTATTGTAAGCCCAGACTGCTTCACTAAGTTTGTCAGCCCAATCTCTTTTGTGAATTTGGACAATTTTTGTCAAGATTCTTTCTAATTCCCTGTTGGTTACCTCAGCTTGACCATTTCCTTGAGGGTGGTAGGAGGATGACTGTCTGTGCTTTACATTATTTCTTTTCATCAAGTCTTCAATTAAATTAGATGTGATTGTGGTCCTTGATCCGAAACTACTTCTCTTGGCACCCCAAATCTGTGAAAGATCTGTTCAGTAAAGAATTTGGCCACACTGGTTTCATTTGCAGTAGCCAGTGTTGCTACCTCGGTCCATTTTATAAGGTAATCAGTGCATACAAGGATGTAGCTCTTCTGATTGGACTGTGGGTTGAATGGGCCAACAAAATCGAATCCCCACTTATCGAATGCTTCTAAAGATATTTGTGGGTGTAGTGGCATTTCTTGTTTTTGTGTTGGCTTTCCCATTCTCTGGAAATCGTCACAATGGGACACATACTCATAATCATCTTTGTGGAGTGTTGGCCAATAATACCCTGTTTGCAAGATCTTGTAGGCTGTCCTTTTTGCAGCGTAGTGTCCTCCACAGGCTTCATTGTGGGTGGCATGCATTATGTCATGTGCCTCATCTTCCCTAATGCACCTTCTAAGTACTTGATCTGGTCCCCGTTTAAAAAGCATGCCCTCTATCCATGTATATGTGGCACTTTGTCTTATTACTTTTGTCCTTTCTTTATAACTAAAATGTTCTGGAAACTTCCCAGAAACCAAATAGTTCGCTATGTCAGCAAACCATGGACTTTTTATTGATATGGCGAAAAGGTGTTTAGCAGGGACGTTATCTTGGACCAATTCATTATCTGTCCCATGTGTTACTCTTGACAAAAAGTCTGCTACAACATTATGCTTGCCTAGTTTATCTATTATAGTGATGTCGAATTCCTGTAGAAGTAGCATCCATCGAATAATTCTTGCACTTGTATTATGCTTGTTCATAAGATATCTGATCGCTGAGTGGTTAGTATGGATAAAACTTTGGTATCCTGTAATGTAATGTCTGAATTTGTTGATTGCATGTATGAATGCCAAAAATTCCTTCTCTATGACTGTGTAGTTGAGTTCTGCCCCAACCAAATTTTTGCTTATAAAGTATATGGCATAGGGTTTCTTGTCTTGTTCTTGCCCAAGCACAGATCCAATTGTTGTATCGGTGTGAATGTGAAATGGAATTTCCCAGTTTGGTCCTTGAAGTATTGGTGCTGTGATGGTTTTCTATTTAAGACTTTCAAAGGCTGACATGTAGTTGCTTGTCCATATGAACTCATTGTCTTTTGTGAGAAGTGCAAACATGGGGGCAGCAATTCTGCTATAATTCTCAATAAACCTCCTCTAGTACCCTATTTGTCCAAGGAAGCTTCTCACATCTCTTTGTTTGACAGGTGGGGGCAGTGTTTTGATTACTGATACTTTGGATTTATCCACCTCTATACCTCTCTGTGATATATGATGTCCTAGAACAATTCCTTCTTCCATTAACATCCTGCATTTGTCATTGCTTAGGCATAAGCTCATCTCAATACATTTTTTTAATATTAATTCAAGAATTTCCAATGCCTGCTCAAAGCTCTATCCATAAGGTGTGAAATCATCCATGAATACTTCCATTTTGTTATTCAGAAAATCGGAGAAAATACTTAGTATGGCTCTTTGAAATGTTGCTGGGGTGTTACATAAACCAAATGGTAAGACCCTATAGGCGTAAGTTCCCTATGGGCATGTGAAGGTCGTCTTATCTTGATCAACTGGGTGTATTAAAATTTGGTTGTAACCACTGAAACTGTCTAGGAATGAAAAGTACTTGTTTCTAGATAATGTATCTAGCACCTGGTCTATAAATGGAAGTGGAAAATTATCCTTCTTTGTTGCTTTGTTCAGCTCCCTGTAGTCCACACAAATTCTCCATTTGCCTCCTTTTTTGAGCACTATGACTAGTGGTGAAACCCACTCACTATCAGATATTGGATAGATGAACCCTGCGTCTAATAACTTTTGTAATTCCATTTTGACTATGTCTTTTAGTGCAGGGTTCAGCCTTCTTTGTGGTTTCCTGATGGGAGTAGAACCTTCTTTGATGTAAATGTAGTGTTTGCAGATATCAGGATGTATTCCTTTCATATCTGTATATGTCCAGGCAAATGCTTTACTTTGTTGTGTTAGTATCTTCATCAATTTCTCTTCTTGCTCTGGTTTTAAATTGGAATTTATGTTGACTGTCTTGCCAGGGTTAATTTCCACGACTTTCACCTTCTCAATCTATTCTGGCAGCACTTCTGTCCATAAGTCATCCATGTTTTGTTTTGAACTTTCACCTGTTTCTGTAGAAAAAAATTCTTGAATAACATGATTGTTAGGAGATATATTTTGTATAAATCTATCTATATGGCCATCTTCCTCTATTGCTTTTAAAGATATTGCAGCATCAATTGTTAGTATAGGTCGGAGGTTTTGATTTGGCTTGTTCTGGTATTCATCAGTCCAATTTTGATATTCTAACTCTGAGGATTTCATTGCTGGTGGGTAGATTATTATTTTCTTCCTGGTATGTCCACTGGTGATTGTCATATTTCCTGATCGGAAACCTATGTAAGCATCCGCAGTTGCTAACCAAGGTCTACCCAGGATAATTGGATAGCCACTAAGTTTGCTTTTTATTTCGATTATTATAAAATCAGTTGGGTATTCCCAGGACTCGATATTTATCATGATGTCTTCTAGCATTCCTTCGGGCTTCACGGTGGATGTGTCTGCTAGTTGAAGTACTGTTGTAGTTGGTCTTACCATTGATTGGAGTCCTATGTATAACATGGTTTCTTTAGTCATGACATTGATCGCAACTCCTATATCAATTAAGCTTTTATTTATTTGCTTGTTATTTATGGTGATGATTACTATAGGGCTACTAGGATCAATATATTTGGGATTTATTATGACACCTAGCATCAAATCGGCCAATTGTCCCACTACATTAATAGTTGGTGGGTCACGCGTCCTCCTTCCTGGCTTCTTTAGGAAATTCTCTCTAATGAATTTGTTGCAGATGGGCACATCCCTTATGGCTTGTAAGATTGGGATTTGGATGTTTAAGTGTTTGAATTCATTTAAGATTATATTCTCTTCCTCTTCTTTTGTATTCCAGACAAGTTTTTCTGGAAATGGAGGGTTTCTAGTTCGTGTGAGTGGTATAATTTCTTCCTCAGGAGGTTTTGCTTCATCAGGATGTTGAACACAGGGTTCTGATGTGTGGTCCTGAACTTCAGGTACAGGTTGTTGGATGTTGTGTGGGGGTGTATTCTGCAACATTTTTCTAGATCGTAGGTTTATTTCATTTATTTCTATGGTGTCTACAACATAAGTTGGGAATTGTGTGATATCAGTGTTGTAAGCCTGCTGCTGTTGTGGGGGCCTGTTATTATTAGGATTTGGAATTGGTTGGGTTGGAATAGGTGGAGGTCTGGGGGGTGTTGAGGTTGTGGGGGTGGCATAATGAGTGGCTATTGTAATGGCGCCCTCCAATTTGATGGATGTGGGTACTGGTTTGCATAGTTTGTAGTGGATGGAAATGGTGGGGGGTTATTGATGATAAGACGGTGGATAATATGGCTATTGATAGGATGGTTGATATGCTTGCTGGTTTTGTTGCCATTGGTTTTGATTTGGTTGTGCTTTCCATGGAGTCGATGCAGAGTTTCAATTTGGTTGTCCTTGATTATAGTAAGTTTGATTGCTCTGCTGATATGGCCTAGCAAAATTATTCCTCCTTTGATTTATAAAACATAGCTATTCTACAGTTTCTTTAGCTGCTGGGTCTTGAATGGCTACCTTACATGAGGGTAAGAGGGGACATTTATCAGTGGAATGGTCATAGGTTCAAATACCACATACTTCTATTGTGTTCAAGGTGCATTGCCCCTTCTCATGCTTCTTCCTACAATGAGGACAAAATACCGCCGAGGCTTGGTTAATTTCATCCTGTTTCTTTTTTATTTGAAGAGCATCAAGTTGCATGGCTAGGGATTGCAGTATGTCAGTTTTCATGTCATCTAGCAGGTTTCCTAAATCAGATTTTGTAAGTGTTGGTGTTGAGGATGATGATCCACTGGTGGTGGTATGTGTCTCCCTCGTCCCATTCTTAGTTTTCCTAGATCTTGAGTAGTTTTTGAAGATTTGTAGGATCTGGTCAAAAGATTTTTGGAATATGTCTCCATCTCCAAGGAGATTTAAGACTTCAAAATTCTCCTCTTTTACACCTCTGAGAAGGACAAGATTTAGTGATTCAGGATCCAATGTGCAATGGTTGGCTCATTTGTAGCTGAGTTGAAGTCTTTGGGCATAATCTTCTAATGACTCTCTATCTCCTTGTTGCATCCTAAAGATTTCATCCCTAGTATATTTCGCGTTGCAGTAGTCCCTATATTTTTCTAAGAATGACTGTTTCATTTGATCCCAGCTAAAGATACTATTTCCTTCAAGGCTCATGAACCACCAAAGTGATAGGTCTTTCAGTGTGGAAGGAAAAAGCCTAATCTTTTGTGCATCAGTAGTGTAATCAAATGATCTGTAAACTACCTCAAATTCAAACAGGAATGTGTCAGGATCCTTTGAAGTCAACCCATGAAAGTTTGACAGATTATTAGGATTGATGTTCTTCATTCTAGCATCTCCGAGAGGTATGCTAATGGGAAAAGTGAAAAGCTCCCTAGGTTCTTCCTCTTCATTTGCCATTGAGGTGTTTGAGCTAGAATTGGTAGTGAAGTTGCTTATGTTTGGATCGTATGTGGAGTCAGTCTCGTTTTTAGAGTGTAGAAATTCAAACTGAGAATGGTCAGAACTGTTATTACCATTGTTGCTCATGGAATGCTTGGGCAGAAAGCGGCCAAACCTATCCCTTTGCCGACGAGGCATTCATTGGTAGAAGATATTTATGTTTTTGTTTTATGTAATTTTTGTTTTCTTTTTATGGTTTTTAGGTGATGTCTCCTAAAATATTTAGCACCTCCCTGACAACGGTGCCAAAAAGTCGTGAGCTCCTAATATGGATGCCTAATGAGGGAAGCTTATACCAAGAGCCTACTTTAAATGTCAACCTGGGGAATGTACAAACTTGAGAGATGCATGCACTGTCTGTGCTCTTTATAGGATGATCTCTTGTCACAGTTAAAGGGTGGTATCGATGTTCTAAAGGTTGTCTACTAAATGTGAATGTTGTCTACTTAATGTGACAACTGATTATGCTATGAAATTGAATACTGGAAAGCAATGAATCTGATTAAAAGAATTAAATTGTTGAAAGCAGTAAATATGTTCTGAGAAGTAAAGCAGGGAATCTATTCTAAGTAATTAAAATGATGAAGTAATTAGATGCTAATTTGTTCTAAGAAATAAGGATACAAAGACAGTAAATCTATTTGAAATAATTAAACTGCTGAAATAACTAAATGATGAGAATGAAAATACCATAATAGAGTTAATTTACTATTGGGAAAATGAAGTCTGTAACTACTGTCTGCGCACACAATTTGAGTCTTGATCTATCTTATTCTACCAATCTAGAATTGAAATACGATCATTGCATGCTTACCCATCTACTACTAAGAAGTTAAAAGAAACTAATCACGATGAGAAACTGCAGTGAAATCTAGATCTAACCATGACATTGAAAGCTAAGCTATTACATGTAAAATTAGTCACAACAGATCTAATGAACAAGTAAATCAATCACAACAGATGAACATAGAAAATATGGTGTAAAACTGTGCAAAACATGCAGCAGTGCTCAATATCCCAATAAGGGTGAATGAATTACAATAGAATACAATGTCTGTCAATGAGCAATTCGAATTGACTAAGTAGGCCATTCGAATCACTGAATGGAGTAGCTTGACTCCAACTAGGATTCCTCATAATCAATCGGTGGTGGTCATCAATGCACAAGAACCAGTCATCTAGGTGTCAATCTGAGTCTAACTCAGTGTGTCATGTGTAACTAAAGTGTGTAGCACTGATTAAGGGAAGGAGGCTCAGTGGGGGGCGCATGGGAGACTAACTGAAGTCAGAACAAGTCATCTAGTCAAACTGGAGGTCCAACGGAAGTGAAACAACCAGTCGGGAGTGAAACTAGCCTCAAATAAGGGAGAATCGGAGCTAACTGAATGTAACTGAAGTGGAACTGCAGTGGTAGGTGAACAAGTGCGCCCTTCTCTGGTAGTAGGTGAGAAGTGGGCGCCTTTCAGCCTAGGAGGGCTAAACTCTGTAGTAAGTGGCTCCCGGGTGCTAGAATGAGGTGGCTAAGGTGCTGGAGGCATCAAACTGGTGACTGGGATGCATGCAAGTGCATGCAAACCCTAGATTTTGCATGCAAACCCTAATTGCATGCAAGATCCTGAAAAAGATGATGTGGATATCCGAACACCCCCCCTCAAGCTAGACTATGATGTGCAAAAAATAATGTGGGGCCCTGGTAACTAAGACCAAAGGTCACCCCAATACAATAATCCAAAAAATGCTGAAAATAAACTAAGTGAGGAAAGAGGGAAAACCCAGTGGGAAGAAAGCCCCCCCTCAAGCTAAAGCATAATAATGAATCAATCTGTCTCCACCATGATGGAAATCACCCCCAACAGTGAACGGAGGTAAGAGAACTTCTTCTCAGTGAAGCTCTTGGTGAAGATGTCTGCAATTTGCTCATCAGTAGGGCAATATTGCAGAATGATGGTGCGGTCATGCACCAACTGTCGAATGTAATGCATATGAATCTCAATGTGTTTGGTCCTCTGCCGCTGAACTGGATCTGTGGAGATCTTGATAGCACTTTGATTGTCACAAAATAGGACAGTCGAAGTAGTTCCACCAAAACCAAACTCGGAAAGAATACCCTGCAACCAAACTGCCTGAATGCAGGCATTGACTGCCCCTCGATACTCTGCCTCTGCTGAAGAAAGTGCAATGGCTGCTTGCTTTTTGCTGGACCAGCAAATAGCACCATGACCAATCATGAAAACATAACCGGAAGTGGACTTCCGATCAATGCTATCACCTGCCCAATCTGAATCAGTAAAACCAATGAAATCTAGCTCAAAATCTGCAGCATAATGTATGCCAAACTGTCTCGTACCTTGCACATACTGCAAGATCCGCTTGGCTGCTCGCCAATGAAGCTCATGTGGCTGCTGCATATATCTTGACACGGCACTCACGGCATATGAGATATCAGGCCGTGAGTGTGTCAAATAAAGTAGTGAACCAATCAACAGTCGATACATACTGCAATCTGCAAGCGGTGTAGAATCTCCCTCCTCAAGACTGATTCCTGAGAGGAATGGGAATGGGGCTTCCTTACATTCAGCCATATTAAACTTCAATAACAGGTCAGAAGCATGTTTTTGCTGAGATATAGTGATCCCATCAAAATTTTGAGCTATCTCCAAGCCCAAAAAATGACTTAGCAAGCCCAAATCGCTCATGTCAAAAGCTAGATTTAAGGCAGATTTTAGCTTGTTTATTGAAGTAAGTGTGCTACCAGTAATGAGAAGATCATCAACATAAAGTACAATAACCAAAAAATTACCTTTAACTCGCTGAAGATATACATTCGGATCAGATTTGCACCTTTGGGAATTCTGAGAAAGAAGGAAGGAGTCCATCTTTGCGTACCAAGCTCTTGGGGCTTGTTTTAACCCGTACAAAGATTTCTTCAATATACAAACCAATGATGGATCTGATGTATAACCCTCTGGCTGCTGCATATAGACCTCTTCAGCAAGGTCTCCATGTAAAAATGCACTCTTCACATCCATGTGGTGCACTTCCCAGTGCTTGGATGCGGCAATAGCTAAAACAAGGCGGATGGAATCCATCTTTGCAACCGGTGCAAAGGTCTCAGTGTAGTCCACTCCTTGGACTTGGGAAAAACCTTTTGCCACCAACCTTGCTTTATATTTGCTGATAGTGCCATCAGCAGCAACTTTAGTACGGTAGACCCATTTACACTTCACTAATTTTCTTCCAGGTGGAAGAGAAACTAGCTCCCATGTGTTGTTCTTTTGAAGAGAACTGTACTCTTCGTCCATGGCACTTTTCCATCTCGGATCTCGATGAGCTGAATAGTATGATGTAGGATCTGAACCAGCCATCAAATAACAAATCTCAGGAAGAAATGGATCAGCAATAGAAAGAGCCATACCTGCTCTTTGAAAGTCTCCTCTTGTTCGTCTCGGATCAGCAGGATTTCCAAGATTCGAACCAGCAGAATGTAGAGTGTTTTGGGCCCACTTTGGTAACTGAGGAGGATCATAATGGTCGGATTCCGAACCTGATATGTCATGATCATCATATGCTGCTACAATATCAGAAATATCAGAACTCATACCTTCATTATCGCTGCTCGGATCTTCTTCTGGTGAAGGCGGTGAATCGACAGTCTTCTCCTCGACTAGTTGCAATTCTTGAAGCGGTTCTTCAAATTGCACACTGCGCTCGATGAATATCTTTTTAGATTTGATATCCATGAGTTTATATGCTTTTGATTCTTCCCCATATCCTATCAATATGCACTCGATACTTTGTGGATCCAAAGCTCGTCTCTTCTCAGAAGGAATTCTAGCCCATGCAGTAGAGCCAAAAACTCTCAAATTTGACACATCCGGTTTGTGACCAAAGAATGCTTCGAAAGGAGTCATACCTTTCACGGATGAATGTGGAACACGGTTCTGTATGTATGCAGCAACATTGATTGCTTCAGCCCAAATATTTGCAGCCAAACCTTTCGATTCAATCATGCATGTAGCCATCTCTTTCAGTGACCGATTTTTCCTTTCCGCTACACCGTTCTGCTGGGGTGTGTAGGGAACTGTATGTTGGATCTTAATTCCGCTTTGGGAACAAAGTTGCAGCAACTCGGACTTGATATATTCCCCACCATTATCAGATCTAAGAGCTTTGATCTTTCTCTCAGTGGTGGTCTCAACAGAAGCCTTAAAATCCTTGAATTTTCCAAGCACTTCTGACTTGTTTTTGAGAAAGAATACCCATGTAAAGCGGGAAAAATCATCAATAAATGTCAAAACATACCTTGAACCATTTAATGAAATATGGGGCAGCGGACCACTGATATCAAAATGGATCAATCCCAAAATAGTAGAAGCTCTGCTAGCTTTTCCGCGGTCGAATCTGTGCTCGGGGTGCTTCCCAATGATGCAACCAATGCATATTCCCTTCGAGGAACGGAGTTGTGGAAGCCCATCTACCATGGATTTGTTTGATAACAGTAGAAAATAATTATAATTAAGATGTCCAAATCTTTCATGCCAAATCCTACTAACCTCATTACCATGTGTGCGAAGAGCAGTGGGCTTTGCAAGCGGAACAAAGTGTGAAAACTCATAGCATTTTGCAGTGTGATTTGCCTTTCCGACTGCAACTAGTCTTCCACTTTTGATATCAAAAATTTCAACTGTATTAGGGCTGAATGTAACTTTCTTTGGTTCACCAGTGTGTGTCATTTGATACACAGAAAGGAGATTTGAAGCCAAGGAAGGCACATAGAGAACATTATGAAAGCTTCCGTGTTCTACATGAATCGTACCTTTGCCCTTTGAAGAAATTTTTGAGTCATCTCCCAAATGGATGGGGATGGAGCTGTTTGGATCGAATGAGGAAAAAGAATCAATATTTGAAGCCATATGATTTGATGCACCCGAATCTATCAAGAGAGTAGTGGGCTTCGAAACCGTTGCCATGAGTGCTTGTCCTCTTTCATGATCATCATTCCTATCCTTCTTCCTTGCACCGTCAGGAAGGGTTATGTTGTTCTTTTCCAAAAGGAGGGCCATTTGATCTATAGTCTTCTTCATACTTGAACTTTCGGGATGAAAGCCACGGTTACAATAAGTACATTTAGATTTTTGGTTACCTTCTTTTCCCTTTTGCTTGGATTTTGAACTGGATGGTGCATCCGTTTGCTTGCCTTTGTCTTTTTGCTTGTGAGGCTCGAATTTGGGCTTCTCCTTCTTTTGCTTTCCTTTACCATTCGAGATCTTGGGTCCTTGAACATATAGGGATGAATCTTTGGAGCTTATGGACCCCATTTGAATCAACTTGTCATGCTCTTTTGTGACAGACTCAATGAAAGCATTCAAGGTAGGCATCTTCCAATTCGGGGTAGTTAGCTGACCAGAATTGAAAGTAGAGACAAATACCGAATAATCTTTCCCAAGCTTGCTTAGAATGGAGAGGATCAATTGTTTATCCTCTTTGATAACTCCACTGTTCTTCAATTGCAAGTTCAAGTTCTTGGATTTTGTGAAGAATTCATTGATGGTCTCGAAATTCTCAGGACTAAGGGCAATCAATTCATTCTCTAATTGAAAAGCCCTAAGCTCATCCTGCTTGCCAAATAGTGTTTCAAGTTGCTCCCATATAGCTTTTGGAGTCTTCAATCCGCTGAGATGGAAGTGAAGATCCTTGGAGATGGAGAGACAAAGAAGACCATAAGCTTCATCAAGCTTGTTGTAGTGTTTGGTTCGATCTGACACATTGTTTGGCTCCAATTCAAGACCAAGAGTGACTCGGTAGTAACCTTTTGAACGTAATATGATCTCCATATCATCTTTCCAATCAAAATAATTGAATGGGGTGAGGATAGGCTTTGAAGAAGAGTATTCCATTGCTAGGAGCGAGTCAAACTGATGTAGATGAGCTTGCATGCAGAGTGCAGCGAATGCAAAAGAGGAGTTTGCATGCACAGAGTAGCGAATACAAAAGAGGAGCTTGATAACCTACAAATCACAATCAAACCAAGAACCGTAAGGTCAAACAATCCACCCTTTTAGAGTTGCATCACACCTGGGATTGGAGATCAAACAATGTTGAATGGGTCCAATGTATCAGATCCAGGAATTATGTGGAAACTCAAGCTTCTGGAGTGGTATTGGAAGTATTTTTAAGCTTTGCATGCACAGGAGCGAATGCCCTTGAGATATCTCATGCCAAAACTTTTTGCAATTTGAGCAATTCAGTCAAATATTCTTGTACAAACACCTGTAGAAAAGAGATCTTGTCCCTGCAATGGCTCTGATACCATGTAAAATTAGTCACAACAGATCTAATGAACAAGTAAATCAATCACAACAGATGAACATAGAAAATATGGTGTAAAACTATGCAAAACATGCAGCAGTGCTCAATATCCCAATAAGGGTGAATGAATTACAATAGAATACAATGTCTGTCAATGAGCAATTCGAATTGACTAAGTAGGCCATTCGAATCATTGAGTGGAGTAGCTTGACTCCAACTAGGAGTCCTCATCATCAATCGGTGGTGGTCATCAATGCACAAGAACCAGTCATCCAGGTGTCAATCTGAGTCTAACTGAGTGTGTCATGTGTAACTAAAGTGTGTAGCACTGATTAAGGGAAGGAGGCTCAGTGGGGGGGTGCATGGGAGACTAATTGCAGTCAGAACAAGTCATCTAGTCAAACTGGAGGTCCAACGGAAGTGAAACAGTCAGTCGGGAGTGAAACTAGCCTCAAATCAGGGAGAATTGGAGCTAACTGAATGTAACTGAAGTGGAACTGCAGTGGTAGGTGAACAAGTGCACCCTTCTCTGGCAGTAGGTGAGAAGTGGGCGCCTTTCAGCCTAGGAGGGCTAAAACTCTGTAGTAAGTGGCTCCCGGGTGCTAGAATGAGGTGGCTAAGGTGCTGGAGGCATCAAACTGGTGAATGGGATGCATGCAAGTGCATGCAGGTGCATGCAAACCCTAGATTTTGCATGCAAACCCTAATTGAATGCAAGATCCTGAAAAAGATGATGTGGATATCCGAACATTACACATGTAATCGTGGATAAAACTATGCGTTGCAAGAAATACCCTACAGGACTAGTGAAATCAGTTTACTGTACTACGGAATGCATTCTAAACTACTACAGAAAACAATGAATCATTCAACGCAACCATATATCATAAAAATGTTCATTAATGTAAAATGCATACTTGGAAAAATACCTGCAAATAGGAATCTCCTGACCTACGTGTTGGAGGGGCCCTCCCCAACCCGTATTCAGGAGAGAATAAAAACTCAGAAACGCTTGCTGGAATTAATCATCAATCTTTCATTAATATGTAAAATCCGTGTCAAAATAGAAGTATGTACTTTAGTATCTCAATAGTGCGAAAAATGTTAACAATAATGTCTTTCACAAAAATAACAGCAGGGGCCTCTCGCTACTCGAGAGGTCCATATTTATACGATTTAACTCTAATCCTAATTGATTGTCAAAGTGCCGATTCATCTTGAAAGTGGGAGTGTGTCCTCTATAAATCAGGAAACAGGGCGTCGAGCTTGGTGATCCTTTAGTCTTCTACACGTCCTTCCTTTCATAAACCTGAACCTGCTCAGTCACGCTTGGTTTCCATATAATTAGTTTAATTGACACACATTCTAACATACAAGATTAATCATAAAAACAATTTCATTAAATTATTAAAGTAAAACACTTTTCCTACAATTGAGTGCGTTTCGTTACCATTGCTTGAGCTGGACTGTGGAAAAAGGGTTATCAAAATACCTGAAAAATGGACCCATCATAGATCACAAGGTTTGGGCCAAAGTATGGGCCAAGGGAGGTCAAACTAGCTATTGGGCGCTCTCCCACATGCATTTATTGCCTCCAGCATGCCTAAGGCACCCTTATCCCTTGTTTTGTGGATCTGGTTTGACCGTAGGGGCCAATACACTCAACTTGGTTATTTATCCCATTTTTGGCTATTTTTGGCCTATCCTAGCCTACCTAACTTCCACCCAACCATCGCCTTCACATGTGTGAGCTCCCTCTTGGTTCCCCATGCTTACCCAGTCTTCACATGCACAATTAGAATCTATTTGGGTTATTTTGGAAACCATTTGGTTAACCTAGGAGGGATTGGGATAAATCTAAGCTAGATAAGTGTGGACACTCCAAGTGGATACTATTCCTTCCTATTTCTATATAAGGATGATCCAAACTCTTTGTAATGTTGGATTGTTAATAAATCTCATGTTTGATCATTTGTGCATCGTAATTTTTAATCATTTGTTCTGATATTTGATCATTTTTGCTGAGTTTTGATCATATCTTCATCTAGAAACATATTTGCACTTGTTTTATTGCTTAATGTGTTAAATATTGCAACCGTGAGGTATCCATAGTAGCTAGATACTACTGTGTCATAGATTTTACATGGTTTTAGAGCTCTTGGAGCTATTATTCGAACTCGAATTTGTTATAGTGGTGTGTCAGAAGCAGTGGAGAAACCACATAAGTCCCTGTAGCCATTGCATTAAAGCCATTGGAGAAATCCATTGGAGTCTATCCAGGGTGTGATGTTCTCTCGAATGCACCCACTATCAAGTAGGGTTCGAATCTGTTAATGTAGATCCCTCTTGAGTGTTGAGTGTTTTTTGCAGGTTTTCAATAGCACCATTGTCACCCAATGTGCAAGCAACAGAAGATGATGGACAAATCTCATCCAAATTTGCTCACTCCTTTCAACTATTTCAATTGGAAGGATCAAATGGTAGTTTTGTTGAGATCCAAGGGTCTTTTCAGGATCACAATGGTCATAGAGGTTGAACCAAACTCTTCTATGGAGAAATCGATTTTTTTCAATAGAATGGATGAGGCATTCGACCTCCTTTGTCTCAGCATTTCAAGAGACCTCTTGTTTCATGTGGAAAGTCTAGCTACACCCAATGAAGTTTGTCTCAAGTGTGAGTCTCTATTTGGGAAGACTGATAAAATGAGTGGCCATCAACTTAAGAATGAGTTGATCTCCCCGAGTCCAAGAAATTTTGAATCCATCCAGCATTTCTTCACCAAGTTCAAGAGCTTGGTCTTACAAATCAAGCAATGTGGTACTGACAAGAAGGAAGAACATTTGGTCTTGTCCATTCTCTCAAAATTGGGTCTTGAGTACTCAGTCTTTATCTCTACATTCAACTCCACCAAGCTGACGGTTAGAAATCGGAAGATGCCATCTTTGGCTGATTTCATGGAGATGCTAACTCAAGAGCAAGCTAAGTTGGTCTTGATGGGCTCCATCAAGCAAAAATACCAAGTACTTATATTTGGATATTCGAAACATGCAAGAGGCAAGCAAAATCCCAAGGGGACGAAACCACAAGAGAAGAAGAAGAAGGATGAGAGGCCCAAATATACTGATGGGGGTTCGAATCCTGTCAAAGACGAGGGAAAGAAGAAAGAGAATACTAAGTGTAGCTACTGTCAAATGGGATTTCATCCGGAGAGCTCATGCATGAATAAAACCACAAACATGATGACACATATCCTACAAAAAAAATAAAAAAATTCCTCTTCTAGAAAGTTCCAAGAAGAAAGAGGGTGTTTCTGAAGACAAGGTGAGGTTCCATGCTTTGGTGGCTAGTACCTCAGAGTCATCTTATCTCATCATTGATTCAGGTGTCTCAAGGCACATGGCTTCTTCAAGATATGTATTCTCTACTCTTGATCCATACAGTGGTTCTTCCATTCACATGGGAGATAACTCAAAAATCCATGCTAAAGGCATTTGGGAAAATCTCTATGGAAAATGGGTATTTCAACAATGTGTTGTATGTACCTGATCTTGCAACAAACTTACTCTCTATATATCATATGACCCACACTAGTTCATCCAAGAGAGTGATATTCACTCAGAATCATGTGGAGATATCATAAATTTCCACTGGAAAAATTGTTGCAATGGGTGTTGCAGACCATGATTTGAGGATGTACAAGTTCTCACATTTTATTGGGTTCTCTTCCTCAAATGCACTTTTGTCACATGGAAATGAAGTCAGCAAGCTATGGAATGAGAGATTTTGACATCTCAACTACAGATATATCCAAGCATTGAGCAAAGAAGAGATGGTTGAAGGGCTTCCAAAAATCAGGTTTTCCAATAGCACTTGCAAAGGGTTCATTGTTGGGAAGCATGCTAAAAAGACGTATAAGAAAGGGAAGGAAAGGAGAGCTGATGAACATCTTGGTTTAGTACATTTAGATTTGATTATTCCACTCCCCACTCCCTCCTATGGAAGCAACAAGTATAAGCTCACCTTCATCAATGATTTCTCAAGGTATTGTTGGTTGTATTTTCCCAAGCAAAAATCTGAAGTTTTCCAATGTTTCAAAGTATTCAAGAACTCTGTGGATAAATTTAGTCAGAGAACCATGAAGGTCTTGAGGACTAATAATGGAAGGGAGTATGTAAATAAGGACATGCAACATCTCTATGAAGTGTATGGAATCCAAATGCAACATTCTGTGCCGTACACACCTCAGCAAAATGGTGTTGCAAAGCGCAAGAATAGAGCATTGAAGGAGATGGCCACTTGCATGATGGAGGCTAAGTCTTTGTCTTCAAAGATCTGGGATGAATCTATGAATTGTGCTTCATATGTTCATAACAGAGCACCAAATAAATCCTTGGAATGCATGACTCCATATGAGGCTTGGATGGGCCACAAACCCAATGTTTCTCATTTCAGGGTGTTTGGCTCAAAGGCTTGGGCTAGAATTCCTCCAGAGAAGAGAAAGGACTTGCAGCCCCAAAGCAAGGATTCAATCATGGTTGGATATGCAGAATATGAAAAGGGATACAAGCTCTTTGATCCATTCTCTCTCAAAACATTCATTGAAAGAAGTGTCCAATTCGAAGAAGAAGAGCTCATGCAAGATACAAAACAAGGTGAAAGGGAATGCTCATATCCTCTTCTTGATAATGATGTAAGTGATGGATCTTTCTCTGATATTATTGAATATTATGATGACATGGATTCTGATCATGATCCTCCCTTAAGGCCCAAGTGGGTTGAGAAAAAAATACAAGCTACTGGTGAGCTTGCTGGAGATCCTCAAGATCCTAGGAAAACTAGATCTCAGTTTCATAATTCTTTTGCATGTTGTGATTATGATCTGAGTGGTAGATGTTATTTGATGGTTGGATATGATCCACAATCATACATAGAATCATCTAAATACCCAAGGTTGCAAACAACCATGCAAGAAGAGATGAACTCCCTCCATGAGAACAAAACTTGGGATTTGGTCCCCCTTCCTCCCAAGAGGAAACTAGTGCAATGTAAATGGGTTTATAGAACCAAAGTGGCATCTGATGGATCTGATATGAAGTCTAATGTCAGTTTGGGGGCTAAGGGTTACTCTCAGGTCCAAGGAGTGGACTATACATAGACATTTGCACCAATGGCAAAGATGGACTCCATAAGATTAGTTTTGGCCATTGGAGCTTCCAAGCGATGGGAGGTTCATCATATGGATGTGAAGAGTGCATTTATTCATGGGGATATGAATGAGGAGATATATATGCAGTAGCTTGAAGGCTTCATTTATGATCATACACTTGTGTGCAGGTTGAAAAAGTCACTCTATGGGCTCAAGGAAGCTCCTAGAGCTTGGTATGACAAAATGGACAATTTTCTGCTATCTTTGAGCTTTGAGAGATGTAAGTCTGATCAAAATGTATATATGCACCATGTTAATGACCTGATATTGATCATAATACTGTATTTTTATGACATTTTGACTATTGGTAGCTGCACCAAAGAATTCAGTTCATTAAAGGTTGCCTTACACAGTGCATTTGCCATGACCAATCTAGGATTGTTGAAACAATTTATGGGTTTGGAAATTGATCAAACTGTGGATGGGATCTCTATCTCCCAATCAAGATATGCTTCATATCTGCTGTAGAAGTTCAAGATTGCTGCATGTAAGTTTCAAAATTCCCATTTCTTTCAGGAGTTAAACTTATTGATTGGGGTTCTTCACCACTAGTTGACGACTCACTGTATAGGACAACTAGTTGGGAGATTGTTGTATCTCACACACTCTTGACCAGATTTGTCTTATGCTGTTGTAGATGTTGCAAGGCACATGCAAGAGCCTCATGAGGTCTATTGGAAGGAAACCAAGAGGATCCTTCATTATGTACAGGGTACTAAGAATTTTTGTATCCACTATGCAGTTGGTTCATCTCTTGAACTAGTTGGTTTCACTGATTCTGATTGGGCCGGTGACAGTTATGATCGGAAGTCAAATTCTGGTTATGTGTTTATGCTTGCACATGGTCCCATTTGCTCGTCAAGCAAGAAGAACCACACCATATCCTGATCTTCAGTTGAGGCCGAATATAGGGGAGTAGTGAATGCATCTACACAATGTGTGTGGTTGCATGGTATTCTTGGAGAGTTTGTTATTGTGTTTGATTCAGTGACAGTCATTTGGTGGGACAATCAAAGCACAATCAATATCTCCACTGATCTAGTACAGAGACAGAGGACCAAACACATAGAGATTCACATGCACTACATTCGAGGCTTGGTGCATGACTAGATCATAGCATTGCAGTATTTCCCTTCAGTTGAGCAAACTGTTGATATCTTCACCAAGAGCTTTACTGAGAAGACCTTCACTTACCTTAGATCACTCCTTGGGGTGAGTGATGCATGTTGAATATTGGTGTATTTTCATATATTCCACATGTCCATTTTTTAGGAGAGGTTTTATTTCCCATGTGGTTTTCCTTTTTTCCTTGGTTACATGGACAAATAAATTTTATGCTATAAAAGGTGACTTGAGCCTTTGTTTCCAAGGCCTTATTTTGATATTCCACTAAGTCTAGCTTATGGGGGGGTGTTAGAGCAATATTGTACATTAATACCTCAATCATTAATTAATTTATGATTATTTGTTGCTAAACTGGTTAATAATGCCTCCCTAGGTGTGAAACTAGTTATTATGAAGTGGCTAGAACTTGTATGGGCTAGTATGAACTAGATCCCAAGGTTTGGGCCAAAGTATGGGCCAAGGGAGGTCAAATGAGTTGTTGGGTGCTCTCCCACATGCATTTATTGCCTCCAGCATGCCTAAGGTGCCCTTATCCCCTCTTTTGTGGATTTGGTTTGACCATAGGCGCCCATACACTCAACTTGGTCATTTATCCCATTTTTGGCTATTTTTGGCCTATCCTAGCCTACCTAACTTCCGCCCAACCATCTCCTTCACATGTGTGAGCTCCATCTTGGTTCCCCATGCTTGCCAAGTGTTCACATACACAGTTTGAACCTGTTTGGGTTATTTTGGAAACCATTTGGTTAACCTAGGGGGGATTGGGATAAATCTAATCTATCTAAGTGTGGACACTCCAAGTGGATACTATTCCTTCCTATTTCTATATAAGGATGATCCAAACTCTTTGTAAGGTTGGAATGTTAATAATATCTCATATTTGATCATTTGTGCATCCTGATTTTTGATCATTTGTTCTAATATTTGATCATTTGTGCTGAGTTTTGATCATTTGTTCATCTAGAAACATATTTGTGCTTGTTTTCTTGCTTAATGTGTTAAATATTCCAACTTTGAGGTATCCATAGTAGCTAGATCCTACTGTGTCATAGATTTTACATGATCAAATACATTACTACTTTATCTTGATATCTCACACCTACTTGGAATTCCCTTGTAGTTTTGTCCCTCAATTTGAAATAGCTATTTTTATAGAGATATTAGTTTTATGATTCTTATGTACATCTAGACCCTGCTTACCTTGAATGCTTCTTCAATATAATATTTCTATTTGACTTGTAGTAGTGTTTTGATCAACTCTAAAAATAGAAAGAGAACATTCTATAATTGTTTCATTTTATTTTCCATCTTCTCTATTATATACTATTGGCACGATTAATTGCGTCGAGAGGCGCTCTACAGCCCACTATGAGGGAGATCTTGTGAGTCGAGTGTTTGTCGATATTGTCGGCCATCAATAAAATGTAATAATTAAAAGTAAAAATTAATAATATGAGGGAGATCTTGTGAGTTGAGTGTTTGTCGATATTGTCGGCCATAAATAAAATGAAATAGTAAAAAGTAAAAAGTAATAATATGAGGGAGATCTTGTGAGTCGAGTGTTTGTCGATATTGTCAGCCATAAATAAAATGTAATAATAAAAAGTAATAAGTAATAATATGAGGGAGATCTTGTGAGTTGAGTGTTTGTCAATATTGTGGGCCATAAATAAAATGTAATAATAAAAAGTAAAAAGTAATCATATGAGGGAGATCTTGTAAAAGCTCCTTGAGTGCAATACCTGAGAAGAGGTTTGCACCTCGGGAGATATGATCCCTCTCGACGCTTGATAAAGCCTAGGATTTGGATCTAGGTTGGTTCTACTAAAGGTCATGCATTCCATTGCAGATTTGCCTAATTATGTTACCTTTTTGTGGTGCATTCTTCTCGCTACTTTTTTTTCTCTCTCTATTTTTATTACTATTACTATATTTTCTCTACACTACCTCTTCCCTTCCCTTAATGATGTCGATACCTCCTCTACAATTTCCCTTGGAACTTCTACTTTAAACACATATATCCATATCTTTGTTATAACATTGTCAACTTCTCTTATACCATATTTCCTTATTTTTTCATTTAATTTCCTTTTCCATATCCTTCTCATTTCATTTTTAGTCACTTGATGCTCCACTTATCAAATTTACAAAATTTTACGCTTACAACTTTGGTCATCACTTGATGTTCCACTTATCGATTTTACAAATTTTCTACTCCCAAAGATTACACTATGCAACTTGTATAGTGTCAAAATTTTTGGATTATTTGATACCTTCTTAATCGCTATTGTTGTCGTCATAATTTTATGTCTTTGTTAAAAAGAATTACCCGAGCTCTTTCTTTTCTTACTATCATGGGTGTAGCCTAAAAGTTGACTTATTGAAAATTTACTTACCATTGTCTCAAGATTATGTCAAAAATTTTTGACATTAATATATTTTAATGAAATTAATTTTTCAATAGTTATAAAAAGAGCACTACACTATGTGTAAACGTGTATATGTTTTTATGGTTAAAGTAAATTTACTTACCATTGTCTCAAGATTATGTCAAAATTTTTTGATATTAATATATTTTAATGAAATTAATTTTTCAATAGTTATAAAAAGAGCACTACACTATGTGTAAACGTGTATATGTTTTTATGGTTATTAAAGGTGTTGAATATTTTTTAATGATCACTTATTATCTCATAATTTATTTTCTAAAATTAATTTATTGTTATGTTTACCAAATTATTAATTTATTATTTTAAATATACATATAAAGAATTAAAGATCATTTTTATTATTTAATATATATATATATATGTTGTGAAATTAAGTCATTGTAAATGTTGTCAAATCGTGTTTCTTGAATTGTGAGTTTGTTTGGTATGATTTCCATGGAATTCACTCAAAATTTTGAAGAAATTCTTGAAATTTGTAATAATAGTACATTTAAATTTGGATGGAATTCAATTAAAATTTTGAAGAAATTTTTGAAATTCGTAATAACAATGTTTAAATTCTTAGAATTTGGGTACTATGGATTTAAATTTGGATGGAATTCAATTAAAATTTTGAAGAAATTTTTGAAATTCGTAATAACAATGTTTAAATTCTTAAAATTTGGGTACTATGGGGTTTTGAAGACGTTAAATTTATTTATGCATTCAAAATCACAATTTAAACATTGTAAAATTTACATTTATTGAAAAGAACATCATTGAATTCTAACCAAAAACTTACCAGAAATCAAAATGCTAATGTGTTTAGACATCTTCTTGTTAAATTAGATCATTAATTATATATATTGTTTAAAAAAAAATACTAATAAGGTATATTTTCAAGTTAGACTATTATTTATTTTAAGGTTTTCAAAATTATTTGTTTTAAAATGAACTTGAAATATATAAATAATATATGTTTGAAAGATTAATTTTTTGTGTACTTATTACCATTGGAATATGTAGATGATGTGAAACATGCAATGTTGATGAGAATGTTCTATTTTATAATTATTAAAAAAAATTAGGTTTTATTTTTTAAATATATTTAACTTGAAAGTTTAATATAATCGTTAGATTTTTTTGTAAATAAATAAAAATGAAAAAATAATACAAATTTATGGAAAAAATAATGATTAATACTCAATTAATATATTGTAAATTGATTATATTATATGTTTTGAATTCAATTTTTTATTTTTAGAAATTAATATCCATATTTTTTAAATATAAATTCTATAATTTTAAACACATTTTTTTCTTTAAAATCTAATATTTACACATTAAAAAATAAATTTTACATTCTTGAAATATAAATTTCCATGTATATCTAAAAAACCTAAATTGAAATGGTTCCAAACTAACTAAAATAGTTATTAAAATATTACATAGTTAAAACATCAAATCATTTTTATCAATCAAATAAATACTTTTACGATTATAATAAGTCACGCCCTAAGAAAAAATACAAAAAATTCTAGAGGGGAAATGTTGTGATAAACTTCCTTGTCACCCCAATTTTAATCTTATCCTTATCTCATATACATATTTGAGAGCATACATACATATATATGCGAATTTTATTTTAATGGATTATTTAATCGGTATTCCAAGGCATTGGCTAAGATGTCACAAATTCAAATCCAGAGCAATTGCATTGGATATTAGTGCCTCTTAGTACTCAATTTTCCTTTGATTTTGAAATTTTGAAGTAGAAGGAGAATTGGCCATAAAGGAAGCTTCATTGTCCTTGGTGTTGGTGTCATTTATAGCTTTCACACTAATAATAATTGTTCACGCTAATTCAAATTTAATATATATATATATATATATATATATATTATTTCAACATCAAAGATTTTAAAAGGGGTTTTATTGTAGGTACCTTATTGTTAACACCAAAGAATTTCTCACCCTATTCATTTCTTAATGATATCATTACATTTTTTATTTTCCCCATTAAAATCCTTCACTTATCATCAAAGCCTAAGTACAAAAACCCACAAATTGGTTTATAAATATTTTTCGTTCTCCAAAACAAGGAAAAATTGTTTTATTTCCTCCAAAAACAACTAAAACCCCCCAAAATAGGAAAAATTTCACAAAAATTGAAAAAATGAAAAGAAAAAAGAAAAATGAGAAAAAACATTCAAAAAGTAAAAAATGAGGAAAACCCCTAAACTCCTACCCAGACCATGAGCCAATTCCATGGTCCCCCAAATACCAAAAATTACTATAAATAAATGGTAAATGATCCCATTATACACACATTCACTCGCTACCTTATCGTTGCTTCAACCACCTTCTACAAGAGCCCCCTACTCACTCCACTTGAGGTAACTCTCATTGTATTTCATCATTCATTTAATAAATAAATTTCTTCCCTACTCTTTCATTTGTGTGAAAGTATCTAAAATGTTTAGTTTAGTTTTATTTTATGCATTTACTTTTATTTACTGTTTTTTATTGCATGCATGCACCATTATGAAGTGTTACTAAGATTTCCACAAGTCTTAGTAAGTGCATTTTTGCAATGAATAACCTAGCTACACTTATTATCTTCCTTCAATCCACTATGAAACAACATGTTACATGAAAATTTTTAACCTATATGAGAGGATAACAACTTCTCTTCTTTACCAACCATCCAAATTTAAAATGTTTGAAAACATATAATCCCATCCTCATAGAAATTAACTGAAAGTGAATTTGGCACATTACCAACCCCAATTGACATGCACAAGAAACAAACATCTTAGAAAATAAAACAAAATGTAAACATGTATACAAAAGATACTTAACCTAAACTTAGATAACCTAAAGGATTACAGATAATTTTATCTACAAGATCAACTGGTCACCTATCTGTAGGATAAAGGTATTATGTTTCTCCACCAAATCAGTGACATGGTAAATACCAAACTACACACACAAGAATGGGTTTCTGCAGAATATCTGGAAATTCCACGGGCCGGTAGAATACTTTGGGATAATTATATAGCCTCTTTAAAATATTCACATGTCAGACTGGTTGACAATGCTGATGAGATTGTATTATAGCATGAATTTGACAGGGGGAAATTATACATCGTGTATGGTATATGGTCCTAAGAGAAGAAAAAGATTTTCGTGATATTTTTTGGTGGCATTCTTGGTTATGGAAGACCAATGTACTATTAAAGATACAAAAAAAATTGTATGGTCTACCTTATCAAACAAAATACTAGTTTGGAGTATCCTCTGCAAAGCATGTATTAGCAGGCCTTGAAAGATGTCCTATGTGAAAAGAAGGTAATGAGACCATTGAACACCTCTACATTTACTGTTCATACTTTCAACACATGTGGAGGGTCTCCCAATAGGTCAAAGGCCTGCGGTATAACTAGAATGGAATGGATTTACAGGAAGGTTTGAAAGCATGGATGGAGGACCCGATATCATCCAATTTCTCCACTCTCTCTCTTTTATTCATATAGAATACATGGCTATTGTTGGTCACCCTATATGCTAATTAATTACAACTAACACATAGGATGCTCAATATAAATTGTCAAACCCATGGAAGTCTTTTATTTCAATGGCAATAAGCACAAGCTATCCATAAAAAATTCAAGTAGTTGATTAACTGAATGGAGATAATAATCCTACCTATCTGCTCAGCCAAACTCATTCCATAAAGAAAACTAATCTAACTCATACATCTAGGAATTCAAAGTGCAGCTACCTTCCTACAGAAATCAACCTAGAAGTTACTGATCTAAGAATAGAAATGAACTAGATTACTTTTGCAAGAAGTTAAATCCTATAATTATCAAACTATAGTATTCAATCTTTACCAAAATGATTCATCCAGCAACTACTGTAACTCAACTATAATATGCCTAATCTATGAATTCAATTAAAGATACAACAGCAACTAGAATTAGAAAATAAACTTGAACTCTAAATTGATAATCATTGGAAATCCTAGGAAGCATAAATAACTGAAAGGAATGGAAGATGAGATTGGTTGTAACAGCTATTGAACACACATGCATTAATCAAACTAACCTACGCAATCAAATGTTACACCACACAGTTGCAGCTATTCGTAATGCAAAGAATAAACTACCAATAAAGAATGCAATCATAAATCTCTGTTGCAGCTATCAGAAATACGCCTAATGCAATTCCACAACACACAATAGGAAATGAATTAATATAACTGCCTACTTAACTCGGCAATCTCTGTGAGAAGGCGGGCCCTGGCCTTCTAATAGAGACATCGTGAACTACCACACATTAAGACACAGAAATGGAAGTAACGCTGCTCTTCATTAAAGGTGGTAATTCACAGTCTCAGTTCTTTGTTACAGCTTGTACAAAATGATAATTATCCAACCCCAGACTTTGAAATCCTTCCCATATTTATACATACAAAATACAGTTCGTGATCCACTAATTTCATGTAGCAATGAAGATCTCTGATCTTCGTACTGCAGAGTTACAACTAAATTGTTACAGCCATAATGAATGAGGCCGTTAATCATGAAGGATGTTGTTACACTGGTAGTCAATGGATCAATGGTTTAACAAATTGGGAGGAGTCCCGTCTATCGTAGCTATGCTCTATTCCAGCGACCTGTTACAGCTTCACGTGGAGAGATGCGTTGTCCCTTGAAATATGAGGAATCAAATCATAAGAGTAACAGCTGGCACCATGTAAGATTCTTTCCCAAGGCATTGCGACTGATACACCTGTGCTTTGATCTTAACTTAATGAAATCAACACAAGTTAGCATAAATCGAAGCCTACAATTCATAACCATAACAATCTTAGGCATTTAATTAAATGAAACAATAATGATGTATACCTGGTCAGGACTGCTGATTAATCTGGAAAAAGGCATGTATATGGTTTATGAAAGTAGGGTGTAACTGGGCAAAATGATGAAATAGGTATGGTCAAAAAGGGGCATTTCCATGGCCCAACATCTCCCCCCAACTATCTAGTTGCATGTCCTCATGCAACAACTTCCACTAGTTCGAATTTGAATCCAAATTGAACCTGTGAAGATTGGTAACATTGTAGGAAAATTCTATTGGTTCCCCATGATGCACAAATCCCTGAAAGGCAGCCCATTTCTCCCAACACTGCTTCTCCTCTTCTTCAGTCAAAACATAACTGTTTCTATAAGGACTCACAGGAATCCATATAAGAGGAAACTTGAATCTTAACCCAAGCCACCCAGCTCCACACTTTTTCATACACTGCACATACCTAGGCACCCTTACTAAAGCTTGCTTAAAATTCTCAAAGCAATATGGATCCCCTTCTTTCAAAGCTGGAGAGTAATATAACCATCTGTACTCACTACCCTGTAGGGCATGCTGTTGATTACTAGAAATTATCCCAACATAGGCAGTGATGACTCTATCTTGCAAACTTTCCAAGTGTTGAACAATCTCAAGAAATTCAAGGGCCTTTACACACCTGGTCTTGAGTCCTATTGGAAGCCGAGGTTCATTTCTAATCCAAAGAGTGGCATTGTCCTCATTCTTTGTGATGGTTTGGAATGTATCTCGCCATTTTACATGGTTGATGACAAAAGAAGAAAATGCTATCAGCTGAATATCTCCCAAATGGGAAACAGGATTAGCATGGGAGTCAACATAGCAAGCTTTGACATGTAAATATAATTCACACAACAGATTTTTCTCTTCATCATTACTTGCCAGGATAGTTTCTAAAAACTGGGAGGCTGTTATTAACTCAAATGGACTTCCTTCTTTTAATTCCTTCATCTTGAATAAAATTGTCTGTTCGTAAAGAAAGACAAGGTAATAAGGGGATGGAGCCCTACAACTTAGTAATTCCTGGGAAAAAGTATACAATTGATCCTTCTCCTATTGTATGGACTTGAATTTCCTCAATTCTGCCAACTCCTTTTGAACATTTTCCCACTAGATTTTCCAGAAGAATAATTCCTCATCCCATTTCTCTCTCAATCCCCTGACAACATTTCTATATTCATGGAGGGGGACCATTCCTTCTCTGCATTGACTAATATATTTCTTCCATTTATCTAGCTCAAGATTTAGTGAGAAAATATTTTTCTCCAATCACCGAATTCTTCCATCCACCACATCCTTTTCATCATCGAAATCTAAATTAATGATTCCTTGAGATGGCAGCATTCTTACCTCATCACCAGATGTTCCAGCTTCCACTTTGAGGATTGACGGTGTAGAAGCCTCATCTTCCATTGGTGCTGTAGTGACCTCTATTTGTATTAAAATCTCATCAATTGATTCTGGGACTGCTGGTGTTTGTGTGACGGCATCCTTTCTCTCCATTTCAACCTCTTCCTCCTCGGTTTGAGTTGCAACCTCAACAAACATTTTTGAAGACGCTGGTTATTGTGTAACAACATTTTCCTCTTGGATTTTACCTTCAACAACTTCAGTCCGAGTTGCAACCTCAATCAATATTTCAAAGGGCATTGGTTCTTGTGTGACAACGTCCTTTTCCTTCATTTCTCCAAGTTGTTGAGAAGGGTCCTGGACTACCTCAATGTCTGTTGAGCAATGAGACTATTCCATGAGTAATTATGTATCTCTTGATGGCTGAGTTTGCATATCTTCTTGTTCTTCTGGTTCCAGATCCGGGATTTAGTCCATTCCTAGCTCATTTTCCCCCATCAGCACAACTATGGCCACTTCTCCTTCTTGCTTTGTCTGTTCAGGTGCTTGTGCAACAAGGTCCACCGATATGAATTTATGCCCTGCCAATTTATATATGTCTCCACATTCTGGGCATATCACTTTTCCCGTCTCTTCATGGCTCAAATCAGGGAATGAATTTTCCACTTGTTCTGCAGCTTCCACCAATATATCCAGACTCCTCTTTGCTTGTTTCGTGCTTATTTCCTTGCATTTCTCCATTTCAATTCAAAGAGTTTGCACTTCTTCCCTTAACAGTTCATTTTCATATAGGAGATTTTCAATCTGGGGTTCATTCACAACAAGTTCCTGTGTGTCAGCAGGTGTTTTGGGATCTAAGATAGGGATTTATATGCCTGTCCATGGGACACATGCTGCTTCTGCTAAAGGTACCTCAATATTTGCCCCAATTTCACCTGCTATCTCAGCTAAGGGTAATTCAATATTTTCCCCGATTTCACCTTTTGTCTCAGCTGAAGGTAATTCAATATTTGCCCCAATTCCACCTACTCTCTCAACTGCTGCCATAAATCGAGTCCTTCTTCTCTTCACCCCTTCAGATGGCTGATTAACACTGCTTGTTGCCACTACTGTAGCAACTCTGGGTCTCCTCTTCCTTGTTGAAGTATATGTCTGGCCCTTATTCCCTGTTCTTTTTCTTTTCTTCTATGGCACAAGGGTTTCCAAATTTTCAGAGGGAAAATCGAATTCCTCCTCTTCCACAATATTTCCCTTAATTTCCAGGGAGGATGCAATATCCAACACCTCTTTGCTTTCCACTGCTGCACCTTCCTGGTACTCTCCTTCCTGCATTGCCACTTTCACAGTTGCAGCTTCAGCTGTCATAGCTTCAGCTTCTTCTGCTGCAGCTGCTAATGATGCCATTTTCGCTGCTTCATATGCCACCCTTACTGCAATTTTAATAGGGTCTGTTTCTTCCCCTATAGGGTTGGCTAATGTTCCAGCTTCTGATGTTGCTGTCTCATCTGCCTTGACTTCCATCACTATCTCCTCAATGAAAGGGTTCGCTACTGTCGTAGCTTCCCCTATATCTACTTATCCTTCCCTTTCATTTAGGTTTCCATCCTCCCCCCCAAATGGATTCGAGGAGCTCCGGTCTTCTTCTTCCTCTACCATACCCCCGAATTCCAGTGAAGGTTCTCTAATTACCTCAGCTCCAGCAAGAAATTGAGCCCAGGTCAAATTATGACGTGCAATGGCCCTCAAGAAAAGTAATTTAATTAGGCCATGATTGGTGAGGGAGGAAACTAGGTGTTGGGCTGCTCTTGCATAACCAACCATATTTTGTAGAGTCTTAAAGAGATAAAATGACATATTAACTAGGTTTCCATGGCATAGATGAGATAACAAAGGGAATTCAGAATAATAGATAGTTTGGTACCTACCTTCACAGCAGATATACTTCTTCAAAAAAATTACCACTTGATCCCAGGGATGAGGTAATGAGTCCAGTGCAATTCCATGACCTTTTGGACGAACATTCTCCCCAACTGTAAGAAATTCCCTTATTGCAGTCGAATTCGGCAACTTCCGTCCAAACAATTTCTTCCCAACCTAGCGTAACCCAGTAACCTCAAATATAATGGCTTCTGTAACCTCAATGCACACCCCCTTGACTTCAGAATGAGTATCAGTCAAGTTAAAAACAAATTGTAATGCCATTTCGATGTGGAAACCATTTAAACGTTGGAAATACTCGGTCCACCCTGTTGCTACAAAAATGGCGAAAACTTCCGCATTGGCATGTAGAGCTTCTGTATTTTTTGGTTCATGCCTAATTGGGTTACCCACACTACTACATATGGCTCAAAAGTCCCATGAAAGTTTGCCATGAAACAATTAAAATTGATGTTTTCATGGAAAAACAGTTTAAATTTTTGGAAAAAATTGAAAATTTCCTCGACTATCATCGCTATAGCCACTGATGGAATTTTCATGGCTATAGCCACGAACGTTGGTGGCTATAGACATGAAAAGTCCATCCATGGCTATAGCCACAAAAAGCCGAAAAGAAAAGTTTTTTTTTGTCAGATGAATAATACGATCAAGAAGTTGATCATCCAAATGATGTAGCAGACAATGAAATTGACATTGATGATATTGATGATGAATATCTAACCGAAAATGACATTGATCATGATCCCGCTATGAGCGATCTTTTTAACAATAGTGATTCTGAACAAGACGACGATACAGATGCTGAGTTAGATGAAGAAGAATATGAATGACATTGTAGCAATGTTGGAATCTAGGAGGTATGTGAGAACATCTTTTTGCATAATGTATTATGTTTACTACTATTTAGTTATGTTTAAACCATCGTTATCATCATTAATATCATCATCACCATCATCAAAATCTCCATCGTCATCATCATCTTCATCGTGATCATCATCTTCACCACCACCACTACCACCATCATCATATTCATCATCCTCATCCTCATCATCATCATCTTCATCGTCATCATCATCATAAACCTTGTCATCATCATCATCATAAACCTTGTCATCATCATCATCATCATCATCATCATCGTCATCACCATCAACATAATATCTGTCATCATCATCATCTTCATCATGATCATCATCTTCATCATGATCATCATCTTCACCACCACCAACACCTTCATGATCATCATCTTCATCATCATATTCATCATCATGATCATCATATTCATCATCCTCATGCTCATCATCATCATCTTTGTCATCATCATCATCACCATCATCACAATCGCCATCGTCATCATCATCTTCATCATGATCATCATCTCCACCACCACCACCACCACCATCATCATCTCCACCACCACCACCACCACCACCACCACCACCATCATCATCTTCATCATCCTCATCCTCATCCTCATCATCATCATCCTCATAAATATCGTCATCATCATCATCATCATCATCATCGTCATCACCATCATCACAATCTCTGTCATCATCATCATCTTCATCATGATCATCATCTTCACCACCACCACCACCATCATGATCATCATATTAATCATCATGATCATCATATTCATCATCCTCATCCTCATCGTCTTCATCATGATCATCATCATCATCATCATCATAATCCTCATCATCAACCAATATCCCCATATCCCATGGACCAATATCCCCATGGACGTTTTGTTTGATCATTAGAATATGTATTAAAAACTTATAATATATAAAAATTTACAATATATAATTTTTATATTATTACAAAACATATATTATAATATTACATAATACGATATTAAAAATTTGGAGTGTAAAATTTTAATATTTGATATTTACAATTTCATCAATCCAAAATTAATTTTGCTAATTAATGTATTGAGGGCTTTAATGAGCCTACATATGGGTAAGTTACAGAGCTATAAAATAACACAGGTTATCATTTATCTAGGTTAGCCTAATCACCTTCTTGGGGGTGGCATCCCAACCCTAGAAGGATGTGTATAAATACACATACACTCCTCATTCGTAAAACATATTCATTTATTATTTTGATCAGGTGTTATAAATGCCTTAGAGCACTTTTCTATTTCACGATCTCTCTCTTTATTGTGCTATTTCACTATACTGAGAATTATATTTTGTTCAATGCTGTGATAAATATGAAGGGTTTTTGTATGATTGGATTAGGGTTAGATGAAGAGATCATTGTAGATATTCTTTTCTATCTTAGTATTCTCAAAAGCAAATGCTTTCAACTTAACTAGGTTGTTCCCCTCTTACATGATTAATAGTTTTGCAGTAACAGTCTTTTTTGGTTCTTTTTATCTTTTGGGCCAATGTTATAGTAAGCCAAATAGTATATACTTCTGAGATTCAGGGCATTAAAAATTTGAAAATGCCAAAGGATTGAAGTTCAGGAAAGATATGGGAGAAACAGTAGAAAAAAAGATTCAAGGAATTGCAAGAAACAACCAGAAATGTTGTCAGTTAGCCAAAAAATAGTATTTAGATGGTCACAAATACCTTCAGATACCTGGTTTAATATCGATTGTTGATTAATTAAATTTTTTTGGTCACAACCTAGTTGTTTACAAGTTTGAATCATAATATTCTCATGTTACAGTAAATAATGTTGGATTGACATTATGATTTATCAGATCCATTAGATAGAGAGAAAACAACTAAATATTTTCATCCATGGCTATTGATCTATTATATACAGACTCTTGTGTTTTTAATTCTGGCCACATCAGTTCCATAGACTGTTAAGGAAAGTGATTTATTTGGGGTTAACCATTAAATACTTTCCAAGAATAAGGGGATGATCCATCCATTGTGTTTAGGTTTTGGATACTATGTGAGAAGACCCAAAAGATACTAATGACAATTCCAAAAGCAAAGTGGCTGCCAAACTTAGATTTGAGTTGGGAATTGGTATGAGCACACCAATCTTAATTGGTTAGACATTGAGGCCAAAGAATTGACAGGCAGCAGATTGATATCAATACAGGAAAATGAAAACTATTAACATGTTCCCTTACTCAAAATTCAAGAAACAAAAAGTTTGGGATCTTTGTGGACTAGCAGACAGTTTCAAATTATCATGGAACGGTAATAATGAAAAGACTCAGAATGATATGCAAAGAAATCTCAATAAATTCTGTGCTGATTTCATTTTCTTCCAATTCTTCTACAACACTTATAATAGGCAGCATTTACGCAATCCCTGGCACCTTTGTCATGACACCCAGAAAATGAGCAAATAAATGAACCTGAATGTTGTCCATTACAAATGTGCATATTTGGCACAGTTGCACGAACATGTGATTGCACTTGGAAGTGTGACCTATCAAAATGACCTGGTGGTGGAAGAAATATTCCTGACCTATTTGTCCACTATGTCCTAGAATTTGCATGAATTGGTGACAGGAAACGATTATTTGTAACTGCATTCAATGGCATCCAAATTGAAGATGGGTTTCTACAGTAGTCAAGTGTTGGCCTCCTGACGGTTGAACCAAATTGATAGTTCTCTGCAGGATGAAATTGGCCCAACCTCTGTGGCTCTGCATGAGCAAGGTACCACTAGTACAAAATGAGAGATAAGTGACTAGGAGACTAAAAAATTTAGTCACGACAGTTTTTTTCAAGGGATACACGACCAAAATTCAACATTTTTAAGTGATCCAACTAAAAACGACTAAGATAAACGACTAATTTAGTCACATGATAAAATATATGACTAGATAACAAGTGACTAAAATAAAAATGACTAACATAAATGACTAATTTAGTCACATGAATACAAATATGACTAGCTAACACCAACTAAGAATATGAATCAGTGGTTTATGTTAGTAATTTTTAGTTGTGTCAGCTTGGCAATGATAAATTACAATTTTGACAATGAATTTGTACAATTTAGAAAATTTTAACACTATAGATGGATTCAAAGACCTCTTTAAAAGATGTTGATGCTCAACACTGACTTGTTTCGAAGTGTCAGAACATGATGACTAGGATGACCAAATTAAAGCTTGTTGCAAGATCATTTAGTCTATAGCGTCACATACAGTTCGATGTGCTTGTCATGCCCATACCTTTTTTCTCCATTTTCATTGTCATATGACCCCTTTGGTACGTCCACCAAGTTACAATTTATCTGTTACCATGTCATGGTCGAGTCAAGTTATGGGGATCTGTCATCTTTTCATCTGGTCATTGTCATGTCAGCTACTCGGTACCATTGTGTTCATCCCATCACATCGATCATGCTCGAATTTTGTTTGGCCAAAACCATCACCATTTGACCCTTTCGGCAGTCGGTCAAAGTTTGGACAAGTTGGAGTAAATTGTGTCTTGTCAGTTAAAATCCACCATTTTTTGCATCCATCGATAAAATTTTCAATCAGGTCTATCATCAGTTTTCTCACTTTGTCTATGTCTAGAAATATCAATAACATCCATTGGCATGTCTTTGTGCAAAATAGCCAATGTCCTCCAATTTAAAAAAGAAATAAATATTTCCCCTTTCCCTTTAAACTCTATATCTTTTTATAATCCCTTTTCCCTTAATAATATTTTATGTTTTACATTTTATTTTCTAAAATCCACTACATAGGCTGATGAGAAAATGCCCTTTAACTGCTTTTAAGAGGTTAATATTAAGACATGCCCAGGTTTAGAGATTAATGAGGCTTATTGCTTGTTTACTGCTACTTAAAGATGACCATTGAAAAAAACGTTTTTCTTGACTGCAATTTGTGATAGATGATCTGAATGAGTGTAATTTGTTGAGTTTGATTTTATTTCCTATTAGGTGATCTGAATTTGAAACTAAGATTTTTGTGGTCTTGAAAATAACGCCGAATGATTGTTCCTATTTAGGTTTTTGGTTTTATGAGGTCTCCTTTTCATCAATGTCAGAGTTCTTAGATTTGGATTTATCTCAATATTAATCATTTTCTGGGTTTGGTGTTTTGGACATCTCCCGAGTCTCTTCTTTGTAGCTAGTTGAGTGTTTTGACCAGGGAGTTTGGTTCTTGCACTCTTTTCTGGTGACAGGTGACTTGATGTTTCTTGAGCTTTTCTTTGCTTGCTTTTGCGTGCCTTATATAGACTATTTATATCAACAAAATAAATGGTTACTCTAGCATAAAACCCTAATCATCCAAAAATAAACAATAATAAGAGTGGAAACCTCACATTTGTTTTCCCTTTTACTTATTCCTCCTACAAGATGTTCAACTAGGCTTGTAGGGGATTTCCTCATGAATCCAATCCTCCAAGACAATGGAGAGATTTAGTCCTTTTATAGACTTAAAGCTCCACCTCTTTACAATAAAATATTAATTTATTTCGTATATCCACTAATCTCTCTAACAAAAAGCAATTAAATATTACATTATCCACCTCCTCAACCACTCTATTAAAAGATAAATTCATGGTTATAGATCCACAGTTTGCTGCAATGAATATTGGTAAATAAGTGGTTGGAAGCTCCTAGATCAACAAATTGAGGAGTACATAACAATGAAAAGGACGATTGCATCTGGTTCATGGAGGTAACAGGTCCCTAAGTACTAGGATTTAATAGAACCTGCCTCTGCTCCTTTCATTCGATACCCTTTCATTCATGAACCTGTATCGAAGGACTTTTATATGAACCGACTACAGAAAAAAGGTGTATATAATGACGCTCCTCCAACTTTAATCGTTCTTCTTGATCCTTCGGCTAAGAGAAAACCAGGGCGACCAGAGAAAACCTAGGCGACCCCGCAAGCAGGCAGGTGGTGCTAGCTTCTCTGGCCTTTTTAGCACACATGAAGCTCACACACCAGTACTCCGTTCATCCACTGAATCGAGGCAATCAACTGAGAATAAGCTTATGGAATGATTCCACATGTCTCAGCTATCAAGGGTTAAATGTGTAGGAATAAAATTATTCTCCAAAGTTTGCAAGCTAGAGATCAGATGTTAGGTGATTTCTCTGTTTTTATTTCTTGACCATGTTCAATGATGCTTGTGGTTCAGAATTGTGGTTGCTTGGGTTCTTTTATTCCTGTTATGTTATTCTTCTGAATATGAGATTTAATTTTGCAATATCGTTTTGATGGGAACTTCGGTTTTCTGATGGGGGTTTTGGTTTCATACTAGACTTTCTGATATGTTGATTATTAGGCTTTGGGATTTTGTTCCTTTGCATATTTTTCCTAGTACAATGATTCTGATTTGGATTTTAGAATTTTTGAGGCCATGGGTTTCAGGAATGTTGATGTTAGTGTAAGGGGCTCACTGCTTATCTTTTGTTGGACTCTTTTAGGCTACAGTGTTTCTACTATAACGAGTACTCTCTGTTTCAATTTATATTAACAGAATGAGAAAATGTTCCAGTTGAGTTGAATCTTCTTATTCTAAAACATGTCTGCTAAATATGTTGTTTCTGCATAATTTTTAGGCGCACCCATGGGTGACTGCAACTGCTCGCATAATTGCATATAGAAAGAAGATAAGGCAACTCAGATAGAGACTCATAGAGAATAAAATTTAATCCATTGAGAAATATGTCATAAATATGCAACCTGACTCGCTAGCATAATCGCAAAATAAGGGAGGATCGCTCGCCTGACATAAGGTTTATCGCTGGAAACTTATATGATAAATAAAATTTAGCCATAGAAGGGTGTGGAGAGCGAGGAAGGAATAATTGAGACTGCTATAACTATATTGGCAGGAGCATAAAATTTATAACCTTGTCGTATACGGCTGGTAAGGAAATCATTATCCCTTTGGCTTTACTATCTATTGCATTAGGGTTAAAGGAAAGAATAATTTTGTTTTACTGAAGTTCCCCTCATATCGGGCTAGAACACATTTCCCCACACCTCCTCAAATAGGTCGGTTACCAGCCATCCATGTGGCCATCTAGCTCACTCAAAACCAAGGACCTGCATCTACCTCATCATGGCCTACCCTTGCTTGTATAACTCCTGGCTCATCGCATGTGAGTGCTCCCGCTGGTCCATCTCATGTTGCTCTGGCTCCACCCAAGTTGCTCATAGTCCCATCCCTATTTCTCTTATGGTGTTGTTTTGGTAATCCCGAAGAATATATATTTTTATAAGCTCGACCCAAGAAGATAAGTAGTGCCATACCCCACATTCCTAGCTAAAGCAAGAGGTTTGGGATCAATAAGTTGGGTAACGTCTACTATAAACCAGGATAGAGTAGTGCATAAGTAACTAGCTTAATTACAGTCTATATAATCCATGGAGGGTAATGATATATAAGCTTGTAAGAACTCTAATTATAAATTTAGAATATCCGCATGATAAACACGTCTAGTATTAATTATGTTTCCAAGGCTATTGGTAAGATATCGATAGCCTAGAAGATCAGGTAGTAATGGTAAGCTACGGATTATTGGATATTTTATTCCTCTGGTAGCTCTTGTTACTCATGTATTTGGTTCTGCTCTTGGTAGTAAACACTTGTAACCATACCAAGAGAATCAGTTTTTATGTAATTACAGAGGAGGAGCAAGAGAAGATCCGTAGCATCATGGATTGCCATAAGCTCTCTCTGGAAGCCTGCACTCATGCTGCCCAAAATGAAAGCTTGCCTTTGCGTGTGGTTGTCCAAGTCCTCTTATGATTCCAACAAATAGGGGATTATGTCTCTATGAGGTGTGCCTAGCATAGTTTTAGGGGTTTAATCGGTCTAAATGGAGCACGTCCACTATTTTTTAAGGAGGGGGTGTTTGACATAGTATATAAATATTACATCCCCATCAAACATTGCTTGACAATAATACATCATGATAATTTCTCCAAGGAACTATACACCATGTGCAATTGATTATGCTTTGTTGGTATCCAGAATTTGAATGAAGTCATCACAGTTATCAGCTGGATTACTCTCATACAATATGAGGGTTAACACATATCAACATGTTCAAACTATTAGTCCGAAGGTAATGATTTGATTACCAGTGAAAATAAATATTCCATTTTTTCAGAGAGATGAACATGTTCAAAGTTCAAACTATGGTCTCAAGGTGATGGTCTTGTTATCACATATATAGTAGCCGGGCTACCATACATTATTTTTCTCATTCCAGTACACTATTCAGCCAGTTCCCTTGCATTTGAGATGCCGAGATGAGCATCTATATTGGATCACTATCAGATTGTGGACAGCAGTTGCATTCCCCATGCCATGACTGAGTTTCAGGACACTCAGAGAGATGACTGATGTAACCATTATACCATTGGTACAGAGCAGACAGTAGTGCCCAGAGTTACAGCAGCAGTCTCAGAGGACAGATGATGGTACAGGTTGATGAGCTTTCAGGTATATGACTCAGCAGGTATATCAGAGTGTTATGGTTAGATTGCTTTTATACTTATTCTTATAGCATGTCTTAGCACTTAGTGTCATGATCTGGCGATCATATAGATATATGGACCTGGTTGACCTATTATATATATTATACTGTCCCTACTCAGACTTAGAAGTTCACTATTCATACTCATTGGTACATACCCTCCTTAGGGAGAATAGAGGTGATCATTTTGGCTTGCTAGTGTTGGCTCCATCATTTCACTGTCTTCATCCGTCCATGGCCTACCTTTTAGATTATCACCCTGACTTACTACTTGACTAGTGGCATGGAGGACTTTTCCCCGCTGTAGCCTCTGTATTGGATGAGCTTCCCTGTTTATTGTGTCTCGGCTCTGAGTTGGTGACAAAACTTACCTATGGTGAGTTGGAGTTCCTTGTGAATTCCCCCTAGTCACTAAAGTGGTGTTGGCTAAACCTGAAACTTTTAGTGCTGCCATCAATACAAAATATGGAAAAAATAAAATGTTATATCTTGTATGAAAAGCCCATTCATGCAATGTGTTTCTAAACACACATGAATGAGAGGCATGCCAAATGAACATGGCAATGAAAATAAAATGTTATATCTTTTGGAAAATAAATACCTAGGTAAACAAGCTGTCCATGACACACCTAGAAGTGCTCAGGTAAACAAGTGCCTTAAAAACACACCTGCAGCAGAAAGCCTAAAAGAAAAAATGTAAATCTATGCAATGTGTTTATAAACACACATAGATCAAGGCTATGGAAACTTCAGGCCCAAAAAGCAATGGAACTTAAATGCTACATCTAAACAATTGCTGGCCTTATTTGTATTATGGATTGTGTGCATCTGTGAAGGTGAATAAACCCTCTTTAAACAACTCATCCATTTGTGAGACACCGCCATTCCCTGTGTTATTGCTCATTCAGTATATACTATGGTGTATTCCCTTTCCCTTGCCAAAGTGTCACCAAGTCAAGACAGTCAAGTCATCCCTTAGCCTAGCCAGTTAATTTAGCCTTCACCCTTCACTAGCAAATTGATCACAACTATGAAGTGAGTATGATCCTGAAAGTCTAGTCTGAGTAATAATAATAATTAACGACAATATACATTTGGATGTAGATCGCCAGTTATGATCATTATGTGTTATAATTGTTATTTGAATAAGTTGTAGAGCATGTATTAACCTTGATACTTTACAGCAGCCTTGGATGATGGACTGAGTTATATTTGGTTTTGGTTGGACCTAGTTTGACCATGGAGGACCATGGGACATGAGATGATAGACCTTATGATGATATGGATAGATGATATATGGTCTATGTACACATACAGGATGATTCTCTGCAGCAGATACAGGGTTATGATGATGATTATTGGGGTACAGCAGTGTTGGATCATTTACAGAGCATTATTATTGGCCTTGTTCCGGTATATTGGACATTTATTTTGATCATGCAGAGACTCATATGGTGTATGAGTACACATCTTGGATAGATTTGGACCTTCTGAGTCCAATGGGACAGTTTGTTTTCAGTTCCGGGCACTTACAGTGATGATTGAGCCTCAGTAGGCTGTCCTAGTGCATTTTTGGTCTGCTGGAGGCCCTGTCGGAGCAGATGTGATTTTTATCCGGTTGACCTAGGGCGCTGATGATGGAGGGGGTGGTCCAGCCACTTGTTTTTACCATATTACCCCCCTCCTGGACACACTGGTGCCCTCACCTTGACAGCGCCAGCACTCCAGGGGGCTGTTTGGGGCAGTTTCACGCTTCCCGAGGCATTTCAGGATTGGTAGAAATGGCTATTGAGGAAATCGATTTGGGCTACTGAGGCAAAGTTATGGCATGGGATGATCAGTGATGATAGATCGGGGTCTTCCACACCTTCTCCAGCAGTTTCAGCTTCATCGGGGCCCGCATCCATCACTTATGGCACTTTCTGTGGATTTTTGAAGTCTTTTGAGGACCACGACTTCACTATGGAGGCACGATTTGGTACATTCATGATTATTTATTGGTTATTGTGCTATGGGGATTGACCAAGGAGGGATAAAGTTACCCCTTGGACCCACCATAAGCCTCTTATGATATTTCATCATCATGATTTGGTGGGATTCCCCTCTTCTAGGGCGATTTTGTCCACTTATGTTATATTTTATGTGTGATCCATGTATTATATTGTTGAGCTCATCTCAACCATTGATTAGACTTTTGTATCTTTTAATCTTAGCCACTCATTCAAAAAGTGGTTAGGGTTTTGGTGCCTCTCCTTCCTATTTAAAGGAGAGAGCCTCTCATTGTAAAGGGACTTTTGGCTCTGGATTATTGGAATAGAAAATTATTATTGCATCTATCTCCAGTGTTGTGGTGAATGTTTTTGGTGTTCGTTCGTTGGTTCTTCCTTTGCACTGAGTTATTGGAGATCTTGTTTGCCATATTTTTGTATCACGATTTTGCATCTACAGGTGGAGGCCGATTTGCTTGGAGGAGGAGGTATTGGTAGGGGAAGACTCTCCCTACTTCTTCTTTGGAGCTGTTCGTTGGTAACAGGGAGTATTACTGTCCCAGGACCTTCTATTTCATGTTACTATTTGCATTTCTCTTGTATTTCTTCCATACTTGATCTTATTGATTGAATTTTCATTCCTTGGTTTGACAGGTAGAGGAAGGCGCACTTGTGGGCTAGGGCATCATTTCGGCAAGCAAATCAACAATCTCTCATTTGATCTCTGCGGGAATCTTCCTCAACATCAAGGCATCTCATCACATCACTCAGGTATGATCTCAAGGTAAGTTCTATCTCCATGATCTATCCAATTGTCAAAAACACTTAAAACCCTAATTAATCAAAACCCCTTTTTTACATTTTCTCAGATCTACTTAGATCTAGTGGGTTATTGGGCGTAATATTGAAAACCCACCTCTATAGCATCCACGGCATCCCGGATCTATAGTTGGTGAGGATTGGCTTCCGTTTGACCCCTCTCCCATACCAACTTGGCTTCTCCCAAGCAAGGCGCACTTCACTGATTGAGCAGGTTTACCTAGATCTAAGTGGTGGGTGTTTGAGATTCCACTTGATTTGACATCTACACATCCAATAACATACACCCAGGTTGTCACTTTTCTGAAATTTACCTTGTGGGCCCCATTCCACATTCTAAGGGATTTAATCCCCATTTTGGACCACTTGGAACACTTAAACTCAGATCTACTAAGATCTAACCGGTGGATTGCCACGAAATGATAGATCCATATTCCTACCTGACCGATCTACCCGGATCTAAAGTTTGGATGCCATCCGACTTGTTTTGACCTACCTAACCCCACTTTTAAGCCTCCTTGGGCAAAGTCGCACCACCTTGGAGAAGTGAGTTCACTCACTTCTAGGAACGGGGTACTTGAGATTTTTGGAGATCCAGAACCGGAATAATTCAAAACCTAGGTCTAGACTGTCATTCTGTCAAATATTGCCTTGGGGATTGCATTCCTTGTTTTAAGGGATTGTGGTCCACTTGGGCCAAACCTAGATCTAGATACATTCATCCATCAAGACCTCCATTGCCCACTTACTAGGAGTCCCAAACCACAAGTCAAACCTACTTTGACTCCACTTCCCAATTCCCAAGGCACTGGTTTCTCTCCAAGTTAGTTCAACCTTCCTAGATTGTTGGATTGACTTGTGGATTGACCATGCATAGTGGACTAAACCCTTGATGCTATCATGTATCATGGTCAAGCTTGTCATCCGTACTAGTTAGCCCCAATACAAACCTTAACTTCCCTGCATTGGACACAGTTCCCAAGGCAGTTGATTTTCCAGCATTGAACTAGTACACTAGCCCTAGATCTCAATTCAAACATTATAAGTCACTCTCACATCAAATATGAACCAATGCTACACCTATTGAACCCCTCACTTGGCTTGTGACTTTACCCTTGGGTCTAGGATAAACCATACACCTAACTTCACTTGGAAATACCTTGATTTGGTGTCTTGGTTTTGATCTCTCCTGTCGGGAGTAGATCGGGTCTCCCCCTTTGTTGTCTGGGCTAGATAACATAAAGCGAAGGTTGCCTCGACTGGCATGACAACCATACATATTTGGAGGTCGAGGTGATCGGGGTTGCACCTTTTGAGTTGCCCTTCCCTATTGCCATCCATGACTGGATCCATCCATAGGGGTAACTACATCTTAGGTGATAACATTTTGGCGCCGTTGCCGGGGAAGGCATAGGCTTACCCTGGTTCGACATATTATTTAAAGCTCTCCTCCCCTTCTCTTTGCCTAACATTTTGGCGCCGTTTCCGGTGAGGCAATAGCTTGCCCTAGTCCTTCCCACATATACAACGACACATATCTTGGTAGAAGAGTAAATCTACCTGGCGACTCCCAATCGTGACTCCGCTGAGGAGCGAGCTCATTTACATCCTTATAACACGAGAAGTAAAGTAAACTTAGATCAAGTTGAAGGAACCCCAATTACATATCGTAAAAGAGATCCTAAAGCACAACCATCTAACTTCCTTTGGAAATTGGTTAACGATTCTCCAAACAGAGCTTCAGGATCCCCTTTGATCAAGTCGGTTCCTCCCTCATCTCCTAGTTCAAACTTAAACACAAACTTACCAAATCCAATGGCCGGAACAAACCCGGGAAACCAGAATGTTCCTCCACCACAAGCCCCTAGGATTTTTGGAAGAAAGGCAAAACCATCTCCTTTAGACTTTTCCCAAATCCAGGGTGCACCCCACGACATGCCTGAAAAGTATTTTGAAAAAGTTCCCAGATTTGATGGAGTATCTGCTATATCAATTGAAGACCACATTGATAAAGTATGGGAACACATGGAGGCATATGGAGCATCTGAGGAAGATGTGTTCATGAGGGGTCTCCTGGCATCCTTGGAAGGAGATGTTAGGAAGTGGTTTGATAGGTTGCCTGCCTCATCCATTGATGGGTATGATAACTTTGTCAACAAGCTAAACAGTGAGTGGTCCCGAAAGTTAGATGGGAAATTTCTCTTACACCAACTTTTTGACATCAAGAAAAGAGAAAATGAAACAGTCCCTGAGTTTAACATAAGATTTGACAAGACTGTAGCTGTTATCCCTGAAGAAATTAGACCAAAAGATCAAGCAGTTGTCATTCACTACTTGAATGCTTTTGAGGGATGGGTTGGTTATCAACTAAAGGATAAAAACCCAAATGACTTAAAGACCGCTCAATCAAATGCTAAGATGGCTGAGCAAAATGTAGCATCCATGGGGAAACAAAACTTTTTTGATCAATTTACCCCATCCACTTCCAGATCTGACCCTAGACTCCGAAAACCAAAGGAACCTGTGAGTGTGCCAAAGGAATCCAAAGACACTTTAGAAGTCATGCAAGAAATGATGAAACAATTAACTGTCCTAACTAAGAATGTGGCAAGTTTGAATGACCCTGAGAGACATAGGAATCCTTATGGCCCTAAACCTTACTGGAATAATAATAGAAGGCCTGATGGGGATAGGGATAGGCGACGACCTGAGTATCCAGAAAACTCTGAAAAGAAGGAAGTCAATTGGTGTGATGAAGAAGAAGAAATACCCTCTGACACCATTGACCATGATGACCAACCAGAAAACATCAACTTTATAAATGACTTATCTTATGATGAAGACTTTGGAAGAATCCTTTTAGAAGAAGAGCCATGGGAGCAAGAAGATGATATAGTTGAAGAACCTAGCTCCACATGTTGTGCCTTAGAACTCCCAAAACCTAAAGAGCAGCCAAAGTATCAAATCTATAAACGAGGAAGTACCTCCCAGCCTTCTTTCCTTGATAAACATAAAAAGATTGATGAAGATAAAAAGGAAGAAGAAGATCTTGCCATAGATGATTATGATCTTAAGATCGATATGAAGAAAGAGCTAAGCAAGATAATGTGTAACATCCCTATCACTGAGTTAATGAAGGTGCCCTCTGTTAAATGCCAAGTAGAGGAATTTTTTAATGGTATTGGCCAAGAGAAAACTCCTGAACCTATCCTAGAATCATGTCATATCCAAAAGCTTAGTGGAACACAGCCTAGTGAAACAGAAAAGGATCCACCAATAAATATCCATTCAGCCATTTATGAAAGAAAGAGCGGTGGTCACTCTCCCTTTTACCTTACCCTGCATATTCAAAACATGCTCCTTCATAACTGTATGTTGGATTCTGGAGCAGCAATGAACGTTATGCCTTTACAAGTTATGAAGGAAATGGGACTTGAAGTGACTAGGCCTTATGGAAATGTTTGTGGTATAGATTCCCGACGAGTACCGTCTTATGGCTTGATTAAAAACCTTAGGGCTGATCTTTTCGCATGTTCAGACATTTCTACTATGATGGATGTGGTTGTCATTGACTTACCCCCAGCATATGGAATGCTTTTATCTAGAAAATGGGCAGCTGGTCTAGGTGGATACCTTATGATGGATTTATCATTTATTTGTGTTCCCAACCCTGATGGAGCTTTGATTCGGGTTAACAGAGAGCCTTGTTATAATGAGCATGTTGAATCTTTTGATGAAGGGTTGAAAAACACATATGGGGATGAATTATTAAATAATGCCAAAACTAACCTGGTTGAAGATGAGGATGAGTTATATGAGGTTGATCAAAATATGTATATGGTCATGGAAGATTCTGATTCTTTTTGGGAAGATAAGCAAATGATTGAAATAACAAGAACAATTGGAAATGAATTTGTTGAGGAAATAGATGAATTGAGAGGACATGAAAATCAACCCCAAGATCACGAACAAAACAATGAAAACATTCAAGAACCTTCTATAGAAGATCACACACTTGAAGGGGTTGAGAGTGGCATAAGAAATATAGGAAGAGATGAGAGTTTGCTTGATGATCAAGGCATGGAACAAACTCCCCCAATAGAAAACCTTCATGAGCAAACACACAATGAGGAGAACATTGAAAACCCAATACATGAAGATGAGTTTGATGATATTAGGAGGGGAGAAAGAATTCCTTTCACTGTTAGGGAGTGGTTTGCCTTGACCGATCACAATAGAGAGAGAGAAAGCCAAGGGCTTGCACCTATTTACCCATGGGAAAACAATCTTGCAACATCTACTAGGGTTGAAACAAATGAAGAGCCTGAAGCCACTTATTATTCTGACACAGAAGATTCTTTATCTCATTTATCTCTAGAAGACGGTAACCTAATTCAAGTCCATGATAACTCTCTAAGTTGGGAAGAAGATGCCCTAATTAATGATGCACCCGAAGGAGACTATAATTTAAATAATCTTGCTATTTTTCAAACTCCTTCAGAGCCTCAAAGCCATGCTTTATCTGCATATTCGCATATCCCTAGTTTCCTCCTACCATCTGAGTCATCTAGTCATCATACTCATGATCCTTCTCACATTCTTACTTCCTCTACATTTCATCTGGAGTCAGTTTCTCCCAGATTGGAAAACATGGTTGTTCCGGTTCCTTCAGGGGAAGGTTCTAGTCACAACACTGTCATATCTCATGAGCCATCTCTCTCAGAGGAACATAGAGATTTCTGGACTGTAGGTGAGGTTGTTAAAAGAGTAGTATCTCCCCATGAGGAAGAGCCAAATGAGGTAGTCCAAGAAACAAGAAGGGAAGTCCTTGTTGGCACAGTTGCTATTTCCTTAGATGGCGGTCCACCCAGAATTGATGCAGTTCCTTCTAGGAGAAACTCGAGGATTGTCACACCTCAACCGCAAAACCCTGCTGAAATCCATCCCATGCCTATTCGTAACATTGGAGTTATTCCTGAGTTAGTCAATAGAAATAATTTTCCTACAGGAAGTCAAGTCATCATTCCCAACCATTTATTGCATATAAGATCGGCACAAGCTGATGACTTATGGGTTGGACCTTTCACAGTAGAGCGATGCATTGATGGCATGTGCTTTCTGACCACTGGTAGTGGACGACGTATTTTATATCCTGTCAATCAGAGGGACTTGAGGGATCACATCCCTGATCCCACATAGTTGGGATCTCTCCGCTTGCATTGCCTGGTAGATTAGGGTAGGTAGGAAACCGAATAAGCCTACTTAGGCAGTAGTTAGTCTTTTCAGCCATTGAGTCTGGCACCTTCTTAGTATCTAAGCTCCTTTGTAAGCTTCTAGTTTAACTGAGTACCTGTCACTTTTTCTTTTCCTGCACAATAAATGTCAAATTTTGCAAATTATATCAGTAGTTTAATTTACTTTCTGCAGTTGTATCTCATGCATTTATATTTCTGACATAGAGTAGATTTTATTTCAGTTGGTTTTATATTTTTCCCACACATGCGGCATGAGGTATGTTTGATGTTTGTGAATGCAGAAAATAGGTTGCAAAAATAAAAGCTGGAAATAAAATGGTAGAGTGCTGATCGTGGATGCGAGTAGCAGAGTTCGAGGACCAGAGATTCTGAGGTTCTCAAGCGCTCATTTCAGCAGAGCACTTGTCCCAGCCCGAGCCAGATGTTATCACATATATAGTAGCCGGGCTACCATACATTATTTTTCTCATTCCAGTACACTATTCAGCCAGTTCCCTTGCATTTGAGATGCCGAGATGAGCATCTATATTGGATCACTATCAGATTGTGGACAGCAGTTGCATTCCCCATGCCATGACTGAGTTTCAGGACACTCAGAGAGATGACCGATGTAGCCATTATACCATTGGTACAGAGCAGACAGTAGTGCCCAGAGTTACAGCAGCAGTCTCAGAGGACAGATGATGGTACAGGTTGATGAACTTTCAGGTATATGACTCAGCAGGTATATCAGAGTGTTATGGTTAGATTGCTTTTATACTTATTCTTATAGCATGTCTTAGCACTTAGTGTCATGATCTGGCGATCATATAGATATATGGACCTGGTTGACCTATTATATATATTATACTGTCCCTACTCAGACTTAGAAGTTCACTATTCATACTCATTGGTACATACCCTCCTTAGGGAGAATAGAGGTGATCATTTTGGCTTGCTAGTGTTGGCTCCATCATTTCACTGTCTTCATCCGTCCATGGCCTACCTTTTAGATTATCACCCTGACTTACTACTTGACTAGTGGCATGGAGGACTTTTCCCCGCTGTAGCCTCTGTATTGGATGAGCTTCCCTGTTTATTGTGTCTCGGCTCTGAGTTGGTGACAAAACTTACCTATGGTGAGTTGGAGTTCCTTGTGAATTCCCCCTAGTCACTAAAGTGGTGTTGGCTAAACCTGAAACTTTTAGTGCTGCCATCAATACAAAATCTGGAAAAAATAAAATGTTATATCTTGTATGAAAAGCCCATTCATGCAATGTGTTTCTAAACACACATGAATGAGAGGCATGCCAAATGAACATGGCAATGAAAATAAAATGTTATATCTTTTGGAAAATAAATACCTAGGTAAACAAGCTGTCCATGACACACCTAGAAGTGCTCAGGTAAACAAGTGCCTTAAAAAACACACATGCAGCAGAAAGCCTAAAAGAAAAAATGTAAATCTATGCAATGTGTTTATAAACACACATAGATCAAGGCTATGGAAACTTCAGGCCCAAAAAGCAATGGAACTTAAATGCTACATCTAAACAATTGCTGGCCTTATTTGTATTATGGATTGTGCGCATCTGTGAAGGTGAATAAACCCTCTTTAAACAACTCATCCATTTGTGAGACACCGCCATTCCCTGTGTTATTGCTCATTCAGTATATACTATGGTGTATTCCCTTTCCCTTGCCAAAGTGTCACCAAGTCAAGACAGTCAAGTCATCCCTTAGCCTAGCCAGTTAATTTAGCCTTCACCCTTCACTAGCAAATTGATCACAACTATGAAGTGAGTATGATCCTGAAAGTCTAGTCTGAGTAATAATAATAATTAACGACAATATACATTTGGATGTAGATCGCCAGTTATGATCATTATGTGTTATAATTGTTATTTGAATAAGTTGTAGAGCATGTATTAACCTTGATACTTTACAGCAGCCTTGGATGATGGACTGAGTTATATTTGGTTTTGGTTGGACCTAGTTTGACCATGGAGGACCATGGGACATGAGATGATAGACCTTATGATGATATGGATAGATGATATATGGTCTATGTACACATACAGGATGATTCTATGCAGCAGATACAGGGTTATGATGATGATTCTTGGGGTACAGCAGTGTTGGATCATTTACAGAGCATTATTATTAGCCTTGTTCCGGTATATTGGACATTTATTTTGATCATGCAGAGACTCATATGGTGTATGAGTACACATCTTGGATAGATTTGGACCTTCTGAGTCCAATGGGACAGTTTGTTTTCAGTTCCGGGCACTTACAGTGATGATTGAGCCTCAGTAGGCTGTCCTAGTGCATTTTTGGTCTGCTGGAGGCCCTGTCGGAGCAGATGTGATTTTTATCCGGTTGACCTAGGGCGCTGATGATGGAGGGGGTGGTCCAGCCACTTGTTTTTACCATATTACCCCCCTCCCGGACACACTGGTGCCCTCACCTTGACAGCGCCAGCACTCCAGGGGGCTGTTTGGGGCAGTTTCACGCTTCCCGAGGCATTTCAGGATTGATAGAAATGGCTATTGAGGAAATCGATTTGGGCTACTGAGGCAAAGTTATGGCATGGGATGATCAGTGATGATAGATCGGGGTCTTCCACACCTTCTCCAGCAGTTTCAGCTTCATCGGGGCCCGCATCCATCACTTATGGCACTTTCTGTGGATTTTTGAAGTCTTTTGAGGACCACGACTTCACTATGGAGGCACGATTTGGTACATTCATGATTATTTATTGGTTATTGTGCTATGGGGATTGACCAAGGAGGGATAAAATTACCCCTTGGACCCACCATAAGCCTCTTATGATATTTCATCATCATGATTTGGTGGGATTCCCCTCTTCTAGGGCGATTTTGTCCACTTATGTTATATTTTATGTGTGATCCATGTATTATATTGTTGAGCTCATCTCAACCATTGATTAGACTTTTGTATCTTTTAATCTTAGCCACTCATTCAAAAAGTGGTTAGGGTTTTGGTGCCTCTCCTTCCTATTTAAAGGAGAGAGCCTCTCATTGTAAAGGGACTTTTGGCTCTGGATTATTGGAATAGAAAATTATTATTGCATCTATCTCCAGTGTTGTGGTGAATGTTTTTGGTGTTCGTTCGTTGGTTCTTCCTTTGCACTGAGTTATTGGAGATCTTGTTTGCCATATTTTTGTACCACGATTTTGCATCTACAGGTGGAGGCCGATTTGCTTGGAGGAGGAGGTATTGGTAGGGGAAGACCCTCCCTACTTCTTCTTTGGAGCTCTTCGTTGGTAACAGGGAGTATTACTGTCCCAGGACCTTCTATTTCATGTTACTATTTGCATTTCTCTTGTATTTCTTCCATACTTGATCTTATTGATTGAATTTTCATTCCTTGGTTTGACAGGTAGAGGAAGGCGCACTTGTGGGCTAGGGCATCATTTCGGCAAGCAAATCAACAATCTCTCATTTGATCTCTGCGGGAATCTTCCTCAACATCAAGGCATCTCATCACACCACTCAGGTATGATCTCAAGGTAAGTTCTATCTCCATGATCTATCCAATTGTCAAAAACACTTAAAACCCTAATTAATCAAAACCCCTTTTTTACATTTTCTCAGATCTACTTAGATCTAGTGGGTTATTGGGCGTAATATTGAAAACCCACCTCTATAGCATCCACGGCATCCCGGATCTATAGTTGGTGAGGATTGGCTTCCGTTTGACCCCTCTCCCATACCAACTTGGCTTCTCCCAAGCAAGGCGCACTTCACTGATTGAGCAGGTTTACCTAGATCTAAGTGGTGGGTGTTTGAGATTCCACTTGATTTGACATCTACACATCCAATAACATACACCCAGGTTGTCACTTTTCTGAAATTTACCTTGTGGGCCCCATTCCACATTCTAAGGGATTTAATCCCCATTTTGGACCACTTGGAACACTTAAACTCAGATCTACTAAGATCTAACTGGTGGATTGCCACGAAATTATAGATCCATATTCCTACCTGACCGATCTACCCGGATCTAAAGTTTGGATGCCATCCGACTTGTTTTGACCTACCTAACCCCACTTTTAAGCCTCCTTGGGCAAAGTCGCACCACCTTGGAGAAGTGAGTTCACTCACTTCTAGGAACGGGGTACTTGATATTTTTGGAGATCCAGAACCGGAATAATTCAAAACCTAGGTCTAGACTGTCATTCTGTCAAATATTGCCTTGGGGATTGCATTCCTTGTTTTAAGGGATTGTGGTCCACTTGGGTCAAACCTAGATCTAGATACATTCATCCATCAAGACCTCCATTGCCCACTTACTAGGAGTCCCAAACCACAAGTCAAACCTACTTTGACTCCACTTCCCAATTCCCAAGGAACTGGTTTCTCTCCAAGTTAGTTCAACCTTCCTAGATTGTTGGATTGACTTGTGGATTGACCATGCATAGTGGACTAAACCCTTGATGCTATCATGTATCATGGTCAAGCTTGTCATCCGTACTAGTTAGCCCCAATACAAACCTTAACTTCCCTGCATTGGACACAGTTCCCAAGGCAGTTGATTTTCCAGCATTGAACTAGTACACTAGCCCTAGATCTCAATTCAAACATTATAAGTCACTCTCACATCAACTATGAACCAATGCTACACCTATTGAACCCCTCACTTGGCTTGTGACTTTACCCTTGGGTCTAGGATAAACCATACACCTAACTTCACTTGGAAATACCTTGATTTGGTGTCTTGGTTTTGATCTCTCCTGTCGGGAGTAGATCGGGTCTCCCCCTTTGTTGTCTAGGCTAGATAACATAAAGCGAAGGTTGCCTCGACTGGCGTGACAACCATACATATTTGGAGGTCGAGGTGATCGGGGTTGCACCTTTTGAGTTGCCCTTCCCTATTGCCATCCATGACTGGATCCATCCATAGGGGTAACTACATCTTAGGTGATAACAGGTCTGTTTACCAGTGGAAATCAATATTCATTTTTTTCATAAACAGATCAGCATGTTCAAACAACAGTCTCAAGGTGATGGTTTGATTACTGTCTTTTCATAAACGAATTGACACGGTCAAAACTATGGCCTGAACTTGGAAGGTGGTAGTTTGATTACGAGTGAAATCAATATTCATTTTTTTCAAAAACGTGCTGCAAAGTACATTGGATTCTTATTTGAAGGGAAAAGTGCTACAACGTTTGCAACATTTCCATGGCTAGTAAAATCCCATTATCAAGTATTAAAATTAATCACTATTCTATGGCTTTGAGTTTTTGACACCAAATCTTTTAAATGTTTCCTCTTTATGCCGAGATTTCGATAATTTCCCTTACATATGTTTTTTTATGCATCGGATTTGGTTGTTGACAGGTTTGCTCTGATGATTGTGGATGGTGCTACATCCCTTTATAGAATATACTTTGTAGGCAGAGAAGAATTTTCGACAAGGTAGATGCATCTTGCCAAGTTGATTAGAAGTCTTCAAAAAAGAAATGAGGTAGGCTAATTTTATCATTGAAAAAGGGTTTCGTTGACTATATTTCTTTTGAAATAGATGCAACCTATATTTCATTAGTGTACATGAGCGAACACATCATGCATTCATATGTGATTCATACTGGATTTTGAATTGCAAGAATCATGAATATCATAGAAAGTGTATAATTATGGAGTGTTGTGTCTAGTTTGGTGTGGCAGTTGTGGTGACCAGTCAAGTTGTTTCCCAAGTAGATAGTTCTACCATGTTTACAGGTCCCCAAGTGAATCCTATTGAAATTTAATTCCATATGTTTGTCTTGAGTGGTCTAAAAGACTATGTTTTCTTGTATTCCTGATATACAATGATATTCTAGCTATTGCCCTTTGGATGTAATTTTTCTGATTCTTGGCATGCTTGTTATTCATGCATATGTGATATTTAAAGTGTACTCTATCTGGGCCTAGTAGATTCCCATTGATATGGATAAGAATCCATGTTCTGCAATTGAGTTAGCTATCTGTGGTCTTGCACAGATACTTAGTTGAGATATTTTTAGGAACTCTTTTGAGCACTACAATGCAGCCTTGTTGAGCTTTAAGGCTACCAATTCTTTTATAAATTGGAAGCCAGTGGAGTCTCAGGGGAGTGCAGATACTCTTAGAGGAGCATTTACAGAAGAATATGCTTAGAGGAGCTTTGTATGCCATGGGGATTTGAGGACTGGTTCTACCAAAAATGTTTGTTTAGGCATTATTTGACCACAATTTCGATCTGTCACCAGTGTGCAGGTTGCGGGAGAAAGCTGAGAGTTAACATTCTGGAAGATAGTTGTATGGAAACAATATGTGCAATTTATGTGAACCAGACTGTGTAATTGAACTAGAGTATTTGTATTCTAATAAGTTGTCTCTGGTCTTCAACATTTTGGTGTTTTTTGCTGGAATCAAAGAGTTTTTGTCTATCCCATGGACCATAGCCCTAACCAACAGATTGAACCTATTCATCATCATCTTGGGGATTTTAATTTGTTGGGATAAAGGTCATATAAATTGACTCACTTCAAGATAAACATTTTGAAGACTTGTTTCACCTATGCTGGAATCTATGAAACTCACTTCAAGAGAGTTTCACCTGCAAATGCAGTTTTGTCAAATTCTGATACAATCCAGATGACAAGAATTGATGATCCTAATGGTAAGTACATTTTTAGGGTGCCCATGATGGTTAAAATAGAATTGAGTTTAATTGTTTCCATGTTAACATGGGTGCCTTAATGGATGTTGTAGATGTTTATTGGTAAAATATCAATTTTTATTTTCTTCGTAAATTAGGTTATTCTAATTTTGAACATAAATATTCATGTCGGGTCACCAAACTATAGGTGTGATTACAAAGGTAAAACTATTACTGAAACATAGTTGAAGATATATTGTTATTGTATTGCTTGCTATGGAGTTGTAATAGTGAAGCCATTTTAATGCATTTTCTAGTTGGATATTATGGAGCGAGGAACTGATGCTGCTAATTTCCTTTGGGGAAATGTAATTCCCTTATGCTGGGGTTATATTGGAGTTGTCAATCACAGCTAAGCGGTATGTCTAATAACTATCACATGTATTTTTTTTCTAGAAAATAACTTCTACAATATTGATATGGATGGGATTTAACATTAAATTGCCTCTGTGTTATTTTCCTATAAAAACCACTGTCTTTTTCCAATTTCTTGTAGTTTTTATTTGCACATGTAGATTTTTATATCTTTTCAAGAGACGAAATTCAGGCTTTCATTGAACTATTTTTTCCATTCTTTCCCATGGGATAGGTATATTCTTTCATGCGTATTAGGGCCGCATCCAAGTTGGTATAATACTCATAATAGGGAAAGGGAAATATAAGGGAAATATTTGTAAAATCATTTTAATTTGGACAACAACTCAAAGTCTCTGCTTAATAAAGCTATAATGCCTTTTCTAGATAAAGTGCCTTCCAAGCATGCATACCCACTGTTGTCCTCTCTAACTTTTCTTAGTACTTCCTTGTATATTTTAGCAGCGTACATATATCCATTCCCATCCCATCGGACTGGAATGCCCTTCAAAATGGCATTATTGAACAAGGATTTAAAATGGGCAACTTCCATTTCACACTTTCCAACATTTTCTCGGTCTTCTCCATGAGGGATTTTTTGGTTATAACTCTTTTAGAATCCATCGCCAATCTGGTTTTGTCCTTTAGCCCCAACTACTTAAGCTCTGCCTTGGTTTTAGATTTCAAGAATTTGATGACCTCCTTGGAAATATCAGGTTTATTCTCCAATTCTCTTGTAACAACATCCACATATTTTCTTCCACTCATGATCAATTCCATCTCATCACTTTCCAATACAAATGAATTTCAATAGGTGAGAATCAGTTCTATAATGGAATCCTAGATCATGTGTTTGACACCTCTCAATGCTTCCCTTCCACCATCTATCTTCCTAGATTTGTATACATGTTTCTCTAACATATATCATGTCATAGATGAAATGGTAATGGAATGAGTTTTCAATGATGATCCCCAATTTTACCTCCATTTACGAGGACTTATGACGCGTACCCAATTCCTACAGTTGATGCAGTAGCTGTCATCAAAGAGAAAACACCTGAATTCCCATATTTCTTTGGTGATACTTTTGAATTAGAAAAGTGTTGCTTGCTGTTAGAATTGACGTCATCTCTTGCACCTAAGTCATCCTTGTGACTATCTGATTGAGCATCAACATCTTCACCATTGATACAATCCTCACTCTGCATGGATGACTGATTCAAGCCCACACTAAAATCTGTAGGAGGCAATTGGACTTTGAGAATTCTCCCAACCTCTTCGCACAAGCTGTCAAGAGGCCGAAGACTTCTCCTTAAACGAAGGCCAGCTGACTTATTTCCCGTGTATGTTTGAACTGATTCTTGCTCATTTTCGTTAATCACCTTACACATCTCATTGTAAAGTCGAGCTAATTCCATGCGATTTGACTCATTATCCAATGCATATTTTAACACCTCTTTTGGAGCTATAGGCGATAGAGCAGGAAAATTGGAGCTACCAATTTCTGCCTGTGGTTGATTTACAGGGCTTTGTACATAGGTATCTCTAGGCTCTTGCTTAGGTTCTTCATTGATACACTCAAATTCCTTTTGCTCTGCAATTGACTCCTTCTGGTACCTAGAATTGAGTGCTTTTTCTAAAAGTGCTACCCTCTTTCTAATAAACTCAAGGATCCTCTTTTGCACGTCTCTTAATTGGAAAAGAGCACTCTCTGAAGATCCAGCTCGAGGTAGATGGTTTCTCTTCTCAATTGTTGATGCTACTACCACTTCTCCACCTACAACATCACAAGTACGTTCTATAGAAGGTAGCCTCACTTGACCTTCTACCATGCTGCTACAACCATCCTCCTGTATATGGGAACCTTTGTTTTCTATAGCAGGGGAGACTCTAGCATCTTTACTTATTTGAACTCCTGCAGTAGATATATTTAAGGGTGGTAGCTGTAACTCTTTTCTGATAACATGTTGAAACCCAAGATCATTGTCCTCTACAACAGCATGCCATCTCCCATAACCATGCTTCAGAATAGCTTGTAGCAGCTTTGAATCATGTTCCTCCTTCCAAAATCTGGAGTTCTTTAGTCCAGGAAATTTGTTGTAGATATCAATGGCAAACAATGGTATGGCAGAATGTTCTGCCAACAAGTTCACCTTGTCTTTTATAATGTGCAAAATTGCAAGGCGGACAAGAACATCTTGTATGCGTAGACCTTCTTTGGGTACACCATCAGAAAATGTTGGCGAATCTGTTATATCCTCTGCAATATGAGTTAGAAAGAGAGTCCCATACTCCATAATCTCCTCGAGAGTTTTCTGCTTCATTCGAGGAATAAACTCACTCCAATCAAAATCACCCAAACCGAACCTCATCAATATTTGTACAAAAGTAGCACGTTGACTTTGGGAGAATCCTAGAACTTTGAATGATTTTCCCTCACCTTCAATTAGAGGCGGTGGTTCCACTGTATCCACTCGTGCCCGCTTTCTTGAAGCATGTGACTTTTTTCCAGATGAATCTGTCAATCCTCTGCCTGAACCAGAAGCCTCTGTTTCCATCCAGTTAGCCTCTCGATCCTCCTCTTCGTCATCTGAGCTGACATCTTCCAATCCAGCCAGATCATCTTCTTCAATAGATACAACTTGTTTCCGACTGCGCTTTCCTTTCCCAAGCTCTGTCCTTTCCTCAATATGTTTTTCGCAATAACTGTCCTTCAGCAAGCTATCCCAATATTGGGCTCTTTCTGCCGCATTGACTTCTGCAAATTTGCGATCTGCCTCTGCTTGCTTTCTTGTCTCTTCAGCTCTAGCTGCTTCAGCCTCTTCTTCATCTACATACTCGAAATTTGCCACCTTAAATGCCTTCAGAAATCCATTTTCTTCTTCTTCATCAACTAATGCATCTTCACTCTCAACTTGGGCCCGATCCAGCTATCTCTCTATAGCTGCATCGTCATAGTGAATTTGACGTGCCCTGACAGCTTCATCATTTGAGTCAGCAAAAAGTTCTTGCACTCCATACCTTAAGATATCATCTAATTCTTCCTGATTGAGGCCTGCTTGTGTTTTCAGGCGGCCAACCACAAGGTGTTCGAGAATCATTTTCTTCTTAGTCAACTGCATCATTCGCTCGTCAATAGTTCCCCTATTAACAAGTCTAAATATCATCACCTTATTTGTTTGTCCAAGGCGATGAGCCCTAGCCATTACCTGTAGATATGCATGTGGATTCCAATCACTGTCATATACTATAACAGTATCTGCAGTGGCCATATTTATCCCCAGTCCTCCTGCTCTTGTTGAAAGTATAAAACAAAATCTTGTAGAATTAGGTGCATTGAACTGATCAATTCGTATTTGTCTTTCCACACCACTTATTTTTCCATCAATTCTTTCATAGCTCCATTGCTTGTAACAAAGATAGTCTTCTAATATGTCTAACATGTGCTGGAATTGTGAATAAATCAGTACTCTTAAGTCCTTGATCTTTAAGTTTTACCATCATCTTGTCCAACAAATATAATTTACCCGAAGCCTCCAACAACTGTCTGTAGGCTTCCTGCTTATTGATGATAACTGGCTCCACTCCTTCCAACATTTAAGGATGTGCACAGACCTTCCTTATTTCCATTACTACGTTATTCAAAGAAATCTGTGGCCCAACACGGCGAGCAAGTAACTGATAGTTACGTGTAAGAATGGCCTTATAGTATTCTTTCTGCTTTGAGCTTAATTCAACACAGAGAATTAGTTCCTTTTTTGGTGGTAAATATTTCATCACATCCTTCTTCACTCTTCGAAGAAGATGTGGTGCCAACATCATGTGCAGCCTCCCAACTTGTTCCTCCTGACTAATATCTTCAAATTCCCATTGAAATTCCTCCAAACTAGGAAACTTTCCCTCCTCCAAAAAGTGCACTAGCATGAAGAGCTCATCCAGAATATTCTGAAGTGGAGTGCCAGTTAACAACACTCTATGATTTGTTGTATATTGTTTCAATGTCTGAAAAAGTTTAGAATCTTTGTTCTTAAGCCTGTGACCTTCATCAACTATCATGCACTCCCATTTGATTTGTTTTAAAGTTGCAGTATCCAAGTTTATCATTTCATAGGATTTCAAGAGAACATCACATTTTATCCTTTCTTGTTTGTCTTGAATAGGAACAGAAACCAACTTCTTTTTTCCTTTGTGTTTCTTCAATTTCTTATTTTTCTCAGGAAAGAAAAATTCGTACTGCCTAATGACAGAATGAGCTTGAGCAGCCCCCACATACATTACAACATTCATGTGTGGAGCCCAGGTGGCAAATTCACCCTCCCAGTTTCGCAATGTAGAAAGAGGTGCCACAACCAAATGAGGAGAAGAAACAGACTCTTCAGCAAGAGATGCAAGGAAAGAGATGCTCTGTACAGTTTTAGCATGGCCCATTTCATTTGCAAGAATAACATGTGTCCCTTTAAGCCATGCAAACCGTAAGAAATTTAACCCCTCAAGTTGATATGAATGTAATGTGCCTCCAACAATGAAATCTGGAGTCTGATCATATTGTTCAAAAAAATTTCGACGACGCTTTGTTTCTTTTCCATCAACAGATGAACCTTTCCTCTTCCAAGGTATTTGACTTTGGGCCTGTACTCTGGCTTTAATTGAATGGAACCTTTCAATTTATGCTCGAAAAGCAGAGATATCATCTTCAACTTCCCACGTACATTCATCATATGCTAGCTCTTTCCATTTAACTAGATATTCCCGCACCGCATCACTATACATTCTGCTAGCAATGATTCTATCCACAGTTGTCCACTCTGACCGAATCGAAGCCCAATCCTCTTCTGAAATATTGATAGAATCCATTTGGCGATGAAAATTGTTTATTCTTGTCTTGAGGCGTGGGCATGCCTTGAAAACCTTCTCAAACTCTTCTAGGGGAATCCATGAACAGTGAAGGTAAGACATTGACTTCCACTTCACTAAATACTGTTTTACTAATTTTTTAGTTGAAGGACTAGAAACTGACTCTTCATCCGTGTCAGCATTTGCAAGTCACATTTAGAAATCTAAAATTTTATCAACCTCTGATAGGGGATTAACAAATTCAGGGCAGCTCCACATGCCACGAGGAACAATTTTCAGTGGTGGAATCAAGCACTTATGATGGTATACAGCAGTTCATGTATCACAACAAAGAACCGTTCCATGTAGCACTTATGACGGTTTCTACAGAGTGGTTGCAGTAAAGAGACACTACCCATTTTAAAGAAAGAGCCTCTTCGTGTAATTAATACTGAGCGTATTCATAGAGAACAACTTTGGAGAAAGGGTGTTGTAAGAGGATCTAGAATGACTTCTCCAAAGCATCCTGAGCATGTTGGTGGCATTGAAGAGGTACATTTTAAAACATTTATTTTCAGATCTTGCCTGTTGGGATGAGTTTCTTAGTTTATTTTTTAAATTGGCTGCTTGTTTATTTCTAACCAAAAGTGATTTCATTGTATTTGGTTGAAACATCTTTCTGCAGGATCCAGAATGTATCATATGCTGCTATTTTCTACATCTTTCTGTTGTTGTATGCAGCTGTCGACCGGATGCTTTTGTTTGTCTACAGGTACATTGTATTAAGTTTTAACTAAGAGGTTCTATTACAATATTTATACATCCTTCATTTTATTGTAATGATTATCTCTTCATATAGTTATGCATTTCTTAATATGGCAGATATATTCTCTGTATTAAATAAATGATCACTTTGTGCCTAGAGATCTTCTGATTGAGGAATCACCATTGTTTAATCAAAACATGGTCCATTCTATTGTTTGATCATCGTATATGGAGTTGATCATTACCATATAGTGGGAGTAGTCTAATTATTCATCTAGGTTCTGCAAAGACTGAGTCTTCAAGTCTCATAATATTTTATGGGTACATGTTCAAGTCATGAAAACAAAGAATCTATTTCACATCTTTTATCTTTACATAGTGCATTAGTCTTTAAGATAACTATTGAGAAATATAATTTGGAAAAGGACTTGCCTACAAGTACTCAGTGAGGCCAACTTGGTGAGCTGATTTGACTTTGGTCAACATTCACCTCATTTTGGTCAAACTTAGCATGTTATTGCCAAATTTTGCTGAATGTTTCAATATTCGAGTGCTGCCCAGATTTGATGAGTTTATGTGCCGTGATATTTTAATCAACTGTGATTTGCTGCATCACCAAGATGTTTCCAGGTCTGATTTGTGTGACTATGATAATCATCATATAGTATTTATGCTTTGTGTTGTAGTGACCTTGAGGTTTGCTACACCTTTCTTACCTTACAGCACGAGTGTTCTGTAGATCTTTAAAATGATGGGGTGGGGATAACAGATAATTGACTTCTGTTGTTAGCAATGCCAGTTTTTCATATATGTTTAAAGAATATCCTTTAAGGCTTTGTAAACATTGTAACTAATTGCAAGCTACTTTGAAGTTTGATTCTACAGATGGTATTGATGTGCATCTTCTATTTTGTTGAAATTTCCTGTCTTGGTGTGGTGGATTGTTTTGTTAGAATTGTGGCTGGGGAAGATTTATATTGTAGATTAGAACACCTGTAATCTGTAGTAACGAAAGTTATTGTATGCTTTGCACTCATGGAATCCATGAGTTACAGCTTTGAGGTTATAGTGTGTCGTGTAAAGTGCTTGCCGTATTGGCATTGGAAGAACAAATGACCACATTCTTTAGCCCATCTTGAAGTGCAAAGTCATAATAGACTATTATATAGATTACTGTTAATGAAAATCTTAACACAATATCTAGATCATTGGGGTTTTATATAAGCTATTACAATCCTTTCCAAACAAGACTAAGATTTTCTCTTGTAAGAAAGAATTATTTTACATTTTACATTCAGCAGACCCAAAAGAGACTAATGACAATTCCAAAAGCAAAGTGGCTGCCAAACTCAGATTTGAGTTGGGAATTGGTAATAATAGACTGTTATATAGATTAGTGTTAATGAAAATCTTAACACAATATCTAGATCATTGGGGTTTTATATAAGCTATTACGATCCTTTCCAAACAAGACTAAGATTTTCTCTTGTAAGAAAGAATTATTTTACATTTTACATTCAGTAGACCCAAAAGAGACTAATGACAATTCCAAAAGCAAAGTGGCTGCCAAACTCAGATTTGAGTTGGGAATTGGTATGAAGGAAGAAATGTTTTCCTTGTACAAATGTTCATCATTTTTTCTGTAAGCACATGTCACGGAGCATGATAAATGGTTTGGGTTAGGAGCAAGATATTGACAAATTTTAATACATGATAGGCAGATCTGTGCTCATATAATCACTTCCAATGACTAGCAATTGAAGATTAGGAAACACCTATCAATACCACGGATCTGCTTAAACAAAGCACTGTAAGGAAATCTAAAGAGTGTAGATGCCTCATATCATGAGATTAGATCAAACCGATGGAGAGTAAGGTTAGGTCTACACAAAGCAATATGCAAATTCAAGGCCAAGGCTGTTGGGAGTGGGAAGTGAATTTTTAAAATGCTTTCGGGAGCAGAGCTTTTTGAGAGCATATATATATATGAAAAAAAACATGCATAATGCCAAATTAGTTGTAGAAAAACAAGAAAACATAGATCTAACCATTTAGTACACATATAACATCAATAATCTATTAGATATAGCTTATAACATTGCCATCAAATGATCAATCATCAACAATATCAACCTTCAAGTTTTAGCATTAACATTTTCCATCAAATTTTCCATCAACAAACTCTAACAAATAACATCAACCATGAAATGAAACAGAGCATAATATTCATTACCAAAGAGTTGTAAGATGCAATCAAGATAGATTAGAGGCAACCAAACTCGGCATTCAAAAAGAAGATGCCATGCAAGAGTTAGAATCATGTATAAATCGCACGGTCAAAGAGCAAATCCGAACATTACCTAATATTGTTGAGCGAGTGAAATTGGCAATTGCCAAGGATGGAAACAAATAAGTCAATTTTGCTAGTAATAGGACTTTCATGTTTAATCTCTCTTTAATGTTATGTAGAGATTAGGAAATGTGTGAAAGGTGGATAAATCCCCAATTTTTTATCATTACATTTAATAGTTTTATCATTACATCCAGCTTTCAAGGATCTGCCACTAAGTCACCTATATGTCAGGAACACGATCTATATCAATGTGATCAGTTTGAAAGGCGATTTGAGGAGCAACAGCTAGACAATGTCATCTATGTCCAGATTTGAGAGTATGGGTCGGGAGAGACCTGTTGATCCAGATTTTCCAGTAGCTGGTGATGTTGCAGTTATAATGTATACAACTAGCAGTACTGGTTTGCCCAAGGTCAGTATAGATTCTTTGGTTGGATTTTATACTAGAAGGTGATACTAATAAGATGGAGAATGAAAAGTACTTTCTTAAAATGTCCTATGTAGGCCCACATTAGACATCAATAATCAATTTCAATATATTTGCTACAATACTGGCCCTCCTAACTTTTTGGCACATCAAAACTATAGAGATGTGGGAAATCTTCTTTTCAATCCTTTTTCAGCATAGAAATAGAATCCTAAAGCAAACCAAGAAATAGAAATGTAATATGGTTTTCAAGTCTCTTTACATTAGAGTGTGTATACTGTTGTCAAGTGCATACAGTTAGTCTAGTTTTGGGCCTTGCAAATAGGGCACATCCTTTACTATTAAATTTGCGAAAAAATACTTTCATGATTCCACATATTTCTCGAAAGTTGTCAGTCCTTTGGGTTTTCTGCTCCTAGTTTCTTCATATTGTTATTTATATGAAACAGTTCAAAATCCAATCAATATTATCTAATTGATTCCCTCATATGCAATCATCTCCAAACTTATTTATTATTATTTTTTTTAAATAGACATGTCCGTCTCTATAGAGACGACAAGCGCTAGCAAGTTCGTCGAAACTTGTCAGGGCTTGTCGTTTTTATAGTGACGAACATATTTTTTTTAAATATGTGAATCTGTCTCTATAGCCACGAACTTTTAGTGCTATAGCCACGAACATTCAGTGCTATAGCCACGAACGTTCGTTGCTAGAGAGACGTCGATCGCTTTACTTATTTTTTTTAAATATGAACATCCGTTGCTATAGCCACGCACTTTCGGTGCTATAGCCACGAACTTTCGTTGCTAGAGAGACGAAGATCGATTCACTTATTTCTTTTAAATATGAACATCCGTGGCTAGAGCCACGAACTTTCGGTGCTGTAGCCACGAACTTTTGTTGCTAGAGGGACGGAGATCAGTTCACTTATTTCTTTTAAATATGAACATCCGTGGCTATAGCCACGAACTTTCGGTGCTGTAGCCATGAACTTTCGTTGCTAGAGAGATGGAGATCAGTTCACTTATCTCTTTTAAATATGAACGTTCAGTGTTATAGCCACAAACTTTTGGTGCTGTAACCATGAACTTTCGTTGCTAGAGAGATGGAGATCAGTTCACTTATCTCTTTTAAATATGAACGTTCGGTGTTATAGCCACAAACTTTCAGTGCTATAGCCACGAACTCTCATTGCTAGAGAGACAGATATCAGTTCACTTATTTCTTTTAAATATGAACATGCGTCGCTCTAGCCACGAATTGTCGGTGCTATAGCCACGGACGTTCGTTCCTAGAGAGACGTAGATCGCTTCATTTACCTTTTTTTTACATATAAATATCCCTCGCTATAGCCACGAATGTTCGGTGCTATAGCCACAAATGTTGGAAAGTGTTTCTACAACGACGAAATTAGTGCCATGAAAACAAGGACTCTTGTTTGTCACTATAGCAAGGGAAAAGTGTTGCAATAGCAACGATTTTCCATGGGAAAAATGTCCACATGTACTAGTGCCATATTAACCTCCCTTCATAATTCAGACAGTAGATATAGCGCTTATTAGTTCAGACATGGAAGTTGCAGCCTTCGAACATTCATGGAATAGCTAGAATTTGAAATTAGGTATTTTAGGAAAAGATGGCGTAGTTTTCAACCCACGGCAGATGATACAGTTAAGGAAAAATGGTGAAATTGGGAAATTTGGGTATGAATCGGCTAAAATGACGGTCAGGTTGTTATTCTTGACACATTCTTTGGTGACTAAGTGTGTACAAAATGTTGATGGTGACAAAAGACAAGACATGCTCATAATTGCCACAATTAATTTGATGCTTAATCATGATTATAGTTAGAACCTGTACCTTCAGGATTTAATGATCGAGCCACCATTCTGTCATGGCATTATATTCACAGTCGCATCGCTGGCAAAATATGTATGTGCCGAGATGAGTTGGACACCGCCAACCTAGATAATACATGCATTCATGCTGACAGGTACGCGTGATGGCTCAATAGTTATCATTGTTCTTGGCAAACTGCCATTCGAGCTGTGGAGTCATCATTTAAATTTGATCCGGGCCAGATCATTAGTGGAGAGACTGTTCAAAAAGGAAAACAATCTAGTGGAGTTGCAGATAATGAATAAGAATGAAGACTTGAGCAAAGTTCGGAGAAATATGGCAGATTTCTAGCTGCAAAAATTTGGAGAAAAGGAAAAAATAGCAGAATAACAGCTGCTAGACTTGAATGAATAGGCAAAAATATCGAAGTCGTAGCTGCTAGTATTGGCGGAATGGGAAAAAGTGGCGGATTCGCAGCTACTGGAAAAACGAAAGAAATAAAAATAGTGGAGTTGCAGTTGCGAAACTTGGAAAAATAAGAAAAAGTAGTGGACTCGCAACTGCTAAAAAAGTGAAGTGAATGGAAAATAACAGGGTTAGAGCTGCGAAAACTAGAAGAATGAGAAAGGTAGGGAGTCGCAGCTGTGCAAAATGAGTAATAGGCGGATTTTCAGCTGGCTGCTGAAAACTAACAAATCATCAATCTTCTTCAAAAGATCTTTATTAGATCAGGAAACAATGTAAGGTGCCTGCAATCGTTTGGCCCAGTCACGACTGCTGTTCCTCTAATTAATTCCTGCACACAATTCTTCAAAACAAACCCGATCAAGTGCAAAATAAAAAAATAGATAAAATACATAATGAAAAAATAAATTATTTATGTACAAATTATGTGGATATTGCAGTTCTTAAAAGTTCACAGGGGTTGAGAAAAATCCCTGCCCTAATGTTAACTGATAGTCTGGATCAGCTACAACATGTGAAATGAAAGCATCCCTTGAGATCGGTTTGTGATACAATCGCAGTCGATGACCATTTGCGAATAATGGTGTCTTGTTTTCATCATTGGTGATTAAATAGACTATTCCATTGTCAAATACTCAATCTATTTGATAAGATCCCAACCAATGAGTGCATAGCTTTCCTTTGAAACCCCTCTTAAACCGTGAATCATATAACAGATCCCAGTCTCCTTCCTGGAAGGCTTTCTTTTTTATGAATCTATCATGCCATTTAGAGCGCTATTGTTGGATTAAAGTTGTATGATTTACTGCTGCTGTGCGCTTTTCATCTAATTTGTTAAGCTGATTCAGTCGATTCCTCTGTGCTTCTGATAAATCAAGGTTTGCTTCTACAGCTGTTTTCAAGGTTGTGATTAAACTCAATTGGGAAAACAACATCCTTACCATATACCAATTCATAGGGGGGAAAATGAGTGGTGTTACGCCATGTAATGTGATAGGCCCATAGTGCCTCTGGAAGTCTCTCAGCCCAATCTTTACGATGGCTTTTCACTGTCTTTTTCAAAATAGCCTCGATGACCTTATTTGAACTCTCCACTTGGCCATTGGCCTGTGGATGATATGGTGAAGTTATTCTGTGCTAAATATGAAATTTCTTTAACAATGCTTCCAGTTTGTGAGTCATAAACTGCGGTCCACCATCTGTGATCATTTCCTTGGGTACTCCAAACCGAGTAAAAATTTATTCATAAAGGAAATCAATCACAGCCTGATCATTAGACTTAACCAAGGCTATAGCTTTCACCCATTTGTTCATGTAATCTGTGCAAACGAAGATGTGAAATTTCTGTTTTGAGGGAGGGTTGATAGGCCCTACGAAATCCAGATCCCATCTGTCAAATGGTTCAACCACGAGCTGTGGCTGCAAAGGCATTTCAAATAATCTGTTGGGTTGGCCCATCCTTTGGCATCTATCACATGTCTGAACATACTTCTTTTCATCCCTGAACAATGTAGGACAGAAATAACCCATTCTCAAAACCTTATGACCTGTCCTTTTGTCATCAAAATGTCCCCCACAGGGCTCATCATGGAAAGCTTTAAGGATACTAAAAATTTCATCTTCTTTAACACATCTTCTGATTTCTAAATCAATCCCTGTGTAGAAAAGATATCCATAAATCCAGCAATACCTAGCACTCTATTGTATGATTTTTCTTTTTTCTCTCTTCGACAGATGTGCTAGGAGCTTACCTGCAGCCAAAAAGTTAGCAATATCTGCATACCATGGGAATGAACTGATACTGCAAACAAATGTTCATCAGGGAAGGAATATTCGACTGGTAAATTGTCATCATTGTTAGTAAGTCGAGATTAGAAATCTGCAACAACGTTTTCCTTTCCTAGTCTATCAATAATTGTGATGTCAAATTCCTGTAACAGTAACAGCCATCTAGTAACTCTAGCATTCATGATTGGTTTATTCATTAAATATTTGATGGCAGAATGATCAATGTGCACAAAAGTGGAGTATCCAGTAATGTAGTGTCTCAATTTGTTGATGGCATAAACTATGGCAAGGAATTTCTTTTCTGTGACAGTATAGTTTAGTTCAGCAGGGGATAAGTTCTTACTAATGTAATAAATTGCATAAGGAGTATTACCTTCCCACTGTCCTAAAAATGCTCCAATGGCAGTGTCTGAAGCATCTGGAGAAATATAAAAAGGCAGAGCCCAGTTGGGCCCTCGTAAGATGGGTGCTATAGACAACTTTTTCTTTATCTCAGTAAATGTTGTTTGGCATGCATCCTTCCAAACAAACTGTGCATCCTTCATCAACAAAGTAAATAAAGGAGAAGCTAGTTTGGAAAAAATTTCTATGAACCTTCTGTAATAGCCAGCATGCCCCAAGAAGCTACGTACATCTTTTTGTGTTCCAGGAGTTGGTATAATTTCAATTACTTTGATTTTGGATGGATCTACCTGGATACCATCAGAAGAGATGAAGTGCCCCAGAACTATGCCCTCACTCATCATCATATGGCACTTTTCAGTGCTTAAAGAGAGTTGGCTTTGTTCACAGCATTTCAAGACATTTTCTAAATTTTTCAGTGCTTCTTCATAACTATCACCATATGGATTAAAGTCATCCATAAAAATCTCCATGCAATCATTTACCATCTGAAAAGATTCCAATCACTACTCTCTGAAATGTGGCTGGTGCCTTACACAACCCAAATTGGTTTTGTCTTGGTTTCTGGAGCAATCTAGATTTGGTTATAGCCACTAAAGTCATCCAGAAAGGAAAAATACTTCTTCCCAAACAAGGTATCAAGGACCTGATCGATAAAAGGTAAGGGAAAGTGGTCCTTCTGTGTTGCTTTGTTCAATTCTGTGTAATCCATGCAGGCCCTCCATTTCCCATTGTTCTTTACCACAATCATGAGTGGAGAAACCCACTCACTATCTGAAATCGGGTATATAAATCCTGCTTCCAATTTTTTTTGGATCTTCTCTTTCACTATGTCCCTTAGGTTTGGGTTCATCCTTCATTGTGGTTGACACACAGGCCTAGATTCGCTCTTAATATAAATGTCATGGGTGCACAGATTAGAAGGAATACCTTTCATGTCTGTGTACTCCAAGAGAAAGCTCCTCTACGTTGTTTCAGCAGAGTGATTAGCTGTTCCAGCTCACTGGGCGCAAGGTTTGGATTGATGTTCAATGTTTTCCCTGGCTCAATCTCTACTGGAACACTTTTCAAATTTTTGAGTACTAGAATTATACTAGCATCACTGATTAGAGTTTCTTATGTAAGATTTTCTTGTTCTTTCTCATCAAATGTACTGTCGAGAATCTGGTAAACATGCTTATTGACGGACGTGAGCTCACTGATGAAACTGTTAATGGTATCATCCTCTATTTCATCTTTAAAAGTTAAGGCTCTCCCATTCGTTAATAACGGCTGAACACCTTCCTCCTCCTCCAAATCTACCCAAAGTGGAGTTTCAACATCTGTGCTTGGTCGAGCTAGAGGGTATAAGGTTAGGATTTTGATCTCATCCCCATCTGAGATGGTTATAGATCCTGACCGACAGCTGATATAGGCATCTGCTGTGGCCAACCACGGTCTTCCTAGGATTAGTGGGTGTCCCCCCAACTGAGACTTCGGCTGTAACACCGAGAAGTCCGCAGGGTATTTCCATGAGTCAAAAGAGATTACAAGGTCATCTAGGATCCACTCAGGCTTGATTGTTGATATGTTAGCAAGTTCCAAAATGGTAGGGGTCGGCTGAAGGTTAGTACGTCCAAGTTTCTTCACAGTTTCTATGGTCATAACAGTAATAGCTGCGCCTAAGTCTACCAAGACGTTCGGGATTTGTGTGTTTCCTATGTGAACTGTAACAGTAGGATTTCCAGGGTCATCATGTTTTGCCATAAGAGTCTTCCCCATTATCAATTCGGAAAGTTTTCCCAATACGTGGATAGTGGGAGGATCTCTAGGCTTTCTTCCTGGTTTCTTGACACACAAATCTCTAATAGTCTTACCATAAATGGGAATGTCATGGAGGGCTTGTAACAGTGGAATTTTGACATACAAACTTTTCAATTCCCCTAAGAGATTGAATTGAGGTTGTTCCACTATTTTCTGTAGGGCCAATCGTTCAAGGTATGGCGGTTCTCTCATCAATTGTGTAGGCTGTGCTTCATCGTGTTACTTCCTGAGTTTTAGCCACTGTTTCGGTAGGAATGTCAGCATCCTCAATGATGGGGATTGTTGAATGAACCATATTCTCATAGTGTTGATTCACTCTAGTTTCAGCCACTGGGGATGGATCATCCTCAGTGATGATGGGTTCCACTACCCTCCCTAATCGTAATTGTATAACGTTGCAAGGAACTTGGGAGATGGAATACGCAGGCATGTTGGCAGTCTCAAACTGATGAACTGCTTTATTGTTCGGGTTTGTGTTAGGTTGTGTAGGTAGCTGTGGTCGAAGTGGTGCATTCATAGGTGCGACATTGTTTTGGAATTGCAGCTGTGGATGTTGATATTGTTGATGGGGATACTGTTGAGGAGGGTACTGTTGATACTGAGCCTGGTGATGGGGAAAGTTATTTCCTTGGTAAGAATTTCTCCAGTTGGAATTCCAAGGAGCTTGATTGTTTGACTGCTGCGACCATGGTGTCCAAGAATTAGTATTTTGCATTGGGTTCTGAGATGGATGCCACTGATTATTAGAATAATGTGAAGGGAATTGTGTATTCATATTATTCGTCCCATTTGTATTATTCATAAAAAATGATGGGTCCTGATTCATACCTTGATTGCGAGGCTGCCACGGTTTCTTCTGTGCAATGAAGTAAGCTTGTTCCACATCTGAAGTGGATGCCTACATAACTGTTTTGACCTTAGGTAGTGAGGGACATTCCTTGGTGTCATGCTCCAACTCACATATTCTACATATTTATGCTTTGTCCAGCGGGCATTCCTCTAGTGGGTGCTTTTTCCTACATTTGGGACATAATACACCGAGTGTAAGATCTTCTACTACTTGCCTCCGTTTTTCTCTCAAGACATCTAACTCTGAGGAAATGGAGCTCATCATATCAGTTTTAAAATTCTCCAGCAAGTTGCCTATCTCTTCTCGAGTGGCTCCTCCACTAGCTGACTTTTGTGTCCTAGTGAAGACATCCTGATCTCGATCCTTGTCTTGTTTGTTAGTTCTAGAGGATCCCCTTGAGTGCCTTCGACATAATTCAATGATCCTCTTGAAGGTTTCTTTTGAGATGTCCCCTTTCCCCAACAAGTTCAACATATCAAGGAAATCTTCCCTAATTCCTCGTAGCAAAATAATCTTAAGTACATCTTTTCCAATCTTAGTGTGTCCAGACCTTTGTAAATTGTACAACGATCTTTCCACAAAGTCTTCCAAGCTCTCCTCTTCCTTTTGGACAATTTTAAACAACTCCTCCTTTCTATCCCTGGTTCTACAATATTCTTGATATTTAGAAAGAAAGGTGTGTTTCATTTGGTCCCAAGTAGTCATGGTCTCACGACCTAGACTCATAAACCAGCAAAGAGCATTTCCTTTCAAGGTGGTTGGGAATAGTTTCAGCTTCTGAGCACTAGAGGTATAGTCATAGCTGCGACAGAGGATATCAAACTCAGAAAGAAATTCATCAGGATCTTCAGAAGACTTACCATGGAAATTCGGGAGAACTGATGGTGAGATGTTTTTCATAGGAGCTGCTCCAGGTGTCTGGAGGATAGGGAATTCTAATGTAGCCACAGTATTACCAGGATGATTACCTTCCACTTCTTCTTCCCGGTTCTCCCTATGTTCATTCTCAGCTTCCTGTTCTCTATTAGCCATGCCGTTAGTCCAAAATTTAATGGCTTCCTTTATGCGTTCTTCCTCTTCCTTTGCTTCTTCTTCTCCCCTCCTCTCTTCTTCTCTTCTTCTCTCTTCCTCTGCTTCTTGGCGAGTCTCCAACCACACTTCTTTAGTAACTCTGGTTCCGTTGATATGATAAATCTCCTCTCTATCCGATACACCCACGGCGCTTCCCTTGTCTTCAGGAGGTTTCTTTTCTGCAATGGGAGTGGATGGTCCCATTGTATTCTCCATAGTTGATGCTGAACTCTCAAGATTGGGAGGAACATAATCTCCTCTTCCTATAGACGTCCGCGGTGGTATGGTAGAAGAACCAGCTTTAGCAATTATATTGTCAATAAATGTTGATCTTCCTAGACCTGCATTACGACCTCGACCTCTTCCACCTGCAATGTTAGTATTCAAAGGGGGTTCCTGATTTTTTTTTTCTTCTATTCATGCATGCTGTAAATGATTAAACTATAATGAAATCAAAATCTATCTACTAACTATGTCTATCCATTACCATCCCCGGCAACGGCTCCAAAATGTTGGTCATCCTATATGCTAATTAATTACAACTAACACACAGGATGCTAACTATAAATTGTCAAACCCAAGGAAGTCTTTTATTTCAATGGCAATAAGCACAATCTATGCATAAACATTTCAAGTAGTTGATTAACTGAATGGAGATAATAATCCTACCTACCTGCTCAGCCAAACTCATTCCATAAAGAAAACTAATCTAACTCATACATCTAGGAATTCAAAGTGCAGCTACCTTCCTACAGAAATCAACCTAGCAGTTACTGATCTAAGAATAGAAATGAACTAGATTACTTTTGCAAGAAGTTAAATCCTATAATTATCAAACTATAGTATTCAATCTTTACCAAAATGATTTATCCAACAACTATTGTAACTCAACTATAATCTACCTAATCTATGAATTCAATTAAAGATACAACAACAACCAGAATTAGAAAATAAACTTGAACTCTAAATTGATAACCATTGGAAATCCTAGGAAGCATAAATAACTGAAAGGAATAGAAGATGAGCTTGGCTGTAACAGCTATTGAACACACATGCATTAATCAAACTAACCTACACAGTCGAATGTCACACCACACAGTTGCAACTATTTGTAATGCAAAGAATAAACTACCAATAAAGAATGAAATCATAAATCTCTATTGCAGCTATTAGAAATACGCCTAATGCAATTCCAAAACACACAACAGGAAATGAATTAATCTAACTACCTACTTAACTCGGCAATCTTTGCGAGAAGGCGGGCTTTGGCCTTCTAATAGAGACGCCGTGAACTACCACAAATTAAGACACAAAAATGGAAGTAACTCTGCTCTTCATTAAAGATGGTAATTCCCAGTCTCAGTTCTCTTTTACAACCTGTACAAAATGATAATTATCCAACCCCAGACTTTGAAAGCCTTCCCATATTTATACATGCAAAATACAGTTCGCGATCCACTAATTTCGTGCAGCAATGAAGATCTTTGATCTTCGTGCTGCAGAGTTACATCTAAACTGTTACAGCCATAATGAATGAGGTCGTTAATCATGAAGGATGTTGTTACACTGGCAGTCAATGGATCAACGGTTTAACAAATTGGGAGGCGTCCTGTCTGTCATAGCTATGCTCTGTTCCAGCGACCTGTTACAGCTTCACGTCGAGAGATGTGCTTCCCCTTGAAATATGAGGAATCAAATCAAAAGAGTAACAGTTGGCACCACGTACGATTCTTTCCCAAGGCATTGCGACTGATACACCTGTGCTTTGATCTTAACTTAATGAAATTAACACAAGTTAGCATAAATCGAAGGCTAGAATTCATAACCATAACAATCTTAGGCATTTAATTAAATAAAACAATAATGATGTATACCTGGTCAGGATTGTTGATTAATCTGGAAAAAGGCATGTATATGCTTTATGAAAGTAGGGTGTAACTGGGAAAAATGATGAAATAGGTATGGTCAAAAAGGCGCATTTCCAGGGCCCAACAGCTATCCCAGAACCATGCCATTTTTTAGGACCATAATATCCCTCTGGGAGTTTATGCATATAAAAGCATAGCCACTATGGAGTCCATTCCAATGCAGAACAAGAAAAAAACTCAGAGAGTGATTGTGGAAGAACATGTTGATTAGTCCATACCTTGGTGTTTATTCAATGGCACATCACAAGGTACTCTAAGGATTGGAGGAGCAGGGGGTATCATATATTATTAACCTTGGAAATGCAAAAAATTTGCAGCAGCAACTGGACCCAGCTCCAACAACAGAGCTGAGTTGATCACATTGAAACATACTTTACAAGTAGCTTTATTAAAAGGCATTTAAAGATTACAAGTTATTGGAGACTAAAAAATGGTGATTACTTGGATGCAATACACGTGATATCCCCGTAACATCTTACTCAGGGATATCTATGAGGATATTGCATGACTATCAACCCTCTTCAATAGTCTTAGTTCCAGCATGTCTTTAGAGAAAGGAATTCTACAACCGATGGATTATCGAAACTTGGGCTACAGTTGGGTGCAGGTTATTGGCAGTGTTGGGAATGCACCGGTGATATCATTATCGAAGATGATCCTGGAGACATTACAATATAACATCATATAGCCTTTAGAATGTTTATCATAGAAAATATGTATCCAGATAGGCTATGCTTTATATACTGTCTTTTTTTTGTTTTTTATAAGATCCTTTATACATGTATACATCAATCAATATGACATGAATGATATGTCAATAGATGTGATTCTTTTTTTATGGAGATAGATATACCTATATTTATGTAATTGTGGCCTTTAACCCTCACAAATATGATACATGTTTTATTTATAATCAAATATATTGCGAGATATTTTCCTATGAAAAAAAAAAACAAAAAATTATACAACCAAAACAAGGTTTTTAATAATTATTTTAATCAAAATAAATATAAATCATGATGACAATAGGTTATAGTAGCAAAAAAAATGTGGCTTTTTTTACCATTTCCCTAACATATCTCTATCATCAATATATTTTCCTAGGATATCACTTGACCTTATTGTCTATAGAGCATGTTGCTGCTTTATCATTATCTTGGACGATTTTTCATACAAGTTGTCTCCATGGCCTCTTCTAGCGTACCCTCCATACTTTCCTATCTAATTAATGGGGACCTCTTCCACATAATTTAATTTTGTTTTGACATGAAGAAACACAATTTTCCAAAAAAAATAGATAAGCTTTCTAAAGAATCGACATATTTTATGAATGCATACTTATAAGGTGTCGTGTTAAAATTGGAACAACCCAAATATATATTCATTGTAATAGTAAGAAAGGCATGCTTATAACCATTCGTAATCATATTAACACACATTGCATACACAAGTTTATCGTCCCATAATATAATTTTCTAATATAACTTAATTAGTTAACTGAAAAAATAATAGGGAGTTGTCTAAAAATTAGATGATTTAGATGATTTGGTTGTGGATTTATTTATTTTTTTGTAAAATTTGAATTTAACTGTGTTGTCATGGAGATTTTGATAATAAAAACAGATCAACACTATCAAAAATTTATAAAACACTAGTGAAAATTTTTATTTTAATAAAATTTGTCCAATAAAACAGATTTGTAAAAGTAATTCATTGTATATTTATAAGAATCTGATAAATATGCCACCCGATATTGAAGTTATAAGAAAACTTGGAAATGGTAAACAGCGATGAGCTTCTAGCATGTTCAATCTGTTTTTTTTTTACAATTTTCTCAATACAAAATACTCCAAGCACCATAACCATTAAAATTTGGAATTTATACTGTTTTTATGGACAATCCTTAAAAATATTGCAATCATTTATATTCTAATGTAAAAAGGAAGAACCCTATTATTAACTTATGTTAAAGGTTGGTTGAGTAAATCTATCTCTCAATATAGCTAAATTCCCAACAATATAATTTATGAGTTTCTTTCTATTTTTCCAATATTTTATATCTATCTATATATAATGTACCATTTAATTCCACATTATTATTATTATTTTGAAAAATGAGATATAAAATTTTTTCCTAAAATATTTTCCAAAACAACTAAGTAAATTAGTTTCATTGATCACATAATGATATGATGATTAACAAATTCGATGCTTGAACATAATATCAAGTGTATTCTCATAACATTATTCTTACATATAAAAAAACATTCCATTAGTATAAACACTGTCTCATTAATTCCATTATGCAACTTCCAATAACATAAGGTTTGTCTAATAGTTAAGGACAGAATGATTAATCCTCATTTCTAGAAATCCTTTACAGAGAATGTTCAATCTGCTAGAGGCCAGTCTCAATAAATAAAATAAAAATGTAATAGATGAGCATCGAGTCGGCTTCCGTGACAGACGCCGCTCGATCAAATTGACAGAATCATGCATAATTATTTGTGGAGCCCGACTAGAGCTAAGCTTGTAATTTTATGTGTAATTTAAATTAAAAGAAAAGGAGATCATTTTGCTTTTTTGACAGCATGATATGCACTTAAATTAAAAGAAAAGGAGATCATTTTGCTTTTTTGATAGCATGATATGCACTGGAGGAAGAGAGAGCGTTCTCTTCATTGGACAATATAAACAATTTATTTAGCAGGGACTGGAGAGGAGACGGTCCTTTAACAGGAGGCCGCTCCTTGCAAGGTTAAGCCATATGAAGAAGAAATTAAATGGAGTCTGGCGTTCCTGGGAAGCAACCCTTTTTCATTCAACAAGAAGAAAAGCAAAATTATGCATCCTCACACTACTCCTCCCACAGAGGCTGGGTGCTATTGACCATGAGGACAGAAGAATAATATATATAAATAACTGGTGCTTATGGCTCTATAAGAAGCCGCTCTCATAAATCGAGAGCAGTAAGGAAAATATAAAAAGATTCAACGTTTAAACATGCAGGAACAGTTCAATACATGGAATTACCAAAGCTTACCAACAGAAAGAAATAATTACGCTATGTCTTGAGATAAAAACAGCAAGGCGATTTACTTACTTGGATAATGCAGAGGATTTAATTTGGTGGCACAAACCAATGGGGGCATTCCTTCTCTCCTTGGACAGAGATCTTCGTCTAAAGGATCTTGGTTCCCCTCCCTTCCAAAAGAGTTATCTCTCGTCACTGTAGAAGGTGATGGAAAACTATCCGATACGGTAGAAGACTACTTCTCACAAATTTATATCGGAATCAGATCTTCCCTTTAGCAACCACTGGTTGGCGTGTCTTCTCAATACCAAGGGCGCCTCGTCACTACAAGATTCTTGCTTATCATTATACACGACATGATCACAATGTTCACACAACCAGGGTGTAGAACAGGATGCCAAAAGTGGCTTATATTACTTCTACCAATCGGTTACAATGTGGAATAACTGTAAATACAAATAACTAACTATCTGTCGGCCTCATCCGTTACAATACATAAGTAACTATGGTGTGCTCTCTCAGTGTGTCGACCTCACCCTCTCTTGGTTCACTGTGAACTCTGAGCTATGGCTCGATCTTCTTTGTGTTCGGAAGCTATGTGACGGTTCTCTCCAGTCTACACAACTTCTCCTCGGACTCTGCTCTGCAACTCCAACAAACTGGAACTGTCCCTCAACTGATCCAAACTCCCTGGTCTTCTATTCTGCTATTGCTATTCTCGAGACCACTGTGAACCCCAAGACATGCCTCCTCTGTTAGCCGATCCTTCTACGATGCTGCAGACCTGCAACTGTCAGCGCTCGACCGTGCTGCACAGCCTCTACCTGTGACGACATCTGTCATGTTTTCACCTACCTGCAATAACTGCTATTAACTTCCCCAGCAAATCCAAACTATTGCCAAGTACGCTCCTTGACTTCTACACTTCCTTTGACATGCTACAGTAAACCATCACGTCAGCCATACTGTCCTCCGTCAGCTTCGACTCACCTATCGTCTTCACTCTGCGCTTAGGCTTCGCCAATCCACCCCTTCCTCCTCGCTTGGCTCATGCACAATCTGTTGATGTCGCGATTCAACAACATGTCGACCTTTCCACGACTCTGCAGCAACTCGTCGACTATCCACTGTCATCTGTTGACACTGACATGTTGACTCTCGACCTCTTCTCTCCTGTTGACTGCTTCGATAGCTTATGCTCGACTTATTGACTTTGACGAGTCAATTTGCTTCACGCACCAGCGGTCGTCGACACTCCCTCTGGTCGGCTCCCTTATGTCGATTCAACTTCGACTGATCTGCCTAGGCTCCGATGCTCCTGCATCACAAGTAGAGGTGTAACTAGCCTTTTCTTGTAAAGTGGAAACCCTAACCTAATTTAGGTGATGGTTTTAAGTCTCTTTATTTATTTATAAGTGTCCATCAAGAAATGTATTTAAAATATAATCATTTATACTTTTCAACGATTTCCTTCCAAATAATGGAAATTGTATTTGTATTATGGTTTTTATGTATTAATTACAATTGGTTTAAATCATTGTTTACTTATATATATATATATATATATCATCAATACACTCTATTTTTATTTAGTTTACTTATTTATAAGATCATTAATTATATTCTATAATAATAATGTATTCTCCTCTTACCTTATACCCAAGGTGTATTGGAGAACTTAGTTTCTTTCCATTAGGATATTTAATGATATTTCTCGGGTGGATGATCACTTGTATTGGTAATAATTAGGATAATCCCTTAATCTCACTTAGGATCACCTAATAGATAAATTATAGGAGATCAAAGATCACTATTAGCTTTGGCAAGTAGTTACATTTTCTTAGGATTCAACATAACTTAGGATGATGTTTATAAACTTAAGGTCATCAAGTAAACATCATAGTTCACTTTCCTTCAAGTGCCCTCGGCACAAAGATGACACCCGCCATCAAACTCATGGAATCCCAACCATGCAACATTTCCTCCTAGTGGATTTGTGTCCATGTCATTTAGTTGCATCAAATCTTTCGGTCTCCTAAGTCTACAAATTTAAATTACAACTTAGGTTTACTAGCAGGACCTTGGCCTTAAGCTCCTCTCTTAAAATTTCTACAATATTACACTTTTAGTTACACAAATATAGAAATAAAAAAAAGAATATTACACTATAACTACCATTTTCACTTCCAAAATTTATTAATTCAGTATTCATAATATTGATTTAAATAATTTCATATTTTAGAATGGTAGAAGTAACATGAAAATTAGGATAATCATGATAGTGTTCCAAATTAAGAAAATGGTATGTAAATTTCTTTAACCACTACACTTTTCCCTTTCAATACTTTGCATTTATATATATAGAATTTATTTCACTCACCTCATATATTTATATATAAAAATTCCCATAACAATTACACGTTTCCATTTAAATGTACCATTCCAATACTTTTTATTTATTGATATACAAATTCTGATAACAATTACTTTTTCCTTTCAATGTACCATTCGAATACCTTTTATTTATGTGAGTAGACTTTATTTCACTGACCTCATGCACTTATATTTTCCTTTTTAAAATGTGATAGTAAGTTTATTAAGGAAAATGGAAAATGGTGTGAGATATTATGATGTCATAGGGTCTAAGTTCATTTCCATTTCTCTCCTTTCTTCTTCCTAATGAATTCCTAGCCTTTTTTGCTCCAGAACCATCTTGTAAATTTTTGCTCCCCAAAACCATCTTGTGAAATGCAGATATAATATATTTCAACCATTTGTATGTTTTTACATGATATAGAGTGCATTGGTAACACTAAAATATGAGCATAGAAAGTATATGTACATCATTGATTTCCTAGCCTTGTCTAATCATACCTTAGCCTCGAGCTACGTAGTAAGAATCCACATAAATCAACTTTACAGGAACATCATTTATTTAAATTCACATGAAATAACACTCACCATTATGCTTAATTCAATGCCATACCCCCAAGACTCAAACCTAGGATATTACTTCTCTACTAGTATGGTGGTGGAGCACTCCACAAATATTGATTATAAATAATTATTTTTGTTTTAATTAGACGCGGATTTGTTAAGATATAATGTCAAGAGGTTTCTAGGCCTGGGAAATCAATGACCTCAATTACATGGTTTTAACAAAGTGATCACATAATTTAATGCTTTACCCCTCTTTCTCTTAAAACGAAAAGATGATCATTTCCTATATTTGTTTTCTTCCTTAATTAAGTCATCCATTTAAAGATCACGTATCTTTTAACTCGTTAAATCCCATTGCATAATTGAATTGTTCTATGGTATGCATGATTCTATCTTGTTCAACTAGTTTAGATTCCTTGTAGCACCATTTTGTTGTCACTAAGCTTTTAAAGTGTTACTTCACATTGTTTTTTATAAAGCTTCCTTATGATTATCTTAGGAAGATTGGGTTGAACATAGAACTACGACTCGGATTGTTGGATCAAAGGATTGATCTTTAAAACATACTCTCCGTGAAACATAAAATTTTGATTGAGAAAGTTCGATTGAATATTTTTGCTTCAAAAGATATTCTTTGTTCATATAAAGGTTGCTCTTAAATGTAAAAGATCAATGAGACCTGTAATGCCCATGTGCTTTACTTTTTTATACTATACCATTACGTGAACATAATTACTAGCTGAAGTAAGCTACTCATTGTGTTGGTAACTAACAATTGCATTGATCTAAGAATGATATTTTGATGAATTATTCAATGATAATATTTATAATATCATCCATTGATTGTGTTTGTAACTAACACTTGCAGTGATCTAAGAATGATATTTTGATGAATTATTCAATGATAATATCTACAATATTTATATTTGAAATAACTTTACAACCATGACAAATAACTAAAATAATTAAGTATATCACAAATTTAAACAATAATTTATTGAAAATTACTTGTTTAAATTTTGAATTTTTCCAAGAATGTAGTAGTATTCAGACAATGACAATATTTTATCTTCACCCTCCGATGCTCAAAATGAAATTAAGCCTCTCTACCAACTAGGAAGCTAGTTGGCTTCCTAGCTCCAAGAATCCTTTCGGTTTCTTGGCCCTCTGTGTCATGACTCTATGAACAATAATGCACAATATCTGTAAGAAGATTGCTCCATGAACATATTTCTTCCAAGAATTCTGTAAAGAATTCTTCCCCCTCTCAAAAAGCTCCAACCTCTCCAAAACTCTCTCTAAAAAAAAGAACATGCTCATTTTTTATTTACCCTCTCTATTTATGAAATTTCCATACACCCTTTCCCAAGTCTCCTCAATGACCATAACTTATGGGCCATCAATAACCCTTTCTAGATTTTAGGGGAAAAATATATCTAAAATAAAATAATGAATTACATTACAATAAAATATATATATATAGTCTTTCTTTTCATGCTAGCTTGTAAATGAATTTGACATTATGCCCAAAATTTATGGCAGCTCACCATACCTATTTAATTCATCATACAATGAATAATGAAATTGAAGAAAAGTATTGAATGCTACTAGATATTTATATGTATCCAATATACTCGATACAATTATTAACCATTCATTTAGTAATCAATACATTAAATAATTATACTAGTGTAGATGTACAGTGTAAGTATACATAGCTAGAATATGCATACATGTGTGTGTACAAATTATAAACAATCACTGCCTCGAATTCATAATTATTGTATGTTCTCATTCCCGTCAAAATATGCAAGATAACAAATGCAAATCTCAACATCTAACAATCACACTAATTTACAATAATTCAATACAAATAATACAACATACTTGAGTATCATCATGCATGAGTAAAGCTAGACTTTTAGCACACAAAAGTAACCAAGATGTTAAATAATTGACTGGAAACAACCTTCTAAATTGCTTCGAACCATCCTTCATCCCTAACCTGCTTCCATATTCCACACCATATTATTTCCTCTACTGGAATACGATGGAGCACCAACTATATTGACCTAACTCCAGATAGAACCCATAAGTAGAAGTGTCAACTATATTGACCAAGCCCCCTCTATACGCAACTGACATTTTTCATCACACAAATTGGGGAGCGTGTCTCAACAAAACCTTCCCATGACTCTAGGTTTCAAAGGATATATGGTGGGTAATACCTCCACCCCTCCTAATCTAACTAGGGTGAACAACCTAATTGAGCAGAGTGTCCAATTATTGTTCTTATAGTCATGTCATCAAACAACCATTCTAGGTAAGTGATGCATCCCGTCAAAATCACACTTATCGACAGATCATAGTAGTGCTTGAAATTCACAAAAAAAATAATTGTGAATTTCCTTTGAGTCTAAGGAAATTTTGGGGATTTCCTTAAACTTCAAGAATTTTCATTGTTGAGGAATGGTGATATAAATTTACAAATGGAATTTCAATATTAAATTGAAGCAACCAAAAAATCCCAACTTCTACCTAAAGTCCAATCCCTGAGGGAACCCATTTTCCCAATGTCAGGGATAAATCAAAAGATGGAAGATGAGAGTTCACTGGAGATTTTAGTTGTGAGATTCAGATAGACAAACAACTCCACATTTGATTTCAAGTTCTTGATGCCTTGAAAAAATTTCTTTTAGGGTTTACATAACTCTCAATTGTTTTGGGGAGTGAGTTATATGATATTATCCATAGACTAAAAATCGTTGTAGAAATAAAATGAATGATTCAGTGAAGCACATTCACGATAGAATTATTAACATAAGGGAGGGCTCAAACATGATGCTTATTGAGTTTTAATTTTCTCATTGTGGCTTGTAAGGATCACATACATTTAGTGGGACTAGCTATACACTACCTTGTTTTGGGGCATTGCCCACCAGTGAAAACATAATCCCAGTAAAAGATTTAAAATTTTTGTTCTTTAGAAATGAGTTCGTGGTTTAATAATTAAAGTAGTCTTATTTTAAGAACTAAAGAGGAGCCTTATATTTTTCCACCGGTTTTTTTATCTCCAGCTATCTTTATTATTTTGTTGTTGTGTACGAGTAGCTACTTTAAAGTATAGTCTTATTTTAAGAACTAAAGAGTAGCCTTAGAATTTCCCACCAGTTCCCTTATTGAGCAATGATTACACCAGCTATTATTTTGTTGATGTGTACGAGAAAGTTGTAGGTAACATTACCATAATTATCAGCCACCCATTCGTTACATTGAACCATGATTTACCACATTGAGTGACGTATTTGACTTTTGGACTAACAATAATTGCTCATAGTTTCTTTTTGTCTTTAGCAGCTACCAAGTATGGAAATATTAGTATCCTAAGTCAACATGAACTATAGATTTTGAACCACCATAGATGATTTGATGTCCATACAACCACGTTTGACCACATGTTCTGCATGCCATAACAAGTTTGGCATGCCACAATAAGAATCCACATGACCACAGATGAGTTCATGACCATACCATGAGGTAAAACAGATTGCATACACCAATGGGCATATCAAATGTCAAAATTGATTCTCTCCTTGTGAATTAATTCCAAAACTAATATTAACTAATCTTGTTCAAAATTGACATTGCTCCCAACTTGACATGACTTCCACCTGTTCGAATATTTCCTTCCCTCATTTTGAGCCGACTTGTAATGTCCCCATTCAAATAAATCTCAAGAAGATAAAATCCCACCAATCTACTAGTTTCCTAGGTTGGGGCGAAGACATTAAATTTGGAATATGGAGACTAATAAACCCCAAATGGACTTTAGCTTGACATAAATATATTAATAGGGTCTAAATAAATAGTTATGATGAGAAAATAAGATGGCACTTGGTCATGGGGACACATTGGTGGTGTGGGACCCACACAAAGCTAGATTCCCCATGCCGCATGGCATTCCACTCTCACCCATTTGAATCCAAGGTGGAGTCCACTATTCTTGCGGGAGTTGGAAGGGCATAATACTTGGCATGAATCAATGAGGTCAAAATGTAGAGGAAGAGTAACTTCCATGGAAGAGGAGAGGAATTTTGGAGCTAGTGGGGCACTTGGGCTAGATTCCCTAGCTTCTATGACACCAATGATGAAGATTCCTATGAAACTTACGAAAAAATAAGAACTGATGGCTGAAATATAACATACATTACATGTTAGGTCTAAAAATAGCCTGCAAGAAGGCGCACAAGGGAGTTAGGGAAGCCAAAGAGACACCTATTCCAATTGAGTGAAGGAGGAGTCTAGAATTGGAGGGACAAGTGGCATACTTTGGAATCTCTTCCCAATTCTAGCTGGCATGAATCTCATGGATGAAATTCGAGTTAAGGAAGCCTTAGGAAGTTTATAAAAGTTAGTAACAAATAAAGAGAGCAGCTTTTGGTCATTTTACATTTTTCATTTGGAGAGGAGAGTTAGTAGAGTGTTATTCTACTTGCCTTAGCACCAATTTTGAGGGTGAAAGATTCCCATCCTAATTGGAAATTGGAGAGGCCATTCAGAACTTTCATTTGGATCTACATTGGATCCCTTTGTTACAGGTTGAATCTACAGGGAAGCTCGTTGTCACATCTCCTTCAGCTTGCTTATACAACCATTCTTCCATTTCTTGTCATATTCTTGCTCCTTGAGGAGAGGCGCACTTGGTGAGGTGATGATATCTTTGGGATAGTTATTGAGGCCCCATATCTTTGTAATCTGATATATGTAATATTTATTTACTGCTAATAAGAATTCCATGTCTAAAATCCAATATATTTTATGTACAAATGCTAAATTATGAATAAATGGTGTCATTTCCCCAATACCTTGTTATTTGCAGTTGAAGTGGTATCAAATTCGAATGGTTCAGTAAAAATATGATATATTATTGATGTATGAAGCACCATTAATATGTTGAAGAAGTTTCATATTCATTAGAGAAGCATTGGGAAAAATATTCTTAAGTTTCATAACTATTCGTGAAGATTTACTATCATTTCCCCTTATGTTAAAGCTAGTATACAAACATCTGATTTATGGAAGTTGCAGAAGCCTATAGAAACTAATTTATGATGATTTTGGGATCGCATTGAAGTCCTTTATAAATACCATTTCTATTTTCTAAAATTTGGGAAGTTATTATAATGTTTAGGAATCCATCATTGTCCCCTACCCTTGGGGGTTTTGAACCTCGATTTGACTAGTAAAGTTCCCTATTTTTCCCTGATTATAAATGAATGTGTCAGAAGTGTTTTAAGAGTTTCCAAGCATCCATCAGACTCATTTACATGTCTAAATACCTTCCGAAATCATTCAGAACCAATTCGGAACCATTTGGATCCATTTGGAAGTAGTTGAGTCAATACTAGTCTAAGGGTCGAATTGGTCAAAATTTGCAATTTTTCCTAGTTTTTGCAAATTCTAAAAAATGGACACTACAAGTGATATCATAGCATGGTCCTTGAATGTGATGTGGATGACCATTTATGAATACAAGAAGCCAAATAAATCATCCCCCACCCTTAGAACCTGAAACTGAAAGTGCTTTTGTTGAAGAGGAAGAAGTAGGAAAAGAAGTGCATTTTGTTGAAACTATGGCTAGGGATGAGAAGGGAACCTCAGAGGATAAGGAGTAATTTACTAAATTCAGGAAACCATTCTTTGAATACATGACAAAAAATATCATGAAAGGGTTCGAATTGTTGGCTAGTCAACTTGGAAGCAAAGGAGCAATAGGAGGCAACAACAATTCTCTTTTCGAGGAAAAGAAGATAACGAGTGAAAGTATTTTCTCAAGAACAGGAACTCATAATAGGCCTAATGAATTTCAGAGTACACCATGGCCTACTACAACTAAATTTATTGAGGCCAAATAAGAACCTAACACCCAGTTTGATATGCAGGAAGTTGTACAAGAATGGGAAAAGTTGAGTGAAGGTTGTAGAATGACTCTACCCTTTGAGGAATACTTTAATGTTTCAAACAAACTCAAAATGAGGGAAGGTAATAGGACTCCATTTCATAACAAAGAATTGAATTATGCCATTGGAAAAATGCCCCTTCCCAGTTTTGATGGCTCATATCAAAGTTCTACAAATACTTGGGTACAAAAACTAGAGGTGTATTTTCAGTTGTATCCAATGGTGGAAGAAGATGCTTTAAAAATAGCTATTTTGCATCTCGAAGGAGAAGCCGATGATTGGTGGTTCCATGGTCTTAAAACCTTGGGACATGATCAGGTTAAAACATATGGAGAATATTTTGATAGGGTATTAGAAATATTTGAGCAAAAAGACTTGGAATTGCCTTTCAAAGAACTAGCCCAATTGAAGCAAGTTGGAACCCCTGCTGAGTATATGTTGGAGTTCCAAAAACTATTAGTTAAGATGGCTGAAATATCTATGGTAAGATTAGTATTTCTCTTTATTGAAGGTTTGGTTGAACCCTTAAAAGGTTTAGTTAAGGCCCACAAACCTAATTCATTGAAGGATGTAATGAACTTGACAAGAGATCTACAAAATGTGCTACCTAGGACAAGGTTTCCTCCCAAGCCTAAATTCCCTTCCAAGTTCGGATTTGAAAAGAAGCCATGGAAAAGAGATGCATTTGGAAAGGATAAGAAAGAGGAACTAAACAAGGAAGAACTCAGAAGAAAGAAATTGTGTTACACATACTTCCAACCATGGGTACCAAGGCATAAATGTGCTAAGGGGAAAGCACAATACATTGAAGTATTTTATGATAATGATGAGTATGAAGGGGGTATAAAGTAAGGACATATTTCAGATCAATAGGACGGATATCATACAACATAAGAAGGAAAACAAAAAGAAAATCATCCTTTACCTGACAAAGGAAGGATGGCAGTACTTTCAACAGTGTCTTGTTTTCACACTATTTGATGCAAGGGAGTGTTACAAGGAAAAAGGGTCTCGGTATTGGTAGATGGAGGAGACACACATAAATTCATTGATGTAGACATGGTGGAGAGGAGGAAGCTACCTACTAAACCATTTGATTTCTTCACAGTCATCATTCCAAGTCACAACACTATGGAGTGCAAAACATGGATTCCAAAGCTAGAAATCACCATAAGTAATTACACTTTTTTTTTAGCTTTTATATGGTTCATGTTGCTGATACTAATGTGGACATGGGATTGAAATGGTTGTACTCTATAGGGGAACATACATTGAACTATCAAATTCCTGAAATGAGATTCAAAGATTCAGAAGGAAAACAAATGGTTGTGAGAGGGCATCACACCTATCTGAATTAAGTAGTGACTTCCCACAGTATGAGGTACATATTGAGGCATGGAGATATTGAATGGGATGATGAATGTTACATCACTTTACCCAAATGAAAAATAAATATTTCAGAACATCCCAAGGAGATAAGGCAGCTACTACACAAATATGAAAAGGTTTTTTGGAGACCTCCTTCTTGGAAGGCCACCTGATAGAGGAGTTGAGCACAACATTGTTTTGGAGGTGGGCACTTCACCTATACAAATACCACCATATAGACATACAAAAAATTTCAGAGAGGAGATTTAAAAGGCTATTCAAGAAATCTTGGAGTTGGGACTCATTAGACCAAGCTCTAGTCCCTATGCTTCTTCAGTTGTTTTGGTGAAGAAGAAATATGGGACCTTGAGAATGTACATTGATTTTAGAGCCCTCAACAAAAAGACAATAAAAAATAGATATCCCATCCTAGGAATAGATGAGCTCATGGATGAGCTACATGGAGAAAAATTCTTCTAAAAAATTGATCTTAGATCTGGTTACCATCAAATTCGAATGAAGGAGGAGGATGTGCATAAAACAACTTTCAGGTGTCACTATGGCCATTTTGCGTTTCTTGTCATGCCTTTTGGGTTGACCAATGCTCCAACAACATTTCAATCATGCATGAATCAAATATTTTGCAAACAACTCCGTAAGTTTGTTTTGGTTTTCTTTGATGACATTCTAATTTACAACAAAACATGTGAGGAACACTTGCACCATCTAGAAGTTGTCTTGAAAATTTTGCATGAACAGTAGTTGTTTGCTAAGTTGTCTAAGTGTGAATTTGGGATGAAAGAAGTTTTATATCTTGGGAACATCATTGGGAAAGATAGAGTGAAGGTACACTTGGAAAAAATAAGAGTTATTCTTGAATGGCCATCACCCAAAAACATCACAGCATTGAGAGGCTTCATTAGAATATGCACTTACTATACAAAATTTGTGAAAGGGTTCTCTAAATTGACTGCTCCGCTTACTGATTTGACCAAGAAGGATGATTTCAAGTGGGATGAAGAGGCTGAAAAGGATTTCCAAAAAATGAAAGAGGTAATGAGTAGTTGTCCATTACTTGCATTACCCGATTTTACTAAACCATTTTCCTTGGAATGTGATGCATCAGAAGAAGGGATAGGGGTTGTCCTAAAACAAAATCAACACCCCATATCTTTTGAGATAATAAAGTTGCAGCCACACAAGAAGCTCTATTATATTTATGACAAAGAAATTTTATCCATCATGCATGCCTTGGCCAATTTTAGACAATACTTGGTGGGAAACAAGTTTGTAGTCAAAACTAACTATAACAGTTTGAAACATTTTCTCACACAAAAGGACCTCAATGAAAGGCAACAAAAGTGGGTAAGAAAAGTCCAAGATTTTGATTTTGGCATTGAATATGTTAAGGGAAGTAATAATATTGTAGCATATGCATTATCTAGAAGACCATCATTTTCTCTTATGAACATTTCAAAATATTGGAAAAATATGCTAATAGTTGAATATGCCAAAGATAATTTTGCTTGTGGTGTGTTAGATAGGTTCGGAGGTTATGATAGGTACAAGGTTTTGGATGGTATCATCTACTACAAGGATATAATATACTTGGTTCATGGTTCGAATCTCAAGCACAATATTTTGAAGGAAGCTCATGACTCTCCTTTAGTAGGCCATCCTGGTTTTTTCAAAACATATAGGAAACTAAGGGAAAGGTTCTTTTTGGAAAGGGATGAAAGAGGATATTCTAAAATATGTGAATGAATGCAATTCATGTCAGCAAAAAAAATCTGAACATACACATCCTACTGGTCTATTGCAACCATTGCCCATTCCACAACAAAAATGGGAAAGTGTCTCCATGGATTTCATCACAGGTTTTCCCAAGGCTTTGGGTAAGGATTGAATTTATGTTGTGGTGGATAGACTCACTAAATTTTCTCATTTATTTTCTGTTACATCATATTTTACTGCTGCACAAGTGGCTCATCTATTCTTCAGAGAAATTTTAAGATTGCATGGACTTCCCAAGAACATTGTGAGTGATCGAGATAACAGATTTATGCGTGCCTTTTGGAAAGAACTTTTCAATTTGGTTGGCACTCAATTGACTCCAAGCACAAGATATCATACTCAAACTGATGGCCAAATAGAAAGAGTGAATCAATGGTTGGAAGGGTACTTGAGGAGCTATGTTGGTGAGCAACAAAAAACATGAGTGAAATGGCTACATTTGGGTGAGTTTTGCTGCAACACTACTTTCCATAAGTCCATTGGAATGTCTCCTTTCAAAGCACTATATGGTTATGACGCACTTACATTTCTTGAGCACATATTTGGTGATAGTATAGCCCCAAAAGATAAATATTGGGTGGATTAAAGTCAAGATATTTTGAAACTCCTAAAAGACAATTTGCAGGTTGCCCAAAATCAACAGAAACAGTATGTGGATCAACATAGGGTGGAAAGAACTTTTCAAGTAAATGATTTGGTATATTTGAGGATACATCTGTTGGTCACCCTATATGTCAGTTAATTAAAGCTGACACATAGAATGGTCAATATAAATTGTCAAACCCAGGAAGGTATTTTATTTCAAAGGCAATAAGCACAATCTATGCATAAATAGATCAAGCAGTTGATTTGCTGAATGTAAATAATGATCCTACATATGTGTCCAGCCAACTCACTCGCTAAAAACACTAATCTAATTCATACATCTAAGAATCCAAATAAAGAAACTTCCCTACAGAAATCAACCCAGTAAGTTCATGATCTAATAATGAAATGAAACTAGATTACTTTTGCAAGAAGTTAAATCCTAAAATTATCAAACTACAACATTCAATCTTTACCAAAATGATCTATCCAGTAGCTACTATAATTCCACCATTAATTGTCTAATCTGTGAATGCAATTGAAGATATAATAGCAACCAGAATTAAAACACAAGCTTGAACTCTAACTGATAATCACTGGAAATCCTAGAAAGCATAAACAACTAGAAGATAATTGGAATTGAGCTTGGCTGTCATAGCTGATTAAAACACACATGCAATTAAGTAAATTATCCTACATAGTTGACTATCACACCATTCTCTTACAACTATTCAAGATGCAATTATAAACTGCCAGAAATGAAAGCTAATCTTTGTTACAGCTACCAATAGTGTTTTCAATCATTCCACACCACACAACATAAGTAAAACTAAACTACTCTACCTACTTAAACTGGCTATCTCTATGAGAAGGCGGGCCCTGGCCTTCTAATAGAGACGCCGAGAGTCACAACAAATTAAAACACAGAAGTGAAGAACTCTGCTCTCATATTAATGATGGAAGATCATGAGTCTCAGTACTCTGTTATAGGTTACACAAAATGGTGATTGTCCAACCCCAGGCTACGAGAGGATTTTGAAATTTATACAAAGGAAATGCAGTTTCAAATCCACTAAAATTGCGCAGCAATGAAGATCTATGATCTTCATGCTGCGGAGTTACAGCTAACTGATACAGCCGTGTTACACAAGGTTGTTAACCATGAATAATTCTGTTGCTTGAGCAATCAATAGATCAACAGACTCAACAACTAGGACGTGACCTGTCTGTCGTAGCTAGGTTCTGTTTCAGTAGATTCGGTTATAACGAGGATCTGTTACAACTCACGTGGAGGATGCGCTATTCCTTGGAGTATGAATAATTAGGCTTGGAAGAGTAACAGCTGGCGCTACCTGGCTGATACACCTGGGCTTTAGATTTGAACTAAATAAACTCACTAGTGTTAGCATAAACCAAAGGTTAGGATTCGAATCTTCACAATCTTAGGCATAAAAATAAATAAGGCAATAACAAATTATACCTGTCAATATCATTGATTGATCTGGAAAAGACATGGATATAGCTCATGAAAGTAGGATGGAATCAGGGCAAAATGATGTAATAAAGGTGGCCAAAAAGGGGCATTTCCTAGACCCAACAACATCCATATGAACAAACATCGTTGAAGGTGAAAGGGTTAGAAAATCACAAACCAAGATACTATGGTCCCTACAAGATAGCTCGAAAAGTTGGGGAGGTGGCTTATGAGTTGGACCTTCCAGAAGGGAGAAAAATTCACAATGTATTTCATGTTTCATTCCTTAAAAAGGCTATTGGTAAGAAAATATCATATTCAGAAACCCTGCCTCCATTATATGATGAAGGACAACTCATACTTATTCCAGAAATAAATTTGAAGGCAAGAGAAAGAAAATTGTGGAGCAGGACCATAAGGGAGTATTTGGTATAATGGAAAGATTTTCCAAGTGAGGATGCCAGATGGGAGAAGGAACAAATTTTTCTGCATGCTAATTTAGAATTGCTTTGAGGATAAGCAATCTTGGGTGGGGAGGATTGTAATGTCCCCATTCAAATAAATCTCAAGAAGAGAAAATTCCACCATTCTACTAGTTTCCTAGGTTGGGGTGGAGATATTAAATTTGGAATAAGGAGAATAATAAACCAAAAATGGAATTTAGATTGATATAAATATATTAATAGGGGATAAATAAATAGTTATGATGAGAGAATAAGATGGCACTTGGTCATGGAGACACATTGGTGGTGTGGGACCCACACAAATCTAGATTCCCCATGCCACATGGCATTCCACTCTCACCCATTCGAATCCAAGGTGGAGTCCACTATTCTTGGGGGATTTGGAAGGGAATAATACTTGGCATGAATCAGTGAGGTCGAAATAGGAAGAGGCATTTTGGAGCTAGTGGGACACTTGGGCTAGATTCCCTAGCTTCTATGACACCAATGATGAAGATGCCTATGACACTTATGACAAAATCAGACTTGATGGATGAAATATGACATACATGAAATTTCATGGCTAAACATAGCCTCCAAGAAGGTGCACAAGGGATTTAGGGCAGCCAAAGAGACACCTATTCGAATTGAGTGAAGGAGGAGGCTAGAATTGGAGGGACAAGTGGCATACTTTAGAATCTCTTCCCAATTCAAGTTGGCATGAAGCTCATGGATGGAATTCGAGTTAAGGAAGCCTTAGGAGGTTTATAAAATTTAGGAACAAAGAAGGAGAGCAGCTTTTGATCATTTTACATTTTTCATTTGAGGAGGAGAGCTAGTAGAGTGTTATTCTACTTGCCTTAGCAACAATTTTGAGGGTGAAAGATTCCCACGCTGATTGGAAATTGGAGAGGCCATTCAGACCTTTCATTTGGAGCTAAAATGGATTCGTTTGTTACAGGTTGAAGCCAAAGGGAAGCTCGTGGTCACATATCCTTCAGCTTGCTTCTACAACCATTCTTCCATTTCTTGTCATATTCTTGCTCGTTGTGGAGAGGCGCACTTGGTGAGGTGATGATATCTTTGGGATAGTTATCGAGGCCCAATATATTTGTAATCTGATATATATAATCTGTATTTACCACTCAGAATACTTTCATATAAAAAATACAAGATATTTTATGTACAAATGCTAAACTATGAATAAATGGTGTCATTTCCCAAAAACCTTGTTATTTGCACTTGAAGTGGTATCAAATTCGAATGGTTCAGTCAAAATATGATATATTATTGATGTATAGAGTGCCATTAATATGCTGAATAAGTTTCATATTCATTAGAGAAGCATTGGGAGAAATATTCTTAAGTTTCATAACCATTTGTGAATATTTACTATCATTTCCCCTTATGTTAAAGCTAGTATACAAATATCTGATTTATGGAAGTTGCAAAAGCCTATATAAACTAATTGATGATGAATTGGGGATTCCATTGAAGTCCTTTATCAATACCATGTACATGTTATGAAATTTGCGAAGGTTTACAGTGTTTGGGAAGACATCTTTGTTGCCTACCCTTGGGGGTTTTGAACCTCAATTTGACTAGTAAAGCTCCCTATTTTCCCCTGATTATAAATTAATCTTACAAAAGTGTTTTAAGAGTTTCCAAGCATCCATCAGCCTCATTTACATGTCTGAATATATTCCAAACTCATTCAGACCCAATTCAGAATCATTTGGATCCATTTGGAAGCAGTTGAGTCAATACTAGTCTAAGGGTCGAATTGGTCAAAATTTGCAATTTTTCCTAGTTTTTGCAAATTCTAAAAAAGGGACACTACACAACTGAGTTTGGTAGGAATCCAACCTTTCAAAAAATTCATACTTAGGTTTATAGTTTCCAGCCTAGTACATTAAGATAATGTGACATGGAATAGTCCTATTATGAGCCTACCTATAAGGATCCTACTCTCTCTAAGAGAAGATGCACTGAGGAAAATAGTGGGCATAAATGTCCCAAACAAATTGTTCGAACTTAAGCCTGCCACTCCCAAATGTTAGTAGCTTGGGATGAATATTGAGAATAGTCTTGTAATGTAGTTATTGCTAAGGATCAAGCTTTGAATAGCCTAGATATTTCCAAGAATCAAATCTAGGAAGAGCCCAAAAATATTATTGTTCTCTAGATTAAGAATATGGAAGGAAGAACATGTGGAGAACAATGAGGGGAACATACCGAATATATTATTGGAGGAAAAAAGGAGTTGTTTTATATTATTGGAGGAAATCAAAATTTATTCTAGTGATTAATAACAACTTTTGAGCTCGAGGGGGATTGAACCTCCAATATGATTTTGGTAGATATCCAGCCTTCGGATCTTTGTGAGTTCACCGAAATATCTATAGATGGTACCATATAATTCATTCGAAGAGAAATTTAGAATCTACAATGTAATGCATTTAGATAGTGAGGTCGGGATCTCTCATGAAATATGGTTTGAGGATAGGTGTATGGATATCAAATTATGGTAGCAAAATGGATACAGATTGAGAAAAGGAATTTCCCTAGAAAAATTATCGAATGACGGATATAAGATCTTGATTTATGCTTGACGGCTCAAGATATTTGCAAGCAGGGCACTGAATAAGTTATTGTTAGACAAATTAACTAAGGCGAACCGATTGGATTCCAAGAATTCTTCATGAATGGCTCCTATGAGGCCATTAGAGGAGGTAGTAATTGCTATAAGGTAAAGAGTAACTGCATCATAGATGAACCATTATTGCAGAATGCATTTCCTGAGATATTCAATATCTAGATCTTGTTAAGGATGACAATGATAGACATACGGTTGTGGTGGGATTTCAAAACAAAATGCAGACATATGGTTCATGCTACAAATCTTTCCATGCCAATGTATTGGACGCTTGTCCTTGAGATCCACTACAACAAAATCCTGTCATTTGCTTCTGATTTAGGTCCCTTTTTTGCTTCCAGTCACTGCTTCAATGTATTTTTCTCCATTACCTAGGAAAATTCGATGTTATTTCACAAGTTGGCAAAATTTCTTGCATTATTAGCACCTAATATTTCAGGTTAGTGCTAAATTTGGCATTATTTAGCATCATATTTAGTGTCGGTTTTTGCTCCTTCTTTAGTGCCAGAATCATTAGCACCGGGTTTTGCTTCCTTTTCAGTGCCAGTTTTGCTTCCTTTTTAGCCTAGGGTTTCACTCTCTATTTAGCACCAATTTTTTCTCCCTTTTTAGCACCAGGTTTTGTTTCCTTTTTAGTGCTAGATTTAGCACCATATTTCTTGAGTAAGCAAATGAAAATGAGGGCGACATCTGAAAAAGCAATTTAAGAGGGAAAATTTTTAAAATGTAACTTAAGAGAAACCGTGCGCTAAAAATAAGCCACTTCTCTCAATCCTGATGGGTGTGAGGTTATTTTTCTTATTTTGATTAAAAATTCTTATTTTTTATTATAAAAACCCCTCACTCTCTCATTCTTTTCTTATTTCCTCTCTATCTCTCTTTCTATCTTCTCTTTATCTCTTCTTTGTTGTTGTAGGTTTAGGGTTTCATGCATGGAGGCTAAGATTTCATGAAGGAATCTCTGTGAAAAAAGGTAATGTCTTCTCCCTTACCTTATCCTCCTTATTTCTTCTTTTACCTTTCTTTATTTTATAGATTTGTTAATGTTTCTTGTTTTTTCCTTGTTGTAGGTTTAGTGTTTCATGCAAGGACGCTAGGGTTTCACGGAGGACCCTCCATGAGGAAGGTTATTGCTTCTCCATTCCCTTATCCTCCTTCCTTTCTCTTTTACTTTGTTTTTCCTTTATTAACTTACTGATTTTTATTATGGTTTTGTTGTTGCATATTTAATGGAGAAAGAAGAAGAAAAAAATGATATTGGGAGGTTTGCTTAATGTGAGGATCTGATTCATGGATGTGGACCAAGGAAGGACCTTGCACTTTGATAAGGATATCTAGGTTCAAATCCTGGTACCCATCTATCTATGATTACTTAATTTTCCTTGAATATTACATCATAATATTTATTTCAGATATGCATTGTTCACTTGTTTGCATGCATAGGTTAGGCTAGTTTTAATTCATACTTGCACTTTTAATGGAATATTTTTGGGGAAATGTAGCTCAAAAAGAGTTATTTCCTTTTGGAAAGTGATATAGGTTCAAATCCCAGCATTCCCTTACCATTTTCCATTTATGTTTTCATTTTTTTACCATTTCCCATTTTAGTTTTTGGAAAGTTTAATTTGCACTAGGTACTTAATCTATTTTAGTTTAGATCTACAATTTTAATGGAATTTTTTTGTGGGAACGCAGCGCAAGTAGAGCTCTTGCCTTTTGACAAATGATCTGGCTCCAAATCCTAGAATTCCCTTACCATTTCATGTTTCGGTTTTTATTTTTTTACCATTTTCTATTTTTATTTATGTAAATTTTCATTTACATAGGTGTTATTTTAGGCACTAAACTTGGCACTAAGGAGGGAGCAAAACCTGCCGCTAAAAAGGGAGTGAAACTTGGCACTAAAAAGGAAACAAATCCCGACGCGAAAAAGGGAGCAACACCTAGAGCCAAAAGGGAGCAAAACCCAACACTAAAAAGGGAGCAGAACACGGTGCTAAACTAGGCGCTAAACTCGATGCTAACTAGACTAGGCACAAAAAATGGCACTGAATGTGGTGCTAAAGATGACACAAAATTCGGCACAAAATTCAAAGCAAATATAAAATTTAGCGAGGAACTACATTTAGTGTCTAGAGTTCAGTCCAAATCTAGGAAAAAAATACACTAAAAAACGATGCAAATTTTTGTGTTATTGGCCTATTTTGTTGTAGTGATCCCAGATTGAAATCTTTGATCATCTATGAGACAACACCTATTTTCGACGTGAAGCAACCTAGAGACATAGAACCCGATGATTTCTATGGGGTGGACATTTACAATGAATTTTTGATACGCTTTGTGAAGGGCTCCAGTACATATCTTGGGCAAGTTGAGGACTCACTAATGATTGACTTCAACTACTACCAATCCAACAATGGATCTATCCCTAGGATGAATGAAGATGGATTGAAAATAGGTACTAGGTGGATGCTACCACGTATTAGGTGGATACTAGAGTGTTTGGATCATGTAATAGGTGGATGTTATTGCTTTGGGAGATTCCTATTGCCTTGGTGTGACATGTGTACATCATGCAACCTTACAGGAAATGCTAAGTCATGGAAATGAAATCGAGCAGATTATTAAGTTAAGTTTTGGCAAGCATATTAATAAGCTAAATTTTGGCTTGCCTTGGTAGGAGGAAAAATCAAGCCTCAAAGAAATAGATTTCCTTGAACAAAATTTTGTCTTAAAATATTTTGATATAATGCTTCGTAAAATGTACAAGAATATTAGAAAAGGCCAAAATTGATTTGAAGAGTTCTTGCTACTCTCGACAGGGACTAATAAGAGGTATCATTCCACAAACGCCTATAGTTCATGAAACATTCCAAATCATGGTTAGAGGAAACGTGCTAGCTAGTAGTGAGGATATGCATGAAGTTCATGGAACCTAAAAGGTATTACATCCCATCTTGTTTAATACTTCGACTATAATGACCACCAAAGAAATACTAACAAGAATAATAAGGAAATTAACTTAATTGCATTTAACTTATAGAAGAAATTATATTGACATTACATTTAAGGCATGGTGATTCTACCAAATATTCCATTACTATATCCAAAATAAAAATTCAAATGTATTATCCAGTCATAACCCAAAACAATAACTTATAAATAACCTAAATATAATATTTTTCTAATTTTTTTTATTATTACGCACACATAGACAGATACACAATTAACAATGATCTCATTAGAATATAGCATATAGATCTACACGCATTATAATAAAATGCATTTTACTTACTATCATAGGTTTTTACTTAGTGTCTTTGTAGCATTAGTGGATTGATAGTGATTGGTTGAGGTGGAATAGGGAGAATGGACTCGACTGAGCTAGCATATGAGGTGGAGGCATTGATAAATCCGTTAGATGAAGAGATGTTGGCTCATGAGGCCATTTTCCGATCTGATGTAGATTTTTGGCAGATGTTAAAACATTCCCGCCGTTAATTGTTAGGTCCTTCTAAGGTGGTGGAAAAAAACAAAGCTTTGGATGACATTTTTCTTGAGGGGACTTTATGTGATGTACCAAAATTGGTGACGTGTCAAGCATTGAGGAAATATGATTTTTTGAACTCTGCTCAAGGGGATAATGCTCTTGTCAGGTCCCGTGACTGTGGTGAAGGAAGAAGGCTCTCTCATTCTTTGAAGTTGGATCCTTCTCAAGTGGTGTTGGATTCTAAAGGTTTAGTATCAAGGTATAGTGGAATTTGTTTTTGAGGAGGAAGTAAAATCAAAACGAATTCTGCAATTTTATAGAAATGGTTTTTCTTTTAGTTTTTAAGGGAAGAGGATTTGGAGAATTTTTTTTCAAAGCAATGGATCATAGGTAAGAGTTTGACGACGCTTAAGTAGTGGCACCTTGGTTTTAACCTTGTTAAGGAATCATTCCATAAGCATAATGTCTGGATGATTCCTCTTGGGTTCCCCTTGAACTTTGGTTGAAGAACATATTTATAGAAATTGAAAACTCAGTGGGGAGTTTTATCTTCTTTGATGATATCTCTCAGTTATAGGAAGAAAAGCATCTTTCTTGGGTCTTGCTTGAGTTAGACTTGAATTTGGGGCTTCCACCTAAAATTGAAATTTATTGCGGTGATAAATCCTTCACTAAAATCCTTGAATTTTGGAAAGTTTCTTTTTGATGTCATTTTTGTAGATAGATGAGTCACTTACGGAAAAATTGTACTAAAATTCATACTTCTAAGAGGATTTATTCCCATGAAATAATTGGCATTTTTCTAGAAAAGGAAGGAGCAATACTGTGTGATAAGGAAATACTATCTCAATTCACTCTTCAAGGTTGGAGGTTCAAAAATGTATTGATAAGTCTTAGAAAGAAGACAAGTACTTTATGAGTAAGCTTAAATTATTACTCTCTAATTTCTTCAGTTCACTATCTTTAGAGGAAGTGGGTTTTTTAAAGGATTATGAGGATAAAATTATGAATGATTCTTCATTTTCGAGAGGGATATGGATGTTATTTTCCCTACATCACTTAAGGGTTTAGAAGGATCTTATGTACCGAAGTATACTATGAGTCAATATAAGTCAATATGATTCTATTGATGTGCGATCTCAAGGGTTTTGGATGTAAGGGGTGAGTGTCATGAATCTGTTGGTTGGGATTTTTTTTAATGTCCCTCCTCTATTTTTTTCTCTTCACAAAACCCTACTATTGATGTAGTGTTCGGTTCACATGTAACGAAGTACCTTTCTTGTGCTCCTAGTCTTAAGGGGTCACAAATGGAATCGATTATGATCCGTAATCAGTTGACAAAATCCTTGGTCCTCTCTTATAAAGAGGTGTTACATAAAATTCTATTATAGACCTATTCAGATAAGAAAGTAGTAAGTTATGAAAAGAATATCAGGTCTCCTATTTTGTGTCCTGATGTTATGGTGAGAAAAAAAACATGGTACAAAATGAAGGAAAATGAAGGGGTTGTATAGGGTGGCCTAGCTAAATCAATAGAACCCTCTCCTAGACATGATTCAATGAAAAATGAGTGCATTTTATATTATTTGGTGGATTTTCCTTTTCTGTATCTGGGGCCCTTAGAGCAAATTTTCCCATCAACGTTTGTTCCCTATGAAAATTTGATATTTTAATATATGTGGAGTGGGGGGCTCTCCAGATTGTTTAGCACTCAAAAGGTTATTAGATATGTCTTTACCTGATGTTGTTATTTTTCGAGAAATGATGGTGGTTGGTTCTAAAGGAAGGGAGGTCTTTTTGAAGTTAATGTCATATTGGGAGTGTTGTACCGTAGATGCAATTGGTCTATTTTGGGGAATGTTATCAGCATGGAACCCTAAGAGGGAAAATTTCATTTCTTTTTTGACTTGTGAAGGAATTATATTGGATGGAAGAGTTAAAGACTTGGATCACGATATGGGAGACAAGTTGACCACCAGTCTCAAATGATTGAGGTAGCAGGTAATATTGCTAATAAAAAAATAACTATTTTGATTGATTTTGGAGCTAGCAATAGTTACATTTCACATAATCTAGTTGGGAAATGTCATTTAAAGAAAAGTAAACTTGAAGCAACAAGTATAGTATAGTTAGCTACCAGATCGAAGAGGAAAATCATAGAAGTTGTAAAACGGTGTCCTTTAGAAATGAATGGATTGAAAACCTTTGCAAACTTAAACATCATACCCTTGGGGTCATATGATGTATTGATTGGCATGGATTGGTTGGATGCACACCATGACATACTGGATTTCCATAATAAAAATTATACTTGTTTGGATGAAGAAGGAAGTCGAGTGATAGTCAAGGGTATACCTAGACCCATATCCCCAATGCAAGTCACAACTCTGCAATTGAAGAAATTTCTTTGAAAGGGATTCCAGTTATATGCAATTAATGTGGATGAGTCAAAAGAAGGAAAAGATACATAACTGCAGGATGATCCACTACTACAAGAGTTTGAAGATATATTTCAAGAATTGCCAGGATTTCCTCCTAAGAGGGACATTGATTTCTCTATCGGCTTGATGCTAGGAACAATACCTTAATATAAAGAACCTTATAGAATGAGCACCCCATATTTGAAGGAATTACATAAGCATTTAGAAGAGATACAAAATAAAGGTTACATAAGACCCAGTGTTTCACCTTGGGGAGATCTTGTGTTACTTGTGAAGAATAAGGATGGAACTGTAGGAATATTCATAGATTATAGCCAGTTTAAAAAAGAAGTAATTAAAAGAAAGTAACCCCTGCCAAGGATTGATGACTTTTTTGATCAGTTGAGAGGAGCCAAAGTTTTTTCAAAGATAGATTTGAGATTGGGATACCACCAGATTAGGATTAAGGATGAAGATGTCAGTAAGATGGTTTTCATAACAAGGTATGGAAATTATGAGTTTATGGTGGTACCTTTTGGGTTAACAAATGCACCAACAATATTCATTTGTATAATGAATGGAGTCTTTAGAAAGTACTTGGATAAGTTTGTGATTGTATTCTTAGATGGAAACCTTGTCTATTCCAAGACAGAAGAAGAGCATTAAGAACATCTAAGATTAGTAATGCAAGTACTTAGAGACATATGTTCTTAGGAAGAATGTATGTGCTCTTTATATCAAGGAAGAATTCATTACTTAGGATATATCATATGTCAAGAAGGTGTTTTAGTATATCCTGAGAAGATAAGGGCCATTATGGAATGGCCAACGCCAAAGAATGTACCAGAAGTAATATATTGCATGGGGTTATCCGGGTACTAACGAAGGTTCATCGAAGGATTCTCAAAGTTAGATCATCCTATAGAATCCTTTCAGAAGAAGTGTGTGAAGTTTGAATGGAATCCAAAGTGTGAAGATAGTTTTCAGAGACTTAAGGAAAGGATTTCCAATGCACAAGTTCTGAAAATTGTGGATCCTAAAGGAACATTTGTTATATGCACAGATGCATGTAAGTAGGGTATTGGTAAAATATTGATGTAGGATCAACATGCGATTAGTTATGAATACATAAAGTTGAGGAAACATGAGCAGAACTATGCCACTCATGACTTAGAGCTTGTGGCTATCGTCCATACCTTGAAGATGGAGAGACATTATATGATGGGTAAGAGGTTTGAGTTAAGAACTGATCATGATGGGTTGACATACTTATTTGAGCATCCTAATTTGAATGCAAAACAAATAAGATGGATGGATTTGTTATGTGAATATGAATTTGACATCAAACAAATAAAAGTAGTAAGGATAATAAGGTAGTTGATACACTTAGCAGGAATATACATTTGATGCATGTAGAAGCTATCCGTTACAAGATCATTGAATCCAATGTTACAAATGAACATTATCTGCAATTAAAAGAAGGATTGAAACAATAGAAAATACCATAGAAATTTGATATGTATAAGTTGGAATAAAATGGAATCCTCATGCATAAAGATAGATTTTATGTGCCTGATTTTGTAGATATAAGAAAGATGGTTCTGAAAGAAATGCATGATGTTCCATATGTCTGACATTCGGGTTATCAGAAGACAATAGCAGCATTAAGAACATAGTACTATTGGCTAGGGATGAAGAGTGATGTTGTAGAGTATATAGCTAGATGCATGGAATTCCAAATGGTTAAAGTTGAGCATCAACATCTAGCAGGATTGTTATTGCCTTTGCCAATACCAGAATGGAAATCAGATGTAGTGACAATGGATTTCATCACAAAGTTTCCTAAGACAAGATTGCAAAATCATGCTATCATGGTTTTGGTATATAAGTTAACTAAGGAAGTGCACTTCATTAGACTAGTAAAGATAACTCACAAAGAAGCTAACATTGCATATATTTAAATGAAAGAAGTAGCCAAATTACATGGAATCCCCAAAGCTATAGTATCATATAGAGATTTGAAATTTACTTCTAACTTTTGGAAAGGATTGTTTCAAGGATTTGGCACAAGTCTAAACATGGGTACATCATACCATCCTAAGAAAAATGGGCAGACATAAAGATATAACCAAGCAATTGAAGATATGTTAAGGATGTATGTGACGGATCGACCATCTAAGTGGGAAGATTATTTACACTTGGTGGATTTTTCTTATAAGAATGGATATCATGCCTTGTTGAAGACGAGTCCTTCCGAGGATATGTATGGAAGGAAGTGCAATACTCCCATCATTTGGAATAACCCAACAAACAGAGTCATTACTGGACTAGAATTATTAAATGATATGGAGAATCAAATGGTTAGGATTAAGCAGAATCTAAAGTAAGCTCAAGCTAGGAAGAAAATCTATGTAGATCAGAACACGATTGCTAGATAGTTTCAAGTTGGAGTTCATGCATTTTAGAAATGTAGAGCCAAGAAGAGTTCCTTAAACTTGGGAAATTAATCCAAGTTAGTTGCCAGATACTGTGGACCTTTTGAGGTCTTAGCTAAGATAGGACCCATTACTTATGAGTTGGCTCTACCCACTTGTATTAGAGTACATAATGTGTTTCATGTTACTTTATTGAAAAAGTATATACTTTATGCTAACCATGTAATTGATTGTAATGTGATCCAAGTGGAACCGGAGGGGGGTTTTCTGAAACAACTTCTTGTCATTTTGGGCAATAAGGTCAACTTGCTTAAAAACCAAGAAATCAGGTAGGTAAAGGTCCAATGGACCCATTACAATCCCGAGGATGTGACTTGGGAGATGAGGATGCCATGAGGGAAGCATACCCTCATCTATTTTGAATGTTTGTGGTATGTATGTAATATGCATAAAGGATAATGCATTTTTAAGTGGGAGGGGGATGCAATACACTAGTTGCTAAGCCCCAAATGATATTTTATGTGACTGTGGACTTATGTTCTTTTGCACGTTAATGTGCTTATGGACATGATTATTTTTTGATGATATGACTTTGGAATTTGGCACTATTATTAATATTAATGTTATTCTTGGCATTGTTTCTCTCTTTGAATGTTGTTGCTATTGATTAATTAAAACAACTGGATGAGCAAAGGAAACTAAAAGAGTATGGGGTACCATGGATCTCATAGTGTGATGGGGAATGGGGGATATCCATAGCACCTTATATTTTTTTGTTGGATGAAAGTTACCCAACCTAGTTCATTTTGCACCTTGGTGATTAGTAGTGTTGGTCACCCAAACATTGTACAATAGACCCTATTTTTTATTTTTATGGACTATGGAGTTACTATTGAACCTTATGCATACCTTACTGGGTCCCTCTTTCCTATTGCACCCTCCTTGGGAGAGATTCCCTCCCATTTATGTGTTTTATGTCATTTATGAGCCATCTCCCTAGATTCTAGGAGTTGTAAGCTAGATTTTAGTTTCCACAGTCTAGAATTTAGACTCCACCTCCATAAGTGCACCTATAACATCCTGAAAAATTTACAAAAATTAAAAAATTTTAAGGTAGCATTTAATGTTGTACTTACTAAGCAGAAGATAAAATAAATGCTTATTCATTTAATCAAAGAACATATAGAAAATAAAATGCGGAAGTAACTTTGCATGTGAAATATTTAAATTCTAAAATGGTGATGGTGATTGTTATAACATCGGCTATGGTTTGCATGTGCTAACTGTTTGCTTTTCTCCTTGGTGATGAAGGGGCCCTATGGCACCCCAAGGCTTGATTAGCATTTATTCTAAAGCATTTGAAACGTACATTTCACAGATCGCAAGTAAGGACAAGTTTAAAAGTGCAGAATCTAAACGTCATCATTTAAATTTTCCAGTTATAAAAGAGAAAAAGATCGCCTAAAAGGAAACTCAGGGTGAGATCTAAAATTGTCATTCTTCACTTATAATTTCAATATGTTACTCATGCGGGTCTACATTTCCAAATTTCACTAGACACAATGTATGTACTTCATATTTAAATATCAACCATTAGTTACGAGATTATGATGCTTTCTGTATTTTTCAAGATGAAAGGAACATGCCTCAGTTTAAGGCGTTTAAAGTATCTCTATCCTTGGTCTTTTAGTCCTATGAAATATAATGGATAGCATAGTAGTCATTTTGATACATACTATTTGTTCAAAGCATTTGGGATAAAGTCTTAACTATGGATAGAAATGATCTCTAGAGTACTTAAGGCATTTCAACTTTACAATAATTCAAAGAAAATATTTACACCATGATTAGGGTTTGTTTAAAAGTGATTTCACATAATGTATGGCATAATACTTTAGTCTTATGTATATATATATATATATATTCCACTATATAACTTATAGTGATGAAATGAAAAGTGGTTAATATATAAATTCGATGCCAGAATGGTTAGAACCCAAGCATATCATAAAACATTATAATGGTAGTCTCATGGTGATATAATATCAGACCTAACTCTATGTCCTTCATGATGACAGGTTATACGTGTTAATACTTCAAGATTTGAACAAAGAGAAGCTTAGGATAATGTAGATATGCAATTCCTAATGCATGATCCCGTAGCAGGGATTCTATGTACTGCGATAACCTGGATTCATAAAGTGCATTTAAGAAGGGTTGATGGAATGTCTATTTGGCATCTACGTGGCGATTCTGGCATGCTAGCTGCCTTTAGGTTGACGATACCCTAATGCTCCTTTGGTAATACTTCATTACTGTTATCATTCAATGTTTAAGAGTGGGTTTTCAAGGCAGGCGACAGGCTTTGAGCTTGTAGGGTTTTTGGTAAGGTGAGGGTACCTCCCAAGATTCGATATCAGGACCTGTGGCTGATCAAACTAAGCCTTAGAGCCGAACCTTGACTGTAAAAAAATTGGTAGGTTGATAGGTTTTCAGCGTTCAAGATATTCGTGTTGGACCGACAGTTGGTTTTCTTTTCGTGCCAGGTAGATCTTAGAAATGCACACAGTCTTGCTGCGTTTGTTTTACGAAGTGATGATCATGGTTTCTTCTTTTGATAGCTATGGAAACTCTGCTACAGCTAGGAAGCTCCGAAGTTAATTGTTTCGAACCTCACTTCTATTATTTGCTATTAAAAAAATGCTTTCTCCATTCCAAAAATGTGTTATTTAACCAACGTTGTTTTTCTGGCAGGTGTTCTTTGTCAGCGAGTTTTCTTGTTGAAGTTTAAGGAGTTACTGCGTTACCATGGTAAGACTCGGTGGTTCACCCTCTTAGCCACTATTGTCCATAGTTGATGTTTTAGCGACTGTTTTGATTCTGGGCTGAGAGTAGGGCTGTCGTTGCTAAATCTCATGGTAGTAGCAGTGTGTAGAGATCTGCGGCGTACTTGATGATAGTCCTCACAGTGTTTCGCTTTAGAGTTTCTTTGTTGAAATAAATTTCTTTTTGGAAGGGTTTAAGCCCTCATATGTTTTGTGAAATGAGAAGATTTAGATACAGGGTTTGATACCGTTGTATTTTTCATACTATCCTATGCATGTTTACGCCAGAGAGCTAGGCTATACAATACTTCATTGTGTTTTTTTTTTAGTCGTTGCAATGTACCTCTCTTGCAGTGTTTATACCTTCGTCATTTTCATGAAATGTTTTAAGTTTTATTTTGAAACTAAAGAATGTAATGGGGCTTCGACCCAATAATGTGGCTGTAAAAGAAATTATGGCTTCCTATCTCTGTGAGGTCAGCTACGACTTAGTTCAAAAATGAAAATGGTAATGGTTAATAATATCAACTCCTGGCTATTTGATATATGAAATAATTCTGCTTAATTGATTTTACTACAGTCATGTCTCTACTACTGTTTTTTTTTTTTTAAAGGGTTAATACCCACGGCTAAAGCCTGTAAGGGTTGAATCTAAAACTGAAAATGTACATCACAGTGTTAGGGTTTGGTTGAAAACATCTGTTTAGAACAGATCTAATCTATGTTTAAGGATTCAGTTCACTGAAATTGGCTCTATTGACTTTTGTTTGTAAAAAAAATAGATAGATTCAGCCTTGGATTTAAATAACTAAATTTGATACTTCTGAAAGGATCAATGTCTTTAAACAATATAATTTTAGAGTTCAAAATAAAGGATAATTGTAACAGAAATCTTTGCAGAGCTTTTAGAAAACAGAATATGGAAAGAAACTAACCCTAGACTATTTTATTTGTGCAAAGCTTAGAAATACAAAGATTTATTTGAATATTACAAATTTGATGTTGGCAGCATTTAATTTTAAAGCAATACGAGTCAACAAAAGAATGTACTATAGTAAATGATGATACGATAAGAATATAAATATGCCTGTTCACTACAGAAAACTAGATTTCCATATACTGTTGCAACTTATTAATAAAGAGGGTAATTTCTACAGTTTGTACAATAAATGTGTAACCAGAAAATATCTAAGTCTGAGATTTTAAGGTATTGCTAATTTACAGAATGTAACAGAGAAAGAGAATATGACAGAATTAATCTAATCATGCATTTGTTTGTAATAGAAAGAGTTATGTTTGTTTTTGTGATTATATTTACTTGCTATAAGTATTGGATAACAGTACTGTGTACTTAGGAAATAATTATTTTGCAGCTGTTATTTCAATAAAAATTTGTGAAATAAAAATACAGTGAACCTTAAGCACTTAACTGATGAATGGAATGATAAGAGAAAGACATGGGTAAAATCACAAACCTGGGAAACACTTTTGTGACAAATGGAGTGAAAAAAACAGAGCGCAGGCATATGATCACGTGAAAATAAGTCAACCTCAAACTCTAGGACGAGAGTTTAAAAAAATCTAGGCCGAGAGTTTTGAGATTTCAAACTCTCGTCCGAAAGTTAAAAAAAACTCTAGGCCAAGAGTTTAAACCAATCGCCGCACTGTATTTTAAAAAAAAGTCTTGGATAAGAGTTTGAACTAAACTCTCGGTTGAGAGTTTGGAAGATATTTTTTTGACCGAGAGTTTATGGTCACCTAAACCTATGAAAATATCAGGCATGTTTCTGGAACCTGCAAATTTATCAAGTCCAGACCCATACAAATTTAAAGTATTATTTGTCGGACTTGGTAGCAATGGATTCATCTCTGAATCTAGTTTCCAATGATATAATAATTTTTTCATTTCGATTTGAATTTCTATTTATTAATAAATTTTTTCTAAACCTTATCCCTTAAGAATTTTATTACTCTGAAAATCACCCGAAATGAAAATTCAATATCATAACAAAGACAACACCAAAAAATTTGAAATTTCACAGAGATCATAATTGGCTCGTCCTCTTCAAAAGGGTACTTTTATTTTTTTCAATAAGAGTCACATTTCAAAGAAAATGTGAAGACAAAAACATGTGTCGATAATGCACCATTTTCTGAACATACGTTGTTTCGATAAATAATAAAAAATAGTTCCCAAGTCTTAAAAAACTCAAAATATAGTCTAGGATCAAGTGTAGTGTGTGTATATTATGAGACTACAATTGTTTTCCCTAAAATGAATAACTATCTATCAAAAAACCGTCATCAACACAGGTTACTCATTATCCATACCTAAAAGTTTCAAGTATATGCCGTATGTTGACAACAAATTTATCCCACGATATGTCCATAATTTTTTTTATAAAAAATACAAGTAGAAAGCTAGTTCAATTCTCTAAAACCTTTGTGTTTACTTCAGGTTGAAATTCCTAAGGGAGATATGGGTTTGAAGAGGTTGAAGTTGAAAAACATAAAATTTAGCAGTTTTGTTTGTAAAAAACAAACCAAAATTGTTTCCCAACTTCATGTTTTCACCCACATAGAATTATATTATTTATTACAGAATATTAATGACAAGAAAAACTAATGAAATACAACAGTATTGATCTTCTCATTCAGTTGGCAATCTGCCTATCAATTTATCTACCTTAATCTCCTACTCTGTACTAGAGTACGATGCAGAAACATTAGCATGGGGAAAAATGCAGAGAAATATTTTTATTCAATTCATCTTACATAATCATTACTATACAGAATCCTACTTAGGTCAGAAACTAACATAAATGCATTTGTATAATAATATCCTTTGAACAGTAAATTTATAATTGGAGATAGAAATTTTAACTACTTAGAATTAGAAAAGACAAGTAGAACCTATAAATGAAGATAGGGCCGACAAACACCCAAAGAGGCCTGTTCCTCCCAACCTTTTCCAGAAGAAGCATCCAAACTACTTGCTTCCTTTGGACCCCCGAGCTTGCTTACTGAACCACTAAGTAGATGGAATCTATGTAGAAGCAAGGGATTCAGTAATATAACTTCTGCACTCAAAATATGCCTTCTGCACTCAACAATGTAACTTCTGCACTCAGTAGTATAATAGGGAAACTTACACCATGATCATAAACTCAGCATATCCCCTCATAGAATCTCTTGGGTGCAAGCACAACAAAACCCCAAGGTAAATTTCCTCGTCAGGAAAAGTGATGAACCTCAGTTCATAATTCGATGGCTCTTATATAGACTGCCTAGGTATTTAGTTGTCAGCTTTTAATAAATGAGCCTCAAGCTCCAGTCCCACCTTCCAGGGCACTATGACCACATTTCAAGGCAATTTTCCCATACCAATAGCTAGTTTGTTGCATCATGATGCTGCCACTTGTCCATTGCCTTCTACCCCAAATTCCATTCCACCTGGTGGGTCAGTAAACTCTCTTTCAACAGTCCCCTTAGGTGTTTGTTTCCTATTTAATTTATTAAATAATAAAATATTGTGCAATTACAGTCATCCTTGGACACTTGTCCAATATAAAACTTTACAATAAAAGTTAACATAATGTTTCCAACATAAAATATTTTTCAGCAAAAAGGGTATGTTACAAACACCCCCACTTGAGCTCAACATCGTCCTCAATGTTACTTATTCATCATCTGATCCTTCCTAGAACAGAAATTGATATGCTTCCCGCATTTTACTTCCCAGTTCTTAGGTAGCTTCATCAAGGCTAAGGTGCTTCCATTGCACCTTTACCTGCCCTATGATATGATTCCAAAGCATAATTTCCCTCTTGTCGAGAATACATTCTAGTTCCACCTGAAAATCTCCTTCGGGCTCCACCTGTATGTCATTCCAATTCAGCACATGAGTAGCATCGTGTACATACTTCTTTAAAAAAGAAATGTGAAAAACATTATGGATTTTTGAATCAGATGGAAAAGCCAATTGATATGCAACGGCTCCAATCCTTGATAGGATTTCAAATGGTCCAAAGTACCTTGGTGCTAGTTTAGCTCAACTCCCAAGCTTCAAAGAACTTTTCTTGGGTTTTACCTTTATAAAAACATGGTCTCCAATCCTGAAATTCTCTTTCAGTGCGTTTCAAATCTGCATAACATTTTTGCCGATCTTGGGAAACTTTTAAGTTACCTTGAACCTGTTTCACGGTTAGCTCCATTTCTTTCAATAAATCTGATCCTAGCATTAATCTGTCTACAGGGTTATCCCAAGAAATAGGAGTGCAACATTTTCTTCCATACAAAATTTCAAATGGACTAAACTTCACAAATGCTTGATAATGATTATTGTATGCAAATTCTGCTAAATGTAAATAATTTTCCCACTTAGATGGCTGATCTTTGACATACATTCTTAGCATGTCTTCTAAAATCTGGTTTACCCTTTTTGTTTGACCATCAGTTTGTGGGTGGAAAGAAGTGCTGAAATTTAGTTCAGTATTTAAACCTTTAAACAGTGCTGTCCAAAAATTTCCAGTGAACCTAGAGTCCCGGTCAGAAATAATTACCTTTGGAATTCTGTGCAAGCGGAAGATTTGTTTCACAAATACATCTACAATGTTAGAAGCTTTAAAAATAGTTTTAATAGGAATAAAATGAGCAGCCTTACTTAGTTTGTCCACAACTACCATTATGGAGTCATTCTATTTCTGGTTTTTGGGAAAACCTGTAATAAAATAAATACTTATAATCTCCCATTTCCATTCCGGAATTGGCAATGGCTGCAATAATCCAGCTAGATGTTGATTTTCAGCCTTAATGGTCTGACATTCAAAACATCTAGCTATGTATTCATCCACTTCATTCTTCATGTTGGGCCAAAAATAATCCTTCCTTAACATAGTTATCATTTTCTGATAACTTGGATGTCCCGAATAAGGACTCTTATGAACTTCATCCAAAATTAACAGCTTAACCTTTGACACATTTGGTACATAAATTATGTTTTTTAAGTCATTAAGTCATTTTTATTAATGTTGTAATCTGTTATTAAATTTTCAGATAAATTTTCAGCAACTTTACCAAGCAAATTTTGATATTTTCATCTTGTTTAATTCCTTCTTCAATTTAATTTTCCAAATCTATCTTAAAAGTGTTGATTGTTGCCACAAAGCTTAATTTGGGATTCCTGCTTAATGCATTAGCAACTTTGTTTTCTTTTCCCTTAATGTGTTGAATCTCGAAATCATACTCGCTAAGGAAAGCTAGCCATCTAGCTTGCCTTGCGTTAAGATTTGTTTGATCCAACAAATACTTTAAACCCTTATTATCTGTCATTAATATGAATTTTCTTCCAATCAAGTGATGGCGCCACATTTTTAATGCATGTATCATGGCTGCCAACTCAAGATCGTAAGTTGCATAATTCTTTTCATGAATTTTTAATTTCCTTGACTCAAAAGAAATGGCATGACCTTCTTGAGTTAAGACCCCTCCAAGTCCATCATTGCATGCATCAGTGCATACAACGAAATCCTTATTGGGATCAACAATTTTTAAAATTGTTGCGGTTGTTAATAATTCTTTTAACTTATTAAAGCTTTCTTGACACTTTTGATCCCATACGATTTTTTTTCCTTTTTTCTGCAAAGAAGTGATGGGGTTAGCAATTCTAGAGAATCCTTCGACAAACTTTTTGTAATAACCTGTTATCCCCATAAATGACCGTACATCAGTTATGTCTTTAGGGATAGGCCACTCGTTAATTTCTTTTATCTTATCAGGGTCGATAGAAATTCCGTCTTTAGATATTATGTAACCTAAGTATTATATGTTATCCTTATAAAAGTCACATTTACTGAACTTAGCATAAATATGATGTTCTCTTAAAACTTGCAGAATTATTTTTAAGTGTTTATCATGCTCTTCTTTAGTTTTTGAGTAAATCAAAATATCATCAATGAACACAACTACAAACTTATCCAAATACTTATGCAGAATGTTGTTCATTAAACACATGAAAATTGCCGGTGCATTAGTTAGCCCAAAAGGCATAACTATGAACTCGTAGTGTCCATAGCGAGTTCTGAATGGATTTTTGAATATGTCTTTGTCTTTTATCCTAACTTGATGATACCCTGACCTTAAATCAATTTTAGTAAATATCTCTGATCCACGTACCTGATCGAATAGGTCGTTGATGCGGGGCAAGGGATATCGGTTCTTAATGGTCATTTTGTTAAGTTGACGGTAATCGATGTACAGTCGCATGGTACCGTCTTTCTTTTTAACGAAAATTACTGGTGCTCCCTAAGGAGACACACTGGGCCTTATATAATTTTTATCTATTAATTCCTTCAGCTGAGATTTTAACTCATTTAACTCCAGAATATTCATCCTATAGGGAGCCTTTGAGTTTGGTACCACACCTAGTACTAACTCAATGGTGAAATCAAGTTCCCTTTTCGGAGGTAATCCTGGAATTTCTTTTGGGAATACATCAGAAAAGTCCCTAAGGATGGGAATATCCTCCAGTTTTAACTTGTCTTCTTTAGATGAACATTCGTCATTAATAACATTAACATCAAACATTTTACATCTCTTTCTGGCATCTCTCTTAACTTGTAACGCAAAAATTTGTCTTACTAAAATCTTCCTACGAATTCCTTTTACTGTTTCAGTTTTACCTTCATTATTCAGACAAGTAAAATATTTCTCATAACAATTTAGTACAACTCTATGTTGTTCAAGCCAATCCATGCCAATTAACAAGTCATATGACCCTAAGAGTAAAACATTCAGATTAACTTGGGTTTTCAGCTGACTCAAAAATACATCACAATTTTTAACAAAGTCTGTAACCTTTCTTTTAGTGCCCATTGCTAGCTTAACTAGCCATGAATTATCGAATTTCTCTACCTTTAAATTACAACTTTTCACTAATTCTGGTGAAACATAACTCAAACTTGCACCTGGATCTATTAAAATGGAAATAGATCGGTTTTGTAGCATACCTTCAATTTCGACCATGGACATTTGATGGTCTGCTTGATGATTTTCCAGCGCTGCATTTATCCTTGGCATTTCTCTTGCCACATCACCAACTGTTGGCTCCACTTGTATGCTATGAATATTGTTGATGGTCCTCTTGTTGCATGGGCAATCAACTTTCTTATGTGGTCCACCATAATCAAAACACTTCAAAGGTCCTTTCTGTTCAACATACCTGGTATTGTTATTGTTATTGGGTACATTTCTTGTAGCAGTAAAATTCTCTGGTGCATTACTGCTGTAATTATTATTACTTGAAAAATTTCTGTTATTAAAATTTTTCTTAAAACTTCCATAATTATGATTAAAACTCTTCTTTTTATCTCGAAATGATTAGACTTATTACTTTTCCAGCCAGTTGTTCCTTTTCTTTTTCTGTTTTGATCAAAACAGAAATTTCCTTTCCTCATAGCCTCTTCTAGAGTGGAAGGGTTATCATACTCAATCCTGTCTTTTATGTTGAAAGGTAGACAACTTAGAAACCTGTGTACCTTAGGCTTCTCTTCGACCAAGGTACATACCTCAGCAAGCTAAGGAACTTGCTACACAACTCCTTCATGTTCATAATACCCAATTTTAAATCATAAAATTCTTTTGAATTATCTTCATAGTAATGTTTTGATAAGAACTTTTTCTTAAATAACTTTTTAAACATATTCCAGGTTACGTCTCTTTCCTTTATTCTCTTAATTCTTTTAAGATCCTGCCACCAAATATCTGCCTTCTCGATCAGATTTTAAATAGCCATCTTTGCCTTTAACTGAGAAGAGTAGTTGTAGATATTAAAGTACTTCTTCATTCCAGACAACCATGCTTCAGCTATCTCACCTTTTTCACTTTCGTCATTAAAAGTTGGTGGCTTAATCTTTTTAAACTCTCCAGTAATTTGATCATGATGCTTATACTTCCTCTTCTTAGAACAACAATCACTGTCATTGTTGTCATGATCAAATTTACCATTACTTTGATCAGATTCAGATGAAGTGTAACTAATACTTTTACCATTCTTTGTCTTCTTGTGTTTATGTTTGTGGGACATTGTACCAGAATCAAAATTTACTTCTGATTTCCTTCCTCTTTCTTCGTGATGGTATTTCTCCATTAGAATCTGATTTAACTCTTTCTGTGCTTTCATAATGCATTCATTTTCTTCTTTAACAGTTCTTATCTCAGATTTTAAATCTTTTACAGTACGAAGAAGTTCTGAAGATTGGTTATTCAATTCAACATATATTCCTTCATTATTATTATTATTATTATTATTATGCTCATTACGAGGAGATCTGTCCTCTATTGATTCTTCCGGTATGTCCATACCTGCAAATTAATAACAAATCGTTATGTACAAAAATAATATTAAAATAAAAGTTAGTAACATAAACTTTCTGGTTTTATTTTCTATTTGCACATGTGAGCCTATTTCAGGTCTAGAGTCTGAACTCGCACTTTGATACCACATGTAACATCCCGAAAAAATTAAAAAAATTAAAAAAATTTAAGGTAGCATTTAATGTTGTACTTACTAAGCAGAAGATAAAATAAATGCTTATTCATTTAATCAAAGAACATATAGAAAATAAAATGTGGAAGTGACTTTGCATGTGAAATGTTTAAATTCTGAAATGGTGATGGTGATTATTATAACATCAGCTATGGTTTGCATGTGCTAGCTATTTGCTTTTCTCCTTGGTGATGAAGGGGTCCCATGGAACCCCGAGGCTTACTTAGCATGTATGCTAAAGCATTTGAAACGTACTTTTCATAGATCGCAGGTAAGGACAAGTTTAAAAGTGCAGAATCTAAACGTCATCATTTAAATTTTCCAGTTATAAAAGAGAAAAAGATCTCCTAAAAGGAAAATCAGGATGAGATCTAAAATTGTCGTTCTTCACTTATAATTTCAATATGTTACTCATGTAGGTCTACATTTCCAAATTTCACTATACACAATTTATGTACTTCATATTTAAATATCAAGCATTAGTTACGGGATTATGATGCTTTCTGTATTTTCAAGGTGAAAGCAACATGCCTCAATTTAAGGCGTTTAAAGTATCTCTATCCTTGGTCTTTTAGTCCTATGAAATATAATGGATAGCATAGTAGTCAGTTTGATACAGACTATTGGTTCAAAGCATTTGGGCTAAAGTCTGAACTATGGATATAAATGATCTCTAGAGTACTTAAGGCATTTCAACTTTACAATAATTCAAAGAAAATATTTACACCATGCTTAGGGTTTGTTTAAAAGTGCTTTCACATAATGTATGGAGTAATACTTTAGTCTTATGTATATATATATATATTCCACTATATAACTTATAGTGATGAAATGAAAAGTGGTTAATATATAAATTCGATGCCAGAATGGTTAAAACCCAAGCATATCATAAAACATTATAATGGTAGTCTCATGGTGATATAATATCGGACCTAACTCTAATTCCTTCATGATGACAAGTTATACATGTTAATACTTCAAGGTTTGAACAAAGAGAAGCTTAGGATAATGTAGATATGCAATTCCTGATGCATGATCCCGTAGCAGGGATTCTATGTATTGCGATAACCTGGATTCATAAAGTGCATTTAAGAAGGGTTGATGGAATGTCTATTTGGCATCTACGTGGTGATTCTCATGTGCTAGCTTCCTTGAGGTTGACGATACCCTAATGCTCCTTTGGTAATACTTCATTATAGTTATCATTCAATGTTTAAGAGTGGTGTTTTGAGGCAGGCCGACAGGATGCGAGCTTGTAGGGTTTCAAGTAAGGTGAGGGTACCTCCCAGGATTCGATATCAGGACCTGTGGCTGAGAAAACTAAGCCTCAGAGCCGAACCCTGACAGTAAAAAAATTGGTAGGTTGATAGGTTTTCAGCATTCAAGATAGTAGTGTTGGACCGACAGTTGGTTTTCTCTGCGTGTAAGGTAGATCTTAGAAATGCACACAGTCTTGCTGCGTTTGTTTTAGGAAGTGATGGTCATGGTTTCTTCTTTTGATAGCTATGAAAACTCTGCTACAGCTGGGAAGCTCTGAAGGTAATTGTTTCGAACCTCACTTCTATTATTTGCTAAAAAAAAATGCTTTCTCCATTAAAAAAATGTGTTATTTAACCAACGTTGTTTTTCTGGCAAGTGTTCTTCATCTGCGAGTTTTCTTGTTGAAGTTTAAGGAGTTACTGCATTACCACGATAAGACTTGGTGGTTCACCCTCTTAGCCACTATTGGCCATAGTTGATGTTTTAGTGACTGTTTTGATTCTGGGCTGAGAGTATGGCCGTCATTGCTAAGTCTCATGGTAGCAGCAGTGTGTAGAGATCTACGGTGTACTTGATGATAGTCCTCACAGCTTTTCGCTGCAGAGTTTCTTAGTTGAAAGAAATTTCTTTTTGGAAGGTTTTAAACCCTCATATGTTTTGTGAAATGAGAAGCTTTAGATAGAGGGTTTGATACCGTTGTACTGTTCATACTATTGTATGCATGTTTATGCCGGAGAGCTAGGCTATGCAATACTTCATTGTGTTTTTTTTTTTAGTCGTTGCAATGTACCTCTCTTGCAGGGTTTATACCTTCGTCATTTTCATGAAATGTTTTAAGTTTTATTTTGAAACTAAATAATGTAATGGGGCTTCGACCCAATAATGTGACTGTAAAAGAAATTATGGCTTCCTATCTTTGTGAGGTCAACTACGACTTAGTTCAAAAATGAAAATGGTAATGATTAATAATATCAACTCTTGGCTATTTGATGTATGAAATAATTTTGCTTAATTGATTTTACTATAGTCACGTCTCTACTACTGTTTTGATTTTTTTTTTTAAAGGGTTAATACCCACGGATAAAGCCTGTAAGGGTTGAATCTAAAACTGAAAATGTACATTACAGTGTTAGGGTTTAGTTGAAAACATATGTTTAGCACAAATCTGATCTATGTTTAGGGATTTAGTTCACTGAAATTGGCTCTATAAACTTTTGTTTGTAAAAAAAAATAGATAGATTCATCCTTGGATGCAAATAACTAAATTTGATACTTCTGAAAGGATTAATGTCTTTCAGCAATATAATTGTAGAGTTTAAAAGAAAGGATAATTGTAATAGAAATCTTTGCAGAGCTTTTAGAAAATAGAATATGGAAAGAAACTAACCCTAGATTATTTTATTTGTGCAAAGCTTAGAAATACAAAGATTTATTTGAATATTACAAATTTGATGTTGGCAGCATTTAATTTTAAAGCAATACGAATCAACAAAATAATGTACTACAGTAAATGATGATACGATAAGAATATAAATATGCTTGTTCACTACAGAAAACTAGATTTGCATATACTGTTGCAACTTATTAATAAAGAGGGTAATTTCTACAGTTTGTACAATAAATGTGTAACCAGAAAATATCTAAGTCTGAGATTTTAAGGTATTGTTGATTTACAGAATGTAACATAGAAAGAGAATATGATAGAGTTAATCTAATCATGCATTTGTTTGTAATATAAAGAGTTATGTTGGTTTTTGTGATTATATTTACTTGCTAGCAGTATTGGATAACAATACTATGTACTTAGAAAATAATTATTTTGCAGCTGTTATTTCAATAAAAATTTGTGAAATAAAAATACAATGAACCTGAAGCACTTAACTGATGAAAGGAATGATAAGAGAAAGACATAGAATTATATTAGTTATTACAAAATATTCATGGTAAGAAAAACTAATGAAATACAACAGTATTGATCTTCTCATTCAGTTGGCAATCTGCTTATCAATTTATCTACCTTAATCTCCTTCTCTGTACTAGAGTACGATGCAAAAACATTAGCATGGAGAAAAATGCAGAGAAATATTTTTATTCAATTCATCTTACATAATCATTACTATACAGAATCCTACTTAGGTCAGAAACTTACATAAATGCATTTGTATAATAATATCCTTTGAATAGTAAATTTATAATTGTAGATAGAAATTTTAAATACTTAGAATTAGAAATGACAAGTAGAACCTGTAAATGAAGATAGGGCCGACAAACACCCAAGGAGGCCTGTTCCTCCCAACCGTTTCCAGAAGAAGCAGCCAAACTACTTGCTTCCTTTGGACCCCCGACCTTGCTTACTAAACCACTAAGTAGATGGAATCTATGTAGAAGCAAGTCACTCAGTAATATAACTTCTGCAGTCAAAATATGCCTTATTTACTCAACAATGTAACTTCTGCACTCAGTAGTATAATAGGAAGAATTACACCATGATCATAAACTCAGCATATCCCCTCATCAAATCTCTTGGGTGCAAGAACAACAAAACCCCAAGGTAAATTTCCTCGTCAGGAAAAGTGATGAACCTCAGTTCATAATTCGATGGCTCTTATATAGACTACCTAGGTATTTAGTGGTCAGTTTTCAATAAATGAGCCTCAAGCTCCAGTCCCACCTTCCAGGGCACTATGACCACATTTCAAGGGAGTTGTCCCATACCAACAACTAGTTTGTTGCATCATGATTCTGCCACTTGTCCATTGTCTTCTATCCCGGATTCCATTCCACCTAGTGGGTCAGTAAACACTTCTTCAACAGTCCCCTTAGGTGTTTGTCTCTTATTTAATTTATTAAATAATAAAATATTGTGCAATTACAGTCATCCTTGGACACTTGTCCAATATAAAACTTTACAATAAAAGTTAACATAATGTTTCCAACATAAAATGTTTTTCAGCAAAAAGGGTATGTTACAGCACCCCACTCTTCTATTCATGGATATGCTCCCTAATTTTGTGCTTACAGGTCATTTGTGGTCCTACTGGACCCAGTCTCTCACCTCACATGATTAGTGTTCCCTCCTTGAGTTTTTCTTGGCCTCCACTCCTTGGTTTTTGGTAACTCCCCCTCATGATGCTAATGTGAGAAAGTGAATCTTCTATCTAAGCTACCACTCCATTAATTCGATTTAAGTCTCCATGTTGAATCTTAACCTTACCTCTCTCTCTAAATCGAGTTGATCCCCTTGGGTTAGATTTTTCCTCCTTGTGCTATAAATTTATATGCCTTCTCCTTGTTGAAGCTAATCTTGAGCTTTGGATCACTTTGTGCTATATCACTCTATTGTGAGTGTTAACAGTCTTGGAACTGTGTGGGGATTGTGTTGAGAATGAGTGTTTATTGCGGGATCCTTGAAAGGAGTAGTTTGTTCTCCATTACAAATAGGTATTCTGGTGGATTATCACCACCCTTTTCTTCCATATCAATATACTAGTCCATGTTCTTGCATAGGAAGTCAGGAAATGGGACGGTGACCCCATAGGCAGTGGAGATGGATATGAAAGTAGTAGTGGGAAGCACTGTGGTTCTCGGAAGAGGCAGTTCCAAGAGTTTCTAGACTAAATGTGCATCTATCTGTGGATATCTGGTCTCAGCTCAAGGGTGACATGTTCAAGAGAGGAAGGATTGAGTGTGTCTACCACTAGGAGGAAATTTGTCCTACTGCAGCTAGTTTCCATTAAACATAAGTGTTTGTTGATACACTTAGTTATTTTATTTTACCATGTTTATGTGCCATGGAGGTGAAATGAATTGTCGATTTGTTTATATATTATCTGACAAGATTTATATGTAGGGTGGATGGCTCTCAATATGTTTTATTACCATGAAAATCCTTTATCATCTATTCTTTCTCTCCTCCTTCATGGTTTATGAATGTAACTCTCACGATGATGAGAGGGGTGAAACCATAGGTTATGGTTCTCCAATTTATGTTCATTTTTTGGTCATGAGACCTATTTTGTTGCGTCCATATCAACATTTCCAGTAAGGCCCACCTTTTTTTCCACTAGAAAAGCTTTTAGGATGACAAAGTTATGACTATTTTGGACGGCAATGTTTTCAACACTTAAGGGAACGCACCCTACCTTCTGATTAAGAACACTCTTGTTGTTGATCTGATTGTAATGTTGCAAATATGATCATGTTGTTTCATATTTGATCATGTTATGGTAAATTATATTTGTAATGGTGATTGATGGTTGGAGGGAAGGTAGCCATTCAATCTAAATTATACTAGTGAAAGTTGGCTATAGGGGACAATCACGAGGTTTATTTTGGAGGCTTTAGTTGGAAACTTGTGCCTTTTCCTCTGCTTTGGTTTGTGTGGTTTTGGATATGTTCTGATGTTATTCTCACTTACTAATTAACCATTGTAATGAGAACACACATCATGGAACTGATAATTAATCCTCATATGGAAGACAATTATTATGCAAGCGAATGCTAATTGCAATACTTAGTACTCATGTCATTCTAGCTTTACAAACCAATACTTACTATCAATTACTTGAGTTAATTACATATTCTTGATCGTATTGAATATTCTAAATATTGTGCATTCATATTACGAAATACAATGTTGATATGCTTAATAAGTATGCACATTTGGCAAATGTCATGTTTAAATTTTCATGCACTTCATAAGGCTAATTTCGGGTGGAATGTCTTGTTCTCCTTACTTTATTCCACTTTATTCTGCCGTGTAATATTTAATTTATCCTTTTTCCTAGGCCTCTAGTTCTATGGGCTTAGTTTGGGGTTGGGAACACTACATTCCCAAATCTTTGTAGCTGTATAATTTAAATGACTTTCATTCCATTTCATTGTGTTATATAGTTTATAAATAAATTACTATAGTTGTTGCTAACACATTAAACCCATTACTGGCTAAATCTATTTCAAAGGAACAATTTTTTTTTATATCTAACATGAAAATTCTAGATGTTGTGGCCCATGGGAGTGCCTCATGAGAGCTTACATTCAATTAAGGTAAACATATTGAAAGCTTTGATTGTGAAAATGGATCTTGGCAAATATTATAACTACAAGGTCAAGTGGACTTTTGTGAGATTATTCCTTCATGAAATTGGATTAAATACAAAAGTTATTAACTCGTTTATGTGGTGTGTGACATATTCTAATTTTGTTGTGTTGATAAATGGATCCTCCTCCAAGTTTTAAAAGAGTCATATAGGAATCAATTAGGGTTGTCCCTTATCTCCCCTATTTTTTTTGGTTGTGGTATAAGGTTTTAGCAGTTCATAGAAAAGGCTAAAAGAGATGGTAGATTAAAAGGAGTCAAATGATATCACAACCAAGCATTTTATTACTCGTTTATTGATTCTTATTGGTGTTCTCCTCTTTGGTAATGGAACTGTAGAGGAGTGGAATTTTTTTCAAGATCATAAGAATACTTTTTGCAAGGCATATGTGATGGAAGTCACTATACAAAAGTCTAGTTTTTTAAATTTAATGTGGTTAAGGAAGAGGTAGTGGAGCAAATAAATAATTTTTTCCCTTACAAGATGGAACCTATTCATTCTAGATTTAAATATTTTGGATATCTTATCAAAACAAATTGTTATCTTAACAAGGACTGGCTTTGGATTTTAAAGAAGGTTAGGAAAAAGACATGAAATTGGTATAATAGGTGGTTTTCCATTGGGGGAAGGTTGGATTTAGTTAAGTTAGTTTTAGAAAATAGACTTGTCTACTAGCTATCTCTATCAAAAACTCCAAAGTTCATTTTAAATAAGATTAGACAAAAGAAATTTAGTGTCTTGTGGACGAGAAAAAGAAGCAAGGAACATATTCATCTTGTCAAATGGAATATAATTTCATTGCCAAAAAAATTAGGAGGATGGGGTATATAAACTATTTTTAGTTTTGTTGGGATAGATGAAGGACATATACACTTTTGACGTTTACGAGCAGCAAAGCTTGATATATGATGGCAACTTACAGTTTTCTTAGTTGTTATATATCCATATTTTCTTTGCAGTATTTTTTGGAAAAGCTTTTCTTAAAGCTTTAAGTATAGGAACTACTAGTATTAAGCTACATGTCTCTATTTTTCTATGAATTTACGGATTTTAAATATGAATTTTTGATTTTGGAATATCGGGGCAGTTTAAGGCTATAGTGTTTCCTTCTATAATGAAAATGTTGATGTGGTCAGTGGCGAGAAGAGGTAATATTAAATAGTTTCACATAACTTTGATTGAAAATTTTGAATAACAAGTTATAGTTTTTTTTTCTTATAAAAAAAAAAATCTAGTTTACATTAAAATTAAAAAATATACATATCAATTATACAAGTACACCCCTACAATTTTGAAAAAATATTATTCACTCAATACTAAAATACCCATCGAAGTCTTGTTTATTGTTTTGTGAGGCCCTACAATGGCTAATTATTTTTGTTACATATAAAAAAAATGGGGCCTATTAAATATGACCCACAATCTCATCATCATAGTAATAATATGCATTTGTTTTAGTATGCAAATATCATTATCGTAATAATAATATGTATCATAGTAATAATATTCATTTTGTTTTAGTATGCAAATATTATTATCATCTGGTTCATTGGGAGAAAATATACCTACCTAAAGCATTGGGGTGGGGAATCAAAAACTTGTGTTGGTTCAGCCAGGATCTGAATCTGAAAATCCTTGGGAGAGGCCTATTTGATGCAGGGTTGTGGGGCATTGTTCTCAAAGATAAATATTTATAGAACTCCACAGTGGAGGAATGGGCTAGGAAAGACAATAAGTCTATGTCTTAGGCATGCAAAATTTGGCATGGATTTACAAAATCCTTCCATTGGTTATCCAGATGGGTCACATGGAAGATCAGTAATAGTGATAAAATTATCATGAGGATCGATCCTTTAATCAATAGAGATAAATTTTAAAAACTCTCATGAGCATTGATTTCCTATTTATATTCTCTCGAAATTGGCAGGTTGGCTCATATTGATCGGAATCCTTCAACTATGAAACATGATCTTTCATATTGGTTTTCAACCTAAGAATTGGAATTAAATAGTGATTTGGTTGTTGAATGGACAAGCTCTATTGTAGGACTCAATCACATTGGAATTAAGCATAGGGAGATGAAGGATAGCCTAGTATGGTCTTGTGATAAACAGTCCAGTACGATAGGTGCTAAAAATTCCTATGGCGGTATTATTGCATCTTGCCTTGTTTATGCTCCAAAATAGTGGTACAATATGCTATGTAAATGGATTCTTCCTTTAATGCTTCTCATGGTTGTGTTTGGAGAATTGGATTTTGACGTGGGACAACCTATACAAAAGGTGATTCCGTGGTCCAAAATTTTGTATCCTTTGCAAGATGGTGAAGGAGAATATCTTTCATCTCTTTGTTGAGTGTAGTTTATGTCAGAAGGTCTGGACGAAAGTATTGGAAAGGATTCATGTTTTTCGTAGGTGGACTTTTCCCTCGTTAGGAGAAAATATATTGATCTAGTGTAAACGATTTCCTCAACAAAAAAATTTTCCTTACTTTGTGATGTGGGGAATCTAGAAAGTAAGAAATGCCTTAATTTTTGAAAATATTTCATAGTCTCCATCAATAGTAGGACTTAATAGTTTTATATTTTTTAAGGAATTTTGGAAACCCTTCCCAGTAAAAAGTCCTTGTACTCTTCAAGAACCTGTACTTGAAGAGGACGTTCCCTTTGGATATTTTATGGTACGTTCAACTTGGATCAATGTGGAGGAGGGATGGTTTTAAATCTAGCAAAAAAACATTATTTCCCATTAAATCGAGGAAGTGCATCATGTTCAAATTCGAGGGAAGAGTTGCTAGCTTTGTGGGGCCTTTTAAAGTTTGCTCGAATGAAAAATATTTTGTCAATTTAGGCTTTTGGTTACTCAAGAGTCACTGTGGACTAGGAAGTGGGTTTCTTCCCTTTAGATCAACTTTCTAGAACATTGGTGTGAGAAAACTAGGAGACTATTGGATCACTTCAACATTTATAAAGAACTAAACTCCGTGATGGACAGTTTGGCCAATTAAGCAGTTGGGATAAATGAAGGACTTCTTGTTTATAAAGAGTATAAGGATTTCTCCTTATGTAACTCAACTCTGACTCTTTTTAATTTTACTAATTTTAGTCTTTTATTTTTTGTAATAGAGCTGCAATTTTGTATGCAAAAACAGAGTCTGTAAGTTTTAATAAAGAGGAGATTGAAATTTCCTTTGAAAGTTCTAAGCATAGTTTGCAATACTTCTAGTTACAAAAGTCATGTTTCGTTGATAACTATAAGACAAATCGTAACATTGATTTTGCTGGAATAATTACAGATTTTTCTTCTTTTGTAGAAAAAAAACTCATCACTATAATATTAATATGCATTTTGTTTTAGTATGCAAATCAATAATACACGTACACCCATTACCGATCTTAAGATAAAGTTGTCCTTTCATAAAGTTTGCCTTGGTGCTTTTGTCGCTTTCACCGTATTTGTATGTAATGCCCCCTCACCTTTTAGGATCTTTGTCGATAGGCGATCTCTAAGCACTAGCACAATGGTCATTTATAAAAATATATTTTCCGTAATGTCAAGATGTAACGATTTTATTCATTATTATTGTTTATTGCATTAACATAACTCTCGTTAATTTTATTTATTTTACTTTAAAATATAAAATTTTAAAAATAGTAAACATATAAATTTTTAAATTTAAAATATAAATAAGTAAAATTATGTCTATACCAACTATTGGATATAATAATTAAATGCAAATCGTTTGCAATGAAAAATTACTCCATCCCAGTAGTCGTTATAAAAGAACCACTTCTTTGAATGATAGATGGTCTAATGATACTTAAGGCCAATATACCAATCTATATTGCAAGTACATTTCATGTGTGAGAGTGGATATATTTTTAATTAGCTGATTTTCTAAAGTGGATGACAAAATGCTTCAGTCGGTGCAAGGAAATGATTTAAACCTGTTATATTAACAATTATTGCAAGTACATATCATGGTTGTGTTTATGATTTTTTTTAATTAAAATATTAATTATTAATAATTAAGAAATGAAACTTTGCATTAGAAAATGGTGTAAGCTAAAGTTTAGATGATTTGCATTTATTATTAGGTGATTTCTTTGGTCAAAATATGACAAAATTGTTGAAATAGCAGGTTTCACTTATTGGAATTGCATAATTGGGATGCCCAAAGGATAATAGAGGGTGTTGAATCTATTTCCGCAATCAAAATTGCAATTTCAACAATGAAAATTGTAATTTTAACAACAAATTATGTTATCAGATTCCAACCAAACTTGCCGAAAAAAGTGCAAATCTTCTAAACTTTAACTCACTCCCTATAAAATAAGATTAAAATGGAACTTTAAATATAAGATGAAATCATAAAACTTTAAAGTTTGAATAGAATTAAAATGGTAATGAATAAAATGTAAAATAAGAAAATAAATTGTAACAAAGCATTTTTTTCAACCGAAAAAAAAGTACTATTGCTATTCCTTGAATCAAATAGTACAAAGATATTCACCTTTTTTGAAAAAATGTATATTCATCATGTTCAAGACAGTATGTCCAAAGGACCCCAAACTACCATCATCAAAAAATTATCTATGATAGACTATACAGAACTAAGTAGACTATGACATATTACAAAAAGCATACTGTTCAACAACAATAAACTTGACTTCGAATTTTTAAAAGAAAAAGACTTCGCCACTTTCCAGCAAGCTGGAATCCATCCATTCCTCCCAAACAAGATATCCTTCAGAGCCCAAAAAATCTTGCTTTGATAAGCAATCAGCCTGTCCATTGTGTTCTTGAAAGATGTGGGAAAAGGAGATGAGTTCCTACATATCAATCTCCTCTCTAACACGCATACACCAGCGTTTAAGAGCTAAAACATTTAAATCATAATCTTTAGCTTCCCATTTGATAGTAACACGCGAATCTCCAAAGACCTTAATATTTACCAAACCAAAGATGTTTGTACATTTCAGAACACACCACAGAGCTAATAGCTCTGCCTTCATATTGCTTCCATTACCGCAATTGAGACGGAGAGTGAAGTAGTGGACCTCATTCAAATAAATAACACCACCACCAGCACAAAAGCCGTGTTGTGCGGCCCCATCAAAAAATAGAATGGGTTGATCCACAATAAAAGAAAACTGACCAATCCTCCTCTCCACAACCTTTTTGGTAATAGCAGTATAATGTTGAGCTAAATTTAAGACAATAAGCCCACAAGCCACAAAATCAGGCACTTTATCTTGAAAGGTAACCAAATTCCGAAAGTACCAAAGGGCCCATGATATAAGAATAGGAACCTGTAATGTCTCTTTAGAAGATCGAAACTAGCTCAGCAGAGACTTACCAAAATCACCATCTTCACAAACCTTTGTGATTGACAACTTAGAACAACAAAAATTTCAAACTTTTTTACCAAAGGAGCAAAAAACAAATAGATGATTGATAGATTTTGAATCTTCCTTACATAAGATACACCAATTTGGACCACACCAACCATGCTTTGAAAGATTGTCCCAAGATTTCAAGGTTCCTTGTAAAGCATGCCATAAAAAACACTTGTGCTTTAAAGAAAGATTCCACTTCCATATCTGTTTATATCACCAATTCTGAGGAAAATAATACTTCTCTTGCATAATTCTGTCATAGGCTAATTTTGCAGAAACTATTCCAGTTTTAACATTCCCATTCCATACCAGCCTATCATCTTGATCAAATAAAGAACATCCAGCCGAACAAAGAGCACTGACATAGTTATCCCAAGTGATTGCATCCTCACCATCCAACCCCAAATCATTGGATTTTAACCAATATGATTGACCAGAAAAATTCCTGATACTTTTTAATCATGTCAACCCATAAATTTTTAAGTAATCCAGGATTTTGTTAGAAAGACGAACAGAACCATCAATACCCAATATATTATCTTTTCCCACCTTGATGGCTTCACCATTTCCCAACTGCCACTTCAAGTTGCCAATGATCCAGCCAGAAACCTTAAGAAGCCCGCACCATAAAGGAGAGCAACCAAATCTCGAAGGCATATGCAGTCTGATCCATTCAACCAAATCCATGTTTATATACTTCACAAAAGCAATCTTGGACCAAAGATTTTGTTTAAAAAGACACCTCCATAAGCATTTTGTTCTAAGAGCCACGCTGAAATATTTTAAATCCTTAATCCCCCAACCACCGAATCTTTCAAGCCTGGAGACCGATTCCCACCCAGTCATAACCAAAGAGGCCCGATCTTTCCCACCGGACCACAAAAAATTGAAAATCAATTTCCTGATAACATTTAAAATGTAGGCAGGGATCTCGAGAAGGGACATCCAATATACAGGAATCCCCAAAAGAACCGCTTTGATCAGAGTAAGCTTGCCTCCCACAGAGAGCATTCTATATACCCAATGGGAGATACGAGCTTCATCTTTCCAAACGAGCCACCACCAATCCTTAATCTGATAGTTGTTAGGTCTCAAGAAAAAACCCAAATATTTAAGCCCTTCATCTAAAGGATGACAGACATAAGGCAAAATAGTAGGAATTTCCCATCTTCTATCGGATTCCACATTATAATAATGGAAGCTTGACTTAGTTGAACTTACCTTCATCCCAGAAACACAACAGAAGCAATTCAAGATGTTCCTAAAGACCTCCCATTCAGCAACAGTAGCCAATCCCGCCAGCAACACATCATTTACAAAGATCAGATGAGATGAAACACAACCAATTCCCAATTCAATTCCCTTGATTAAACCATCCTGCTTGGCAAAGTTTAGCATCCTGCTAAGAGCATTGATAATCAAAAGGAACAATAATGGGGATAAAGGACATCCTTGCCGGATTCCCCTTGAACACTGAAAAAACGTTGTAGGCAAACCATTTATCAAAATAGCAATGCTAGCCGTTGAGACACATGACATGATCCAATTAAGGACAAGAGGAGGAACCCCAATTTGGATCGATATAAGTCTTAAGAAAGTCCAATTAACCCGATCATATGCCTTTTCCAGATCTAATTTTAGAAGCATTGCACTAAATTTACGATCTTTAATGGAGTGAAGAAGTTCTTGAGATGCCCCGATGGCATCATGAATTTGCCTATTATGCCGAAAACCAAACTGTTCATCAGTAATATGATCTGAGAGAGCCGATTTAATTCTTTGAGCAATAATTTTGGAAACTAACTTGTAAGCCATATTACAAAGAGCTATAGGCATGTAATCTCCAAAATTTGCAGGTTTGCCCTTTTTTGGAATCAGCGTAACAAATGTAGAATTTAAAGCACCAGAAGAGAAACCCTGCAACCTTGTATATTCCACCATACTCAAAATATCAGGCCCCATAACCTCAAAGAAATGAATATAAATCTCCATAGGCCAACCATCGAGACTAGGGCTTTTTTCACTAGCAAAAAGATGCAAAGTATTCTCCACCTCCTCAAGAGTAACCTCCCTACCAAGAGCTTCTGCTTCATCATCATTAAAGAACCGGGGGAAGAGTTCTGCAATTCTAATCTGTTCCATTAGATCGCACTTACCCTCATTTTTATAAATATTACCAAAATGTTTGACAGCTTCCAATTTCAACGCCTCACCACTAGAGCAAATGTTACCTTCAGAATCATTCAATTCCCAAATTGTATTCAGATTACGACGGGCCGAAGCAAAGGAATGAAAGAAATCAATGTTTCGATCTCCATGATTGATCCACAACGCCCTGCTTTTCAACCTCCATTCCATCTTCTCCTGAAGAAGAATAGCCTCTCTTTTCTTCTCAAGCAACTTAACCACCTCAAATTCTTTCCTACTCAACTCACCATTAAAATTTTCCTTATGAATCTTTTGAATTTCAGCTTCAAGAATAGCCAAATCCTTTTTATCAGATTCCTTTCTATGCTTGACCCAACCAATCACCACTCTTTTAAGACTTCTCATTTTGTTACAGAAAATATCTAATGGGTTATCCCCTTCAGCAGCAGCAGAAACCCAAAAATCTTTCACCATATTGCAAAAAGCTTCCTCTAACAGCCAGGAATTGTTAAATTTGAAAGGAACATTTGTTTTCACCCCATAATCGTCAAACTGAAATAGGATAGGCCAGTGATAAGACACTTTTTGCCCATGGATCCAGGAACGATATCTCTGAAATTTTTCCAGCAAGGATGCCTTAACCAAGAAACGATCAAGACGCTTATGAACACCATCTTCACCCCCTCTACCATTACTCCAAGAAGGGCACAATTTAGAAGGAGCAACATCAATTAACTCATAAAGTGAGTTTGATTATAATGAAAATAAATACTAAAAATAATTGATGAAATTCTTTTTTAAAATAATATATTTTAGAATTGATTATTTTTAGAGTAATTAAAAGATTTAAAAATAACAATTATAATATTGAAATAATTATTTTAAATTAATTTATTATTAAAAAAAATTGTAATATACATAAAAAATTGAAATGGTAATTTTTTTTTAAATTATTTATAATATATATTTAAACTTTATCACTTTCATGTATGAAAATCATGAATTATAAAATTCCACTTCAAACATTAACAATATAAACAATACATAATCATGAATGGTAAAATGCCACTTCAAAGAATATCAATTTAAAAACCATGTCAAAATCATTATGATTTAAGATCGGATTTTAAGAAAATGTCCACGATGTCAATATAAAAAGCATATCAAAATTATTATGAGTTCATATTACATTTGAGATGATAACATTGTCATATTTTAAGAATATGTAAAAATGATTTAAGATTACATTCGAGATGATTACATTATCAAATGTTAAGAATCTGTCCAAGCTGTAATTCTTTAAATATTAGGTTTTTTCTTTAATCTATATATAAAATTTATTTAAAATTATAACACGATAATTTAAGATTACATCCAATATGACATCATTATGAAATTTTAAAAATAAGTTTAAAATGTAGTTACTTAAATATTATTTTTTTCATTATGAAATTTTAAGAATATGTCCCAAATGTAATCATGTAAATATTATTTTCTTCCATTCATTCATATCGAGACAACACACATTATTTTATTGACTTCATACTTAGTTACCACTTCACAATGGCATGATATAATGACATAATTATCCTGGTGTTTTTTGTAATTACATCTAGGTGTTTAGATATTATCTGGGATTTTGGACTTTTTTGAGTGGATTAACAAGACTAATATTGATGTAATAAGTGTACACTAGAGATTCATTTCATGGTCATCGCATCTTGTTGCACCAAGTGAAACGAGGTGTTATACAACCCAGTATGGGAGAGATCTTCTAACGTGTGTGATGTAGCATTATGCAGTGTTACATCTAATAAAACGTAAAAACTATTTTAAAAAAAATCCTATAACCATCTAGTAAAACGTAAAAAGTATTTGGAAAGTATTTAAAAAAAATCCATGTTGATTCATAAAATAAAATATTATGAAAAGTAATTAAAAAATAGATGCTCGTTTATAAAATAAAAACTTAAAACTTAAACCCGGATCTATCAATCAAGAGAGATCAAATTTCTTGAGTTTAAATTTAAAAAAAGAAATACACCTCAAGAAATTGGATCCCTTTCGATGCTTGATAAATAGAGGCTTAAGATGGATCTACGCTGGTTATGCTCAAATGCATCTTAATTAAGATTTAAATAAACTAATCATCATCTTTATAATGTATATAACAGATTACACCCTGAACATCAACATAACATCCATTATACCTTTGAGAAATTTTGTGATGCGACTTTCTATTGTTGTACGCTCCTTATCTATATGGATTTGGATGTTGCATTATAAATTAATCATCTTATATTTTTGTTTAGCTTTTAATAGTTACTTTCGGATTGCTATGCCTTCAATCACATGGGAAGCATTCATCCATTGTATATACCATAAAGGTTATGCTTGAACAATCTCCGTTAACAGTCCTAGATTTCACGTTTTATGTAAACATCTTAGAAATCAACGCATAGCATATTGTATCGTAGTGCTTAAGTTGAATTGATTATTACAATGCTTAAATTGAAATAGCCGAGAATCGAACGCGTGTCTCACAATACGAATGAAATATTTCATTTTCAAAAGCAATATATGTAAACACAAACCAAAATGAGAAAGAAAAGGAAAAATGATTGCATCGAGAAGGATTGGACAGTCTCACTCCTTCTGGGATTTATGTCTCATCGAAAAGACTTCAAACCAATCAAAAAATAATATGCATGTAATTTAAAAATTAAAAAATATATTTTGTATTTTCAAAATAATCAATTTAACATTGATATTTTGCAAAAACATTACATTACTTTGTAAATTTTATATAAGGAAAATCAAACTAATCCATGTCAAACTGCATTGACTTGTAAACTAAAAGTATATTCCTTCCTGAGCAGAGATAAGGAAGGAGAAAGTATTTCCATAAAACAAAGGCATCCAATTCCATGATCCAGTTCCACTCTCTAGTATGTAATGAATGTACATCACATTAGGTTACAAAGATTATAGGATACTCACCACCTTATACACCCACAACAAATATCATCTCTGCAACAATAAGGTAACCGTGAACCTAGAAGGTGGCTAAACATTTTTATAATGATTTTTTTGTAAGGGATGCAATAAACTACTCACTAAATATATAATACATATATGTTATAACACATACATGTTTGAATGGAGTTTATTTTTTAAAAAGTTGAAATCATTAATGTGGTTTTGTATATTTATTTTGTATATTATGGGGTCAAATATTATTGTTTTAGTTTTTTCATTAGTTTTATGGAAATATATTTAATTTTTCAACATGTCTAAAGTGTTACTGTAATTTTAGTGTTTAGTTTTTAGTTTTTTTATTTATTTAAATTTGTATAGAAATTTTTTTGAAATATTATTGGTGCTATACCATAAAAATTAAGATTTAAAAAATTGTTAAAAAAATAAACAAATAAAAACTTTCCAATATTAATGCATGGAAACTTCCTCAATGTAAAGGGGAAAGCTTTTCTACATTTTTTCTTCTGATTTCATTCCTTTTTTATTCCTTATTGACTGTATAGATTTCACTAAATCATTCAAAAAAACATTGCATGAAATAATCGATCGGCTAAAACAATTGATGGGATAAGCTCATAAAATTGGGAGCTATTGATAGCTTCCACAGCCTCTGCAAGCATATCATTATGTGCATAGACAACAATAAGTATATCCACATTCACATGATTCAGTGTGCATCGATTGCGTGTTTTTGCAAGCATATGGAAGAAAGCAGTTGTATGTGGTTTTCCTAGCTCATAATGTGTTGAAGTTGGACCCAGACATCTCTGTCAAGGAAAATTTTAGGGGCGAAATTTAGTCCATGGACTATTTTTTTACCCTTTTGTGAAAAAAAGATTCGCCAATTTGTTTTTTCTTCAAAACCGATTAGCTCAAATTCCATGGAATAATTTTTTTTTACTCTAAAAATAGCCAAAATTGTCTAAAAACTATATAAAGTCCTGAGAAATTTGAATATTTCTACAAAAAAAATCACCAAAAATTTTATGGTTGCAAATTTAAGAATTAGTAAGAATCGCCAAGGTTTCTACACTTGGAGAAAATTATGGATCCTTAGAATTTTACCTGATCTCTATGTCTCTTATCCCTGGCAATAAATCCCTTTAAGGTTGAATATATGATTGGTTTCTGTGTACTCGAAATGTTTGTTAGTTTTTCATCATTTAATTCAATATGATCTAGGATCTTAACTGAGAGAACAACATGTACAACATATCAAACACAAGAGACAAGAGACACAAAGCATTTCACCGGGGAAAACCAAGAAGGTGAAAAACCCCACAACCTCCTCAGAGATAGAATAAGCACCAATACAAAGATCACCAAGATGAAACCCCGAAAGATAGATGTCTCCAGCAGCTACTCCACCTCCACTTGTGCGCACTCCTCTCTCTCAACTATGCGAGTTGGTTGTGTGAGTGAATGGGCAAATAGAGTGGTGCAACCACTCTATTTATACTTTAACTTGACCTGCCTTTTACCCTAACTGGGACGACCCCTTAGGGGATTCTAATAGCCCTTCCACTTAACTCATACTGGGGCAACCCCTCTAAAGTGGTCTAATAACCCATCAAATATAAGTTACGACACTTACAATATAACTTGCGACTCTTGCAAATACAAATGATGACACTTCCAATCGGAGGAATAATACATCTCCATTGGGGATACAATAAAGTACAAATGTAATACATACAATATACAAGTGAATATCTTCTGAAGTTACAAATACATCAACACTCCCTCATAACTAGGAAGGTATTCTCTTGACACACTTCATCAATACAAATAGGCACAAGTCTTCAATACTGGAGCTGGATCATCGTCACTGGATCACGGAGCATCATCGTCACTACTGTTGTAGTTGTCATCTCGATCATTGGTGCTATCTCTCAATTATACTCGTCATAGGAAGTTCTATAGAGCCAACCCTTTTTCATGCGGGATGTAGGCCTAGCCTCCATGCAGGTCTTCATCATCTCTGTGAGCGGCCCATCCAGTGGAATCTCAAGACTAATTATGTGCATCTACAAAACCTAAAAAGAGCATCTCATGACTAATTACGAGCTTACTGCTCAACCTCTAAGATCTCCCAGGACTGATTACATGAGACCAAACAAAACCTCGAAAGAGCATCCCAGGACTGATTACAAGCTTCCTAGTAAACCTATAGGATCTCCCAGGATCAATTACATGCGAACAAGCAAAACCTTGAGAGAGCATCCTAGGATTGATTACGAGCTTCCTGCTCAACCTATAGGATCTCCCATGATTGATTATATGCTATCAGGCAAAACCTCAAAAAAGCATCCTAGGACTGATTACGAGCTTCCTCCTCAACCTATAGGATCTCTTAGGATAGATTATATGATATCAGGAAAAACCTCGAAAGAGAATCCTAGAAATCATTACAAGCTTCCTGCTCAACCTATACGATCTCCTAGGGAGTGATTATATGCTACTGCACAACCTGCAACATATCCACGACCATAGAGTACATTCGGATACTCATGATCATACTAATCATCCTCGCACTGAGCATCATGTGGATGCTCATTATCATACTGATCATCATCATACAGAACATCATATGGATGTTCATAGCAGAGCATCGTCTGGATGCTCATCACACAACAATTACATCCATAGCCATGGGGAGGACCCTCCTATCACCATTCTTGGAAGGGCTCCTGCATCTGTGTCCCGTCACTTCCTCCTGGAAGTATCTTCAATGTGAAGAACACCAAGCCTCTCTCTAAAGTACTCGAACTTCACCTTGGCCCATGGCTTGGTCAACACATTTGCTATCTGCTCATCCATCGCAACATACAGGAGCTTCACTGCTCCTCTCTACACCATATCCCTGATATAGTGATACTTGATCTCGATGTGCTTCGACTCATCATGGAACATCAGGTTCTCAGACAACTTCACACAACTCTGGTTCTCATAGAAGATACAAGTAGCATCCAACTGGAGATCAAACAAATCAGACAGTAGCTTCCTTAACCATACTGCCTCACAACTAGCCGAACAAGCTGCAACATACTCTGCTTCAGCTATACTCAGTGCTACGCAGGATTGTTTCCTTCTAAACCAAGAGATCACATTTGATCCCATACTGAAGCAGCACCCCAAAGTGCTCTTCCTATCTGCAGCACTGCCTTCCCAATGTGAATCAACATAACCCTCCATGTTAACCTTTTGATTCGCATCATACTTGAGCCCATAATCAACTGTACCCTTCAGGTATCTCAGAATAAGCTTTGCAGCAATCAGGTCAACATGTCTCGGATCCGTCAGGAACTGGCTCAATGTGTTCATAGCAAAGCAAATATCTGGTCTCGTATTCGTCAGGTACATCAAGGACCCAATCATCTGACGATACATCGTGGCATCAAATGACTCTGACGAAGCATCACTCAATAGCTTCAGGTTCGATGCCATAGGTGTGGTCATGGCCTTGCAGTCCTCTTGAGGTCCCGGGGGTGCAGGGTAATTGCAAGGTGTTGGAATGGGTCCAAGGCTCCCAACAAAGGGCGAAAACCTAGACTGAAAGGCTTCGAAAGACCCTACACAAGGGCAGTTATATCCCCAACCTATTTGGTATGTAAATCTCCCACAGATATTTGGCCTCCACTGGCACTCTATGAGTCAATGTTTCAATCAAAGGATCAGTTCTCCAATTAAGGAAAACAAAGTGTGAAAACTAAGAAGTATCCTAACTTAACCTATTTAAAACAAAGGATCTATTCTAAGTTAGAAATATTCTAAGAAAAAGCTTGTTGGTGTGCAGATCAATCTTGATGTGAGAGGAACAAGTACGTTTGCTAACCTCAACAGAAATGTAAAAGATGCATTTACTTGTTTGCTTAAATCATAATCAATTAATGAAAATTAATGACAACAATATAAGCATGAAAACCTGTTTGAGATAAATCTGTAATCACTTTGTTAATTGAAAAATTAACAATGATTATATTGAATGTTGATCAATTGTAGAAATCGATAAAGAAAATAGCTTAATTGATAGAAATTCAATTAAACATTTTCACACATAGACCAGCCATAAGAGAAATCAGCATAACAGATCTCTATGTAAATTAATTCTTGCAAAGATCACACATTGTAGATGACAATTTGAAGTGAGAAATCAAGCATCGTCAAAGAAACTTGAACAATAAGCAAGGGATGATTCAAAAGATTACTTCACTGTATAAACGAAGTCTGTAAACAAAATTACAAAGCTCTACTGAGACAGAGTATCTCCAGTTCGTCTCCTACTGATTCCTAACCCAAAAATTATCAACCCCTAGCATCGAGAAGCATTCCTCCTTAAATAGGAAATTACAATAGAGTACAAAATAGAATTTCCCAAAGGATAGGGATTACAAAATCGGATCGAGCTACCAATCCAGGGAATTCTACCAAAATAATCTAAATAGTTTAGCTCAAACGAATCCCTAAAAGCCTGAGATAAAGTTTGAAATATGGATCATCTTCTTATTTCGGGACAATCCCGTAAAAAAATTGTACAATTGTACAATCATCCCAGTAGCTGTCGACAACAGGTAAGATTTGGTCCAGGAAATATTCCTGTTGAACCTCCACAAAATCCTCCGGCTGATCCACAACATTCTTGAAGACAAAAAAATCAAACAATGGATCCTACTTCTTAGGAGTTGGTCGAATATCAGGTTCCTCATTGATTATAAAATCACAGATAATGGAGTCATCTCGCTCACACTGTTGTTCATCAATTTCCTCTTCATCCTTTTGAGGGGGTGGTATGCAAAGGGGAAGAATTTCAGAATTTTCCTTTTCGCTATCAATGCTGGTATCAAGAACACTTGTGTCGAAAGGTGGCAACATAGGTTCTGGAAATAGCAAAGCATGAAGTTCTTCTTGCATATAACACTCATCATAGGATTGATGATCTATCTGCATGTTACTCATCGAATCATCAGGCAGAAAGCTTTCAAAATAAACTAGAAACTTATCTAACAAATACAGACGATGAACTAAATGCTTCATACTTGCCACCATATTTAAGAAAAATTACAGAAAATCATAAAGATTGAAAATGATGAGCTGCTATGATTAAAATCATACGAATTTAAGACTACAATCAGTTGAAGTAAAATGAAACGACATCACAGCATGTGTTAACCCAGATTGGATCATGATGAAGTATATTTTAACAGAATCACACATGATTCGAAGTTGGATTGGAAAATTGTCATTACAAACCAATCTAATCAAGCAATCATATCTTCAGAAGTGATCATGAGGTAAGAATTGCAGCAAAAACTCAGTCGTAAGAACAATGTAAACGAGGCATCAAAATCACAAGTTCGAATGATGGAATTTCATCCACTAGATCAAATGAATCGACGACTAAGATTAATCGATGCAGGACACAAGATGAGATCTTGGAGATTTATTCACAAATTTATTCTTGATTTTTCGAAAGCCACAACCCGAAAGTTGCGGATTTCGGGAATACAAGCCGAACCAAAGCACAAAACAGGTTTCCGAAAGCCGCAACTCGAACTTGTGGGTGGCGGGTTTCAGGTTGGCAGGAACAATCTGTAAAAGAGTAAAAAAACTAATTCCACATCCTACAACTCGACACTTGCGAGTTGCGGGTTTCGCAAGCAAACAATACAACTAAACGGAGAAACGAAAATCCAAAATCCAAAACCCACAACTGCGGGTTTCGGGATGAAGATTTTGTTGAAATATTGTAACTTCTAAGAATATTATATTTGTACTTTATTATTCCGGAGATGTTTCATTCCTCCGTGAAGACCTTATTGTATATCCAAAGATGTTTATTCCTCTGTCGGAATGTGGAAACTTGGGTTATTAGACTTCCCTAGTGGGGGTCGGCCCTGTATGTGTTATGTGGGTCAAAGGGTTATTAGACCACCCTAGAGGGGTCGGCCCAGTCAGTTGTAATGGGGTGTTTAACCTGGTGGTTAATTTGGGGCCGACGTAGTTAATATAAAATACAAGTCGTAGATGTGTATAAATAGAGGAGGTGTGTTCCTCATTTAACACACACTACACTCACTTATGAATAGCACATAGCTGGTTAAGTTGGGGCCGACGTAGTTAATATAAAATACAAGTCGGAGATGTGTATAAATAGAGGAGGTGTGTTCCTCATTTAACACACACTACACTCACTTGAGGAAGCTTTGCTGGGTTTTCTACCCCATGAGGGTTTCCCAGGATAAATTTGTGTCTCTTGTGTTTATGCTGTACTTGTTGTTCTTTCAGTGATCTTGTATATGCTATTGTTCTGAAATGAAATACAATGCTGATATTTTCTGTCTTAGCATATTGAATCTTAACATGGTATCAGAGCTAGCCTGAATAGGACATCTTTCACAAGGTGAAAAATATCTCTCTCTCTCTCTTCCAGTGAAGAATTAGGGTTTCTGCAAAGTTGGTATTTTTGGATTCTGATTACATGAATGGATATCCCTACTCAAAATCAAACTTTTGAGCCCTTGATCGAACTTTTTGGTTGGGTAGAACTCCGGTAAAGTCAAACCCTAGTTTGACCAAAAGTGCGATAAACCAAAAATTGTGTTGCAGATTCGGAAAGTGAAAATTTGAAGTTTCCAAAAACAGAACACACCAGTGTTCCCAAGTCAATCAAGCACATCTCCTGGTAAGTGTTACTCTATTTTTTTGAGAAACTTAAATCTCTTGGACTCCCCCAAGAGAAGATGGCTCCAAGTACTAAGCTGAAGACAAGCTAGAATGTATAGAGAATTTCCAGGCATGGAAATAAAGAATTGGTCTCATTCTTGAAGAGAATGATCTTTCTCATTATATCAAGGATGAAGTTGCAGAACTTGCCGAAGATGAAGCCAAAGAAAAGTATAAGAAGAAAGATCTAATTAGGGCAAAGAGAATCATTGTTGATTCTATCAAGGACCACTTGATTCCCCAAGTGGCATCCAAGAAGACCCCAAAGGAAATGTATGATGCCCTAGGAAGAATGTATGAAGGGAGGAACATCAATAGGAAGATGAACCTAAGAACTCAGTTGAAGAGTACCAAGATGCACAAAGGACAATCCATTCAAGACTACTTCTCAAGGGTTTCCCAAATCAAGGAAAAACTAGATGCCATTGGAGATACCCTTGATGAAGATGAACTTGTGATGACTGCTCTAAATGGTCTCACTAGACCTTGGGAGTCATTTATACAAACTATGTGTGCCAGAAAATAAAGTATGAAGTTTGATATAGTATGGGAGGATTGTGTTCAAGAAGAAGCTAGGGTAGCCAATAAAGAATCCCTTCTCAAGGAGGATGACTAAGCCTTGGCTACTCACACCAAAAGAGGAAGAAAGGGTCACTTCAAGAAAATGGACCACAAGGAGTCTCAACCCTCTCACAGATTCAAAAGGAGAAGAGGATCAAACTCAGAAAGATACCTCTCCACAGTCCAATGTTACAATTGTCTTAAAGAAGGACACATTGCTAGAAATTGTACTTCACAAATAAAGAAGAAGAAGTTTCCTCACAAAAGACATCATGCACATATGGCAAAAGATGATAGTGGAGAAGAAGAGGAAATGCCTCGAAGGAAAAGATCTAAAGTAAAGAAAGAAGATGTAGAAGAATATGTTCTATTTTCTGCACTCTCTGGGTCTGTGACACTTGGGGAAGATACATGGCTCATCAATAGTGGTGCTTCAAAGCACATGACAGGTCAAAAGAAAACTCTCTCAAGACTTGAAGAAAAGACTTCTCCACAAAAGGTATCTATAGGAGATGATTATCAATATCCCATCAAGGGAATTGGTGAAGCAAGCTACAAGCTTGATTCTGGAACACCTTTAAAGATGAAAGAAATTTTATATGTTCCAGGTTTGAAGAAGAATCTACTTTCTATATCAGCACTAGATAAGAAAGGCTTTAGAATTGCATTCATAGATGGTCAAGTACTTATGTGGCCCAAAGGAAAATCAATTGAGGATGCAATTGTTATTGGTGAAGAGGAAGGAGGTCTTTACAAAATTAAGGGTCACCCAGAAGTTGCACTTGTCCATGAAACTACTAGCCCCATTGAGCTATGGCATAGAAGGCTTGCACACATTAACTACAAATCCCTACCCTATGTAAGCAAGGTGGTTATAGGACTACCAGACTTGAAAGTTGATCATAATGGCACATGCAAAGGATGTGAAAAGGGAAGAATGTCAAGAACCCATTTCCAAAGAGTGAAACAAAAACTAAGAACATTCTGGAGTTAATACATTGAGATGTATGTGGACTAATGCCCACCACATCCCTATGTGGGTTTGAATACTATCTCACATTCATTGATGACTATTCAAGGAAGACTTGGATATACTTTCTAAAAAGAAAGAATGAAGTCTTTGGAAAATTCAAAGAGTTCAAGCCTTTGATAGAAAATCACTCAGAAAAGAAAACCAAGATTCTCATAACAGATAATGGCGGAGAATATACTTCAAAGGATTTTGAAGACTTTTGTAAGGAAGCTGGAATCAAGAGGGAACTAACCACTCCTTACAATCCCCAACAAAATGGGGTTGCTGAAAGAAAGAATAGAACCATCATGGAAGATGTAAAGACTATGATACATGACCAAGATTTACCCATGTATCTATGGGCTGAAGCAGCTAGGACAGCAGTCTATGTTCAAAATAGACTATGCCATAGTGCTCTTGAATTCAAGACTTCAGAAGAAGTCTTCATAGGAAAGAAGCCTAAGGTAAGTCATCTCAAAATATTTGGATCTCTAGTGTACATTCACATTCCAAAAGAAAAGAGAACCAAGTTGGATCCTTCTGGTAAGAATGGAATATTTGTTGGATATTGTGAATCATCCAAATCTTTCAGAATTTACATACCAAGTTTTCATCATATGGAAATAAGTAGAGATGTGACATTTGATGAAGAAGCAACTCTCAAGAAATCTAGGAAGTGCCAACTTGAAGAAGTCTATGAAGAAGATACACCTCCTAGAATCATAGAGGCTGTGCCGATCCCTGAAGATGATACACCAGAACACCATGACATGTTAGAACCACAAGAACCCCCCATTACAAACTTATCTAGGCAAATAAGGCTAGCATGGGCTAGAGACATTATTCAAGGAGCTGAAAAATATGGAGCTCCCGAAGGTTCCACTAGAGAAAGAAAGAAACCAAAGCTAGTATCCAACTATGTGGCTTTGATGTGTGATCTTGTGGATCAACAACCTACTAGCTATGAAGAGGCAGTTTCGAAGAAAGAGTGGGTAGAAGCAATGACAGAAGAATACCAATCATTAATGAAAAATGATGTTTGGGATATAGTTCCCAAACCAAAAGATAAAAGTGTGGTATCTTCCAAGTGGATATTCAAGATAAAACATGCTGCAGATGGTAGCATTGAAAAATACAAGGCAATATTTGTAGCCAGAGGATTATCTCAGAAGAGGGAATTGACTATGAAGAAACATTTGCACCAGTTTCTAGGTACACTTCTATTAGAACTATCATGGCACTTGCATCTATGATGAAATGGAAATTACACTAGATGGATGTTAAGACAGCCTTCTTGAATGGTGTGATTGAAGAAGAAGTCTACATAGAACAACCACAAGGATTTGAGGTTAAAGATGGGAGAACACATGTATGCAAGCTGAAATAGGCTTTGTATGGATTGAAGCAAGCTCCCAGAGCTTGGTACGGAAGGATTGATAGTTTCTTAACAAGCATGGGATTTACCAAGAGGAAAGTTGATCCTAATCTTTATCTCAAAGTCATGGATGATGAACCTGTTATATTATTGTTGTATGTAGATGATTTATTTCTGACTGGAAATGAGAAACAAATTGTCTAGTGCAAGAAGAAGCTCTCTTCAGAATTTGAGATGAAAGATCTCGATTTAATGCACTACTTCTTAGGCCTAGAAGTATGGAAAGAACCTAAAGGAATCTTTCTAAATCAAGGGAAGTATGCTGTGGATATTTTGAAAAGATTCGATATGTTGGAGTGTAAAGCCATGGCCACTCCCATGGACTCCAACTTAAAGTTATTATTTGATGACTCATCAGAGTTAGTAGATGTGACTCTATACAGATAGATTATTGGGTCATTAATGTATTTGACAAATAGCAGACCAGACATATGCTTTGCTGTAAATACCTTGAGTCGGTATCTAGTGGAACCTAGAAGAGTTCATTTAATAGATGCAAAGCATGTGATGAGGTATCTAAAAGGTACAATAGATTTTGGATTATATTCTCTTGAAAATCATGAATTCAGACTGCATGGTTACTTAGATTCTGACTGGAAAGGAAGTGTCTCAGACAGGAAGAGTACATCAGGTGGATGTTATGGTCTTGGATCTGCCATGATCGCATGGTTCAACAAGAAACAGTCTAGTGTGGCTCTTAGTACAATGGAAGCAGAATATATAGATGCTTGATCTGCTAGTTGCGAAGTAGTATGGATTCAAAAACTATTATCAGGATTGTTTGACTTAGAGATGGATCCCACTGTGATCATGTGTGACAACCAAAGCTGTATCAAGATGACAGAAAATCCAGTGTTCCATGATAAGTCAAAACACATAGAGATCCGATATTTCTGTATACGGGATATGGTGCAGAAAGGAGCTATTAAGCTCGAGTATGTGAGCACTGACGAACAAATTGCTAATATACTAACCAAACCTCTATCTTGAGTAAAATTTGAGTATTTCCGAGACAAGCTTGGTGTAGTTTAAAAGGACTCTCCTCGAAAGGGGGAGTGATGTAGACATTGATGATGAGATTTCCCGCATCGACAGTAAGGTCGATGATGAGGATACTTGTATTATTATACTTAGGATATTTATATTTCTTATAGGTATTCTTAGAATATTTATATTACTTGTATATGCACTTTTATTGATGATATGTATACATGTAGTGATGAGGATGACATGTATGAGGACACTTGTATATGCACTTTTACTGATGAGGATACTTGTATTGATATTGATTGATGTACTTGTATTGATGAGGATACTTGTATTTATGATATGATGGGGATTGCATCATCCTTGAACATATGTTCTAAAAGGATCCGTAGATAGTTGTCTTCGAGAATAAAGTCCTTGGTGGACAAGTGGGGATTGTATTGTCCCCGGACTTCGGTCCCTTGAATTGATCCGTAGATAGTTGTCTTCGAGAATGAAGTCCTTGGTGGACACGTGGGGATTGTATCATCCCCGAACTTCGGTCCCTTGAATTGATCCATAGACAGATGTCTCCTAGAATTGATGATAGGACTGCATCATCCCTAGACCTCGGTTCAAAAGGTACGTGATAGGACTGCATCGTCCCTAGACCTTGGTTCAAAAGGTACGTGAGAGGACTGCATCGTCCGTGAACATTGGTTCAAAAGGTACGTGAGAGGACTGCATCATCCGTGAACATTGGTTCAAAAGGTACGTGAGAGGACTGCGTCGTCTGTGAACATTGGTTTAAAAGGTATGTGAGAGGACTGCATCATCCATGAACATTGGTTCAAAAGGTATGTGAGAGGACTGCATCGTCCATGAACATTGGTTCAAAAGGTATGTGAGAGGACTGCATCGTCCGTGAACATTGGTTCAAAAGGTACATGAGAGGACTGCATCGTTCGTGAACCTTTTGGTTCAAAAGGTATGTTATTGGGATTGCATCGTCCCTAGACATGAGACTTGTCTTAAAGTTATAAGGAATGATCCTCCTAGAAGTTGATCTAGATTGCATCATCCATAGACATGAGACTTGTCTTAAAGTGATAAGGATTGATCATCCTGGAACTTGATCTGGATTGTATCATCCATGGACCTATGTCCTAAAGAGAGCGGGATTGACCATCCTGTAAAATGATCATGTGTATTGCAGAGTATGCTACGATCATGATCCATATGGTGTAGATCGAGATGATGATCCAGATGCTGTAGATTGAGATGATGATCCAGATGTTGTAGATCGAGATGATGATCCAGATTGTGTAGATCGAGATGATGATCCAGATGTTATAGATCGAGATGATGATGCTGTAGCTGTTTGGTGCTGCAGAAGATAAAGACTCAATACTGATGATGCTGATGTTCCAGTATTGACTATGCAACTGCTTAAGTTACTGATAATGATGTATTGAAGAAAGCTTCCAATGATTTATAGATGTATCATGTATGATGTTGATGACTCCTTGCTCCTGCAGATGTTGTTATAATATCCTTCTCATTAAGGGGGAGTGTTGAAATATTGTAACTTCTAAGAATATTATATTTGTACTTTATTATTCCGAAGATGTTTCATTCCTCCGTGAAGACCTTATTGTATATCCGGAGATGTTTTTTCCTCTGTCGGAATGTGGTAACTTGGGTTATTAGACTTCCCTAGTGGGGGTCGGCCCTATATGTGTTATGTGGGTCAAAGGGTTATTAGACCACCCTAGAGGGGTCGGCCCAGTCAGTTGTAATGGGGTGTTTAACCCAGTGGTTAAGTTGGGGCCGACGTAGTTAATATAAAATATAAGTCGGAGATGTGTATAAATAGAGGAGGTGTGTTCCTCATTTAACACACACTACACTCACTTGTGAATAGAGCATAGGCGAGGGAGAGGTCTACTATGGAGGATAAGGAGCTCATGTCTATGGTTTACATCTTTGTATTTGCTGGTCATCTATATTGAGGAATATTTGCTGGGTTTTCTACCCCATGAGAGTTTCCCAGGATAAATTTGTGTCTCTTGTGTTTATGTTGTGCTTGTTGTTCTTTCAGTGATCCTGTTTATGCTATTGTTCTGAAATGAAATACAATGGTGATATTTTATGTCTTAGCATATTGAATCTTAATATATTTCTAAAAAATTATTAACAAGGGGTTCCCGCAACCCGCACCTTTCAGGTTGCGGGTTTCGGGAAGATGGAAACCAAAAGACCACAAATTAACTCCTGCAACCCTCACCTTTCAGGTTCAGGGTTTCAGGGGTACCAGAATGTCGAGTTTCAGGTTGGCAGGAACATGTGACAAAATACTTAAATTTTAAATCTTCCTGCAGGAAAAACACTTAGAAATTCTCGAGGAAGAGAATGACAATCAGGTCAAACAAAGGTATAAGTTCATGATCATAGAAACCAAGAACACTTACCTAAATACCTTTTGTGTTTATTAATTTTTGGGGCTCATATGCTTACCTAAAGCATGGGATCTGTTATGGCCACAACAAATGGCGACTGGCTGGGAAGAACCAGTTATCTCTGCAAACAACTCCAGTTAAAGAAAATATACCAGTCTACTGCTTTTCGAAACTAAAATTTTTAGAAAATATTTATAAAAGGGGCAGCCAACAAATAGAAAACATAAGATTGATATATTCCCATTGATTATCATATTAGAGATAATGCAAATCCGATAAGGAGAATTAAGAAACAACCGAGAACCTGTACCATTATGCAATCAATGTACATAAGCTTGTGATGAACCTAGGACATACTTAAATCTGCTCATAGATATCCAATTTACATATCACCTCGGTTTATTGATTAGTTTTATATACAACAGTTCGCTTGGTCATATACGCACATTTTCTCTTTTTTTTTTCTTTCTTTTTTTTTTTTTTTTTTATAAAGAGATAGCTGCACATAGTACCTTGTTGATAGAATACCACTTCCTTGAATTGGTAATCAGATATCAAGAGTGCCATTCACAAGCCTGATTCAGATACTGATCAAGTTGGCTTGATAAGGAGACCCCTTGTCCTTTAGCTGTGATACTAAAGGCAATTATCGTGGCTTGGTGACCACATAATGATAGCTTCAATCCAAATTAGACGCATGATCATGGCAGGGATGGCCCTTGGTAATACCCCCCTATCCTTATACACAATAAGTATCTTATAAAAGAAAAATACAGATTTTATTTAAATAATAAACTACAAGGCACTTCTAAGGCTTGGTAACCTTATGACAGCAGTGTTACTCACCAGTGTTTTACAGATCATGAATGGACCGACCTATGATAGGATCTTCCACCCTTCAGCAAAATTGAAAGTCATCTTCCAAGTGTGGTGGCTTGATGTGAAGATGTCATTCCACTAAACACTTATGATTCTAAAGGGCTGGCTTAAAATAAGACCCCCCTCCTTGTAATCTATGATTGTTTAAGAAAACATTATTATCAAGGTGATTGTAAAAGGATCCAGAGCAGATAAAGCTGATTAGATTATTATGATATGCTGTGACAATGAGACATAAGATAAGAATATTTCAACCGTTCCCAATACCTCAATTAAACAGATAAATGATATGAAAGATAATGACCAAGGTGAAAATATATCAATCAAGGTCCTGTATTTATTGGCTGTACACTCTTTTACAAAAAAAATTCAGATATTAGTCGAAAGAAACTGAGACTAACATACTATTCTGCAACTTCAGTTCAGAAATCATCTTCAAGTAAAACTGGTTTTGAGCCATTACCAAATGTGTGGGGTTTATTATCAATAAAACGAAAGAAACCAATCAAAACAAATAAAGAATTAAAACACACAAAACCTATGTACAAAAGCACCAGTTGTTCAAACAAAGTACTTTTTGAGCAGTGAAACATTCATTGGGTAGGTGTCCACAACCCCTTCCAATGTTTGCAATCGGACTGTACTGGGACCTATATTTTCTGTAATAATGAAAGGTCCTAGCCAAAGGCATTGGAATTTGGTATACTGGTTTTTATCTTTATGTTGTTTGTCCCATCTTAATACCAAATCCCCAACTGAGAATTCCCTGTCAGATGAATATTTTTTGTCAAACCATCTGTTGATGATGATATAACTTATTCTTAGCGACTTCCCTGTCTTCCTCCAACTTAAGAAGAGTATCGATCCTCTGCTGAAGAGGGGACAAATCATCTTCTTCAATAGATTGGGCTAGTCGCAGCGATGGAATGGTAAGGTTGGAAGGAAGAATGGCCTCTTTACCATAAACCAAACAATAAGGGGAATTGCCAATGGCTTCTTTTGGAGTGATCCGATCTTCCCAAAGAGCATTATATAGCTGTGTGTGCCAATCCCTATGATGAGTGGCTACTGTCTTCTTGAGAATATTTATTAGGTTCTTATTTGAAGATTCAGCGAGCCCATTACCCTGTGGGTAATAATTGGTAGAAAACTTTAATTTAATCCCTCTTTCAACGACATATTGTGTCAATTCAATCGAAGATAAGTAGGATGCATTATCGAAAACAAGATACTCAGAGGGAACCAAACCTTGTAACTATCTGACTATCTAGCAAAGATACTACTTGGTTTGCATTGCATTGCTTTAGGGGAACTGCTTCTGTCAATCTGGTAAAATAATTAGTCGCAGTAAGAATATACATGTGTTGAAGGGAGGAAGTGAGATTCATAGGACCAACAAAGTCTAATCCCCACTGCTGAAATGGGAACTGGACCGATACTGGTTGCAGAGGAAAAGCAAGTTTCTTGAACTTCCCTGCACATTTCTGACATCGTTCACACTTTCTTACATACACATATGCATCGTTAAACAATGTAGGCCAATAATATCCTACCCTAAGGATATTGTGTGCCTTAGTTTCTCCTGAGAAATGGCCTCCAGCAAGTCCTGTAGGGAGTTCTTGCTCCTACTCCCATTCTGTCTGGTGCCGTACAGGAGTCATTTGACTGAGTAGTCAGCAAACATAAGCCTTGCCCCTTCACAATTTTAGCTGGCCTGATTTCCAAATCGTATTCTTGTAAAGCAGTCATCCAATGGTGTTGGTTGTGGAGCCAGATCTTCTAGTCTCATAGATGATATTGTATCAGCCGTGTTTGTACCCCAGTTCTATATGATATGTAGGTGGACTGTACACTCACCCCAGCGGGGGGGCATCGCCCCCCCATGGGGTTCCAGGGGGGCCCATCCCCCCTGGCTGGGGGTCCGGGGGCTAGCGGTCCCCCAGCGGGGGTTCGGGGGTAGCGCCCCCGAAGAAAATTTTTGGGGCTGTTTTCGCCAGCTGTTTTGCAGGCCCATGGTTTTGGGTATCCCGTGGTATTTTCCCATTGTATTTCCCTTATAAAAGAAAGACATTGTAATACGGCTAGGGTTGATGTATTAGGTTTTATGCATTGTAAAGATCTTTGAGATAGGGAGAGAGACTGTGAAACAGAGAAGAGGAAGTGCAGCGGTTGTGCTACAGGTTGTATCCCTTCATCTTGCTAGACGGTAATAATAATAAGGATTGGCAAATTCAGTGTGGACATAGCCCAAGTTGGGTGAACCACGATATATTTGTGTCTCTCTTGTAATGTGTATGTGTGATTATATTTGCATTTCTGTTTATTGTTATTGCTCTGCGATCCTGTTTTTCTAACAAATGGGACCTTTTCTCACCCAATTCCTTCTGGACCAGTACATTTCTTATAGCTATGTAAGGGACAATTACCTTAGTTCTATATTTCAACAAATAAGGCCTATAATGTTTAACAGATTTATAAACTGGATAAGCCTGTTTATCGATTTGGGAGTAATTCAATTCAACTCCCTTAAATGTCGAACTCATGAATGAAATTGGAATTTCCACGTCACTATCATGCTTCTGTGTCAAAACAGCTGCGTAAGAGAAATCAATGGAAAAAGTATAGAGAATGAAATCTTTATCAAAGTTAGGGTACATGAGAGTAGGAGCCTCAGCAATAGCCCTTCTAATTTCAACAAACACATCTTTCTGTTCCTGTGACCAAGTAAACTGTACATCTTTCTTGGCTAACTGCTGCAAAGGTTTAACCATTTGTGCAAAACTAGGTACAAATCCGCGGACAAAATTTATCTTACATAGGAAGGACTGCATGGCCTTGTGCGAACCGGGCAAGCCAATCTTTGAAATAGCATCGGTATGTTCTGGGTCGATTATCATACCTTCTTTGGATACAATGAAACCAAGAAGCTTCCCTTCTGTGATTGGAAAAATAGACTTTTTCGGAATTTGAGAGATCCCGTACTTCCTGCAACGTTCAAAAACCTATTTCAGGGAAAAAAGATGTTCATGTCGCTTCTTAGAATATATAGTAATATCATCTAGATAAACTACGACAGAGTTATGCATCAAACCTATGAAAGCTATATCCATAGCTCTATGAAACGTAGCCCCGACATTTATTAACCCGAAAGGCATCTGCGTGTAAGCAAAAGTGCCCCAAGGGGTTCTAAAAGAGGTTTTGAGTTGGTCATCGAGAGCAACCAGAACCTGGTTATATCTCGAAAAACCATCCAAAAGTGAGAACATCTATGATCTTGCTACCTTTCGCAGAATCTGTTCCATGTGTGGAACAAGATAATTGTCTTTTTCGGAGGCCCGATTCAGATTTTGGAAATCAACACACAGTCTAATTTTGCTGCTCTTCTTATGCGTAGGCACCAAATTGGCGATCCATTGGGTGTGTCTAACAGGAAAAATGATTCGTGCGTGAGCAGTTTTTCTAGTTCTTTTTTTACAGAAGGTTCTAAGCTGGGGTGCATTTTGTGGAGTTTCTGTTGCTAAGGCTTCACCTTCGGCTTCATAGGTATGTTGTGGTGCATGATTCTTGTATGAAAGGTTTTCAATTCGTCATAAGTCCATGTGAAAACATCTTTGTATTCTTTACATAATTTAATTATAGCCCTTCTTTCTTCGGGAGAACAAACAACTCCTATGTTAATAAAATGAGGTTCTTGCTCAGTACCTAAGTTGACCGGTTCGTAATTAAGTGAGGAGCTCTAAGTTTTGCAATTCGTTTTGTGTTTGAACTTATCTTGTTAATCATAGAACTTCTCTAGACTGATAACATATTTTGGGATAACATTTGAAGTATCAGAGAGTGATTTTTCACGTTCTTCTTCATCTATAGCCATATTCTGAAACATATCCTGAGTTGTGAGGATATCAAGTATCTGCTGATCGTCGTTAAAAACTTTCTAGTTTTTCACATTTTCAGGTATGGACAGCATGTACATGAGTTCAATCGAAAAGGTTCTAGGTGACAAACCTTCTAGATGTATCAATCTAGATGTTGTGTTTGCTAAGAGGTTAGCGTCGAATTTCTATGACCTAGGGATTGAGTTAATATTAAGTGCAGAAAAGTAATGGGTAAGATCTCTTACCAGCTTCTGATAGTTCATCAGGAATGGAGAGAAGTAGTGTATCTTATTCCTTACCTATTTGACAATGATTTCAGAGTCACCAAAGCAAAGGATTACCTATACCCCCATATCAACAACGTTTTTAAGTCCTTGAACAAGGGCTTCGTATTCAACTATGTTGTTGGTACAGTCAAATTCCAGTCTGCATGCTATCATCGTTTTAATCCCTTTTGGGTCAATGAGGACACAACCTGCATGAGCTCCTTCCTTAGACCTGGAGCCATCAAAAAATAAAGTCCAAGTAGTTGGATCTATTCTAAAATTCGTATTTACATTAAAAACATTATGTACAACATCTCCAGTGAAAGGTATAGAAGTAACTTGAGTGATCTGCGATTCTTTCTATAAATTTTCATCTGGGGAACAGTCAGCAGGAAAATCTCCAAAGAAAGTATCAAACGTAAAATGTTCAATATGTGCACTGTAGTAATTGGCAGGTTCACTAGAATCGTTAAGGTCCGTGACTGTCTGTTTCATGAAAGGATCCCTACTGATTTTGATTTTATTGGGCTGTCCATTATAGGGTAACCATAAGTGATACCAGTCAGTGGCAAAGTAACCCTTGATTTTTTTCGACCAGTCCCTACTCAACCACATCCCATAAGCTTTAGGAATGTCAGGCACTACAATGTCTATAGTTTGGTGGATACGAGGATCTGCAGACAATGTGAGCAACACGTTTCTCAAACTTCCTACTACTTTGACATTTGATATGTCGAGTTGGAAAATCTGAGTAGGGAAGGGTTCCCAAGTGGCATTCAATTTCCTACAGACAGACAAGGGAAACACGTTTGATGAGGAACCCGAATCTATCATGCAGTTATGTACGTTCCTGTTGAAAATCTTGAAAGTAAGAAGAAAAGGAGGTGTCCTTTTGCTTCCAGGTTTTTGATCATCGGGTTTAGTGAAAGAGTCCAGGTTGTTATTCTGTGATTCTCTAGGTTGTTTGATTATTATGATTTTGGGTAAAGTATCCCTCATAGAAGGGATCTTTAAAAGTTCAAACAGAGAGATGCTCTCCTTGACTATTTTCAGATCGTCAGCTAGATTGTACTCCATTTATGGGATGACTGTGTCCTTTTGGGACACAGCCTTGCCTTTATTGGGGACTATTGTTAAAGAAGAAGGTTCCTAGGGAGGTTATGGTCTTGATCTTGTCTTATAAGGTTGTTGGACATTAAACACAGTCTTAGGTTCCTCTTCCTCTTCATACATAGGAAGTTCGGAGAAATAGCTAACAGTGTTCACCTATGAGTCCTCTTGTTCTTCATCCTCTTCAGGTAACAATGAATCTTGGTTGACCTGATCATTGGAAGATTCAAGAATAGTTTGAGATTTTGTTGCTAGGGCCCTAAAGATAGAATAGGGTTCTTCATTTGAAAGTCCTTCAGCAGGATTAGGAGGTGGTGGATTCCGAGGAGGTGGATAAGGTCTCCTAAAAGGGGGCCTTAAAAAACCTCTATTTTGATTTTGATTTTTTGTTATTATTTCTTTTCAAATCGACCATCTCATTTGATATCTTTTGAAGGAATTTCTTCACATCAGACATGTCGAAAGGATCCTTGTTCTGGGCAGTGGTTTTGGTGGTGTTATCAGTCTGTTTTCAAGAAGTAAAAGGCTTCTCTTCTGAAATTTCAGGACTATCCTTCAAACAAAACATATCCTTCTCAACTTGTATTGCTTCAGCAAATGCTTCTAGCAAAGTCCCCTTTTGTGCCCTTATCACCAACATGGCAATAGGAGCAAGAAAACCCTTTTCATAATAGGCTACCAACAATTCTTCTGCAGGAAGAAGGTTGGCGGGAATTCTATTCTTTAGATAAGAGAACCTTTGGTTAAAGTCTTTAACCCTTTCCTTTCCTTTGATCTTCATGGAAGATAACTCTAAGACTAAGTCCTGCGGTGTTTTTTCATCTCCAAACTTTTGAATAAATAGCTTCTCGAACTCATCCCAAGAGATTATAGATTGGGCTGGCAAGGCAAAATACCATGTGGATGCTTTCCCTTCAAAAGTGTAAGGAAAAAGTCTACAAACCACATCCTCATGAACTACACTCCTGAGCCTAATAGGACGCATAAAAGTTTTAATGTGATCCAGGGCAGGCATCTTGTCATCAGGGTTGAACTTCGGAAGCCATTTCTTGGGGTTCTTAGGTAGTCTATGCTGGTCCCCGTGTATGAATACTGCATCTTGGTCCAACCAGGGTCTATTCTGGCCTTCTCCAGCCATAGGTGGTTCTTCTTATTCTTGGGACGAAGAGATAGAAGAATGCTTACTTTCGGATGAGGAGGATGATGAGGAGGAAGGAGGACTAGGTGGGGGTCCACTATTTCCAGTTGTTGGTTGATATTGTACTTCTTGGAAAAGTGGCTCAAGATTGTATTAAGGAGATCCTTAATTGTTATCTGTCTCGGTGTTTTGAGGATTTTGATCAGCTGTTAATTATGTTCCTTGATCACTGGTCTGCAAAATATTACCTGTGTGAATAGCTGCCAGACCTCTGCTTCTTTCTGCAACGCGTCTTTGTTCCAACCTAGTGACACTATCACTAGATGCTTCCAAGATTTGCTCGATTGTGAGGGGTCCTCTCGTACGGGATATGATGAGGATATCCCTTCTGGGTGCCTACTCTACTGCAGGCATAGTGGGAATGGAAGTTGGTTGTGACACTATTTGTTGTTTAGATGTCGAATCTCTAGATTTTCTTCGAGTGACAAATGACGAAGTAGTTGCTAGACGAGGTTTCTGAGTGTTCTGTTTAGGCATGTTATACTATTGGCCCTCCTTCTAGCGCCATTTGTTAAGGCCCTGGGGGTGTAGGGTAATTGCAAGGTGCTGGAATGGGTCCAAGGCTCCCAACAGAGGGTGACAACCCAGACTGAAAGGCTTCAAAAGACCCTACGCAAGGGAAGTTCTATCCCCAACCTGTTTGGTATGGAAATCTCCCACGGATATTCGGCCTTCGCTGGCACTCTATGAGTCCATGTTTCGATCAAAGGATCGGTTCTCCAGCTAAGGAAAACAAAGTGTGAAAACTGAGAAGTATCCTAACTTAACCTATTTAAAACAAAGGATCTATTCTAAGTTAGACCTATTCTAAGAAAAATCTTGTTGTTGTGCAGATCAATCTTGATGTGAGAGGAACAAGTACGTTTGCTAACCTCAACAGAAATGTAAAATATGCATTTACTTGTTTGCTTAAATCATAATCAATTAATGAAAATTAATTACAACAATATAAGCATGTAAACCTGTTCAAGATAAATTTGTAATCACTTTGTTAATTGAAAAATTAACAATGATTATATTGAATGTTGATCAATTGCGGAAATCGATAAAGAAAATAACTTAATTGACAAAAATTCAATTAAACATGTTCACACATAGACCATCCATAAAAGAAATTAGTATAACAGATCTCTATGTAAATTAATTTTTGCAAAGATCACACATTGTAGATGACAATTTGAAGTGAGAAATCAGGCATCGTCAAAGAAACTTGAACAATAAGCAAGAGATGATTCAAAAGATTACTTCATTGTATAAATGAAGTCCGTAAACAAAATTACAAAGCTCTGCTGAGATAGAGTATCTCCAATTCAACTCCTGCTGATTCCTAACCCAAAAATTATCAACCCCTAGCATCGAGAAGCATTCCTCCTTAAATAGGAAATTACAATAGAGTACAAAATAGAATTTCCATAAGGATAGGGATTACGAAATCGGATCGAGCTACCAATCCAGGGAATTATGCCAAAATAATCTAAACAGTTTAGCTCGAATGACTCCCTAAAATCCTGAGATAAAGTTTGAAATATGGATCATTTTCTTATTTCGGGACAATCCCGTAACAAAATTGTAGAATTGAACAATCGGCCCACTAGCTGTCGACAATAGGCAAGAGTCCGTCCAGGAAATCTTCCTGTTGAACCGCCACGGAATCATCCAGCTGATCCATAATGTTCTCAAAGACAGAAAAATCAGACAACGGATCCTGCTTCTCAGCAGCTGGTGGAATATCAGGTTCCTCATTGATTATAAAATCACAGATAATGGAGTCATCTCGCTCATGCTACTGTTCATTAATTTCCTCTTCGTCCTTCTCAGGGGGTGGTATGCAAAGGGGAAGAATTTCAGAATTTTCCTTTTCGCTATCAATGCTGGTATCAAGAACACCCGTGTCAAAAGGTGGCAACATAGGTTCTGGAAATAGCAAAGCATGAAGTTCTTCTTGCATATAACACTCATCAGAGGATTGATGACCTGTTTGCATGTTACTCATCGAATCATCAGGCAAAAAGCTTTCAAAATAAACTGGAAGCTTATCTAACAAATACAGACGACAAACTAAATGCTTCATACTTGCGACCATATTTAAGAAGGATTAGAGAAAATCATAAAGATTGAAAATTATGAGTTGCTATGACTAAAATCATACAAATTTAAGACTACAATCATTTGAACTGAAATGAAACGACGTCGCAACATGTGTTAACCTAGATTGGATCACGACGAAGTATATTTTAACAGAATCACGCACGATTCGAAGTTGGATTTGAAAACTGTCATTACAAACCAATCTAATCATGCAATCATTTCTTCAGAAGTGATCATGAGGTAAGAATTGCAACAAAAACCCGGTCGTAAGAACAATGTAAACGAGGCATCAAAATCAAAAGTTCAAATGATGGAATTTCGTCCACTAGATCAAATGAATCGATGGCTAAGATAAACCGATGCAGGACGCGAGATGAGATCTTGGAGATTTATTCACAAATTTATTCTTGATTTTTCGAAAGCTGCAACCCGAAAGTTGCGGATTTCAGGAATACAGGCCAAACCAAAGCACAAAACGGGTTTTCGAAAGCCGCAACCGGAACTTGAGGGTGGTAGGTTTCGGTTGGCAGGAACAATCTGTCAAAAGGGAAAAAAAATTAATTCCACATCCCACAACCCGACACTTGTGGGTTGCAGGTTTCGCAAGAAAACTGGTGCGCTCCCAATATGGATGCCTAATGAGGGCAACTATACCAAGAGCCTACTTTAAATGTCAACCCGGGGAACGTACAAACTTTAGAGATGCATGCACTATCTGTGCTCTTATAGGATAATCTCTTGTCATAGTTGGATGTCGATATCGATGTTCTAAAGTTTGTCTACTAAATATGAAAAATGGTTGTGCTATGAATGAAATACGGGAAAGCAATAAATCTAATTAAAAGAATTAAAGTGCTGAAAGCAGTAAACCTGTTCTAAGAAATAAAGATGCCAAAAGCAGTAAATCTGTTCTAAGACATAAAGCAATAAATCTATCTTTAAATAATCAAATTGTTGAGAGTAAAGGGAACGAACTTATAAAATTACTTAATGCAGAATAATAAATCTAAAAATGAACATGCCATAACAGATCTATTCTAAGATTGGGGAAAACAAGGTCTGTAGTTATTTTATGCCTAAAACTAAAATTCTAATCTAAACCATTTTAAATCCCAAGACTAAAATTGAAGTGCAATCATTTCAAACTATCCATCTACTACTAAAGAAATTGATCACAACGAGAAATAGTCAAAAACCTCAGATATAAACCATGGTATTGAAAGCAAAGCTAATACACATGTAATTGTTGATTCAAATATGCGTTGAAAGAAAGAACCTACAGGATTGCTGAAACTATTCTACTATACTACATAATGTATTATAAACTACTACAGAAATAATGAATCATTCAAATACATCAGTGTAAAACACATAATTGAAATAAATACCTGCAAATAGGAATCTCCTGACCTACATGTTGGAGGGGCCCTCCCCAACCTGTACTCAGGAGAGAATAAAAACTTAGAAACGCTGGCTAGAATTAATCATCAATCTCTTATTAAAATATAAAATCCATGTCAAAACAAAGGTCTGTACTTCGCAGTATTGATAGGGCAGAAAACGTTAAAACAATTTTTTTTCTCAAAATAACAGCAGGAGCCTCTCGCTACCTGAGAGGTCCATATTTATACGATTTAATGTTGATCCTAATTGATTGTCAAAATGCCGATTCTTCTTGAAAGTGGGAGATCGTCCTCTATAAATTAGGAAACAAGGTGCCGAGCTTGGTGATCATTTAGTCTTCTACGTGTCCATCCTTGAATGACCTTGAACCTGCTCAATCACGCTTGGTTTCCATATAATTAGTTTATTTGATACACATTCTAACATCCAAGAATAATCATAAAACATTTCCATTAAATAATTAAAGTAAAACATTTTCCCCCACAAATGAGTATGTTTCATCACCATTGCTTGAGTTTGGCTGCTGGAAAAAAGGTTATCGAATACCTGAAAACTTGACTCATCATTCTCTCCCACATTTAAAGGATTCACCCATCCTTGGGTGACTTATTCGATTCATCGATGACCTCCCTGATGTCCCATGCTACCACCCTAGGGATCCCTGCATGCCTGTGATACCCAAAGTTCTGATCCTCCCTGGTCCATGTCCTCCTTTCTTCCTCTTCATTTATCTGTTCCTTGATGACTGGGGAAAGAAAGAATGGGGGATTCAGTCTCATCCCGATCCATCTGAGTTGGTTCCTTGCCAGGGATTCTTTGTAGAGTGTGGCTTTGAAAAGGGCATCATCAACCCCGAGGGGAGAGTGGAGTTCTCTCCTCTTCAGATCATTTGCCACTCTGCTCCATCTTTCCTTAATGGACTCATTTACTTCCTTCTGCGGGCTGCGGAGTGTACTGTCAAAATGAGTTAGAGCCTCCTGTTATTTTGCAAGGAGAATGGGTATCAGTTCCTCATCCTGAGTGAGGATCTTGTGGTTATAGATTATTCCCTCGGGGTGAGTTGGCTCGGGTCCAATCATCAATGGGGTTTCCCATTGGGATGCGACATAGAGATGGTAGTCCTATGCTCTCTCAATTTCGTGGTTCATCCATGAACATAATGCCCTCAACTGGAAATTGCCCACATATGGGTTTGGCGACTAGCTGGGCGAGCCAGAAACCATGAAGTTATGGAAAAAGAACTCACTTAATTTGTCTTTCTCCAGCTCTGTGGAGTTCAAACATGCATCCATAAACTCCTTGGGGGTGCTTACCTCTATAAGGAGTCCTTGCTTTAACCTCTTGGGATGGAATTTGCCCCATTTCTCCCGCATATAGACTGCATAGATTGCCGATGAGGGTCTGAGGTCTCTCAGTTTTTCATATATGTTGACAGTAGTGGCCAAAACATATTTTAATTTGGTGACCTCCTGGTCCTTTTTGGCCAATTCGGCTTGTGCATCCGCCAACTTTTCTTGAAGCGCTAAATGCTTCTGCTTTGCTAGTTGTAGCTCCTCTACATGGTGCATCTTCAGTATTTGAGTTTTCTCGGCTGAGAACGGGGGAGGTGTGGGCTGTCTTCCTGGCCGAATCCTTAATGCTTCCAGCTCATTTCTAAGCTTCTCCAATTCTACTCGTGCCTCGGTGAGTTGGGTGATGACCTCGAGGTTATCTTGTGCTGGAGGATTTCCCTGGAAGTTTCCTTGCTCTCCTAAGTTCTACTCTTCTCCATTATCCATTTATTCTGCTTCTTTATTCATTTCTTCCCCCCCATCCTGCATTTCTTCATCTTGTTCCTCTTCTGGAGTGGGGTCTTCCTGATCTACCCACTGATCATCGTCCCCATCTGACACATCTTGAAAAATGGGACTCGGTTCTCTACTCTTTTCCTTGTCTGTTCGAATTCGAGCTGTTTGGTTGAATATCGTACTCCTCCTCTTGGGTTCTTGACTTTTGGCAGGAATTTCTGATTTTGTCCTGGGGGAGTGCTCTTTTGAATTTTTGATTTCCACCAGGGTCTCTGCTACATTGTCTAGGTCAATCTTCCTTTTCACCCCTGATATAGAGGCAACTCCATTCCTTCCTCTAGGTAGTATGCTAGCTGTGGGTGTACTTCTCATCCTTTGAACATCTTCTGCGGATACCAGCACGAATTCCTCCCATGAAAGTTCTGGTATCTGCAGCTTCAATTCCTTGCAAACAATTATCTTGATTAGCCCATGATGGGCCAAGGCATCATCTTTACCCTTCGCCACCTTCTTGCTCATTTCCGATAGGGATTGGAGCAAGTAGAATGGGATACTAATGTTGTTATTTGAGGGATGATGGGTCCTGTGTCTTATCTGTTCTAGGATCCAAAAATGAAAGATGGGAACATAGCTTAACCTACCAGAGCATGTGATGTACCTTAGAACGATTTCAGTTATGTCCTCCCATGGCGCTGGCATGGAGAGTCTTTTGACTCCGTTTTGTCCTCGTCATAGACCTCTCCTCGCTCAAAGAATGCTGCTTTTGTTTCTTGGTTTGCCTCCCTGTCATCCCTGCTCCAATACAAACCGCTCTGTAGGCCAGTGAATTTGGAAATTGTCTCCTCGTCCAACTTGATATGTAACCCCTTCACCCGGGTGACGTATTGTTCATCTTTAATATGCTTGAAATTTCTTGTGAATTCCTGAGCTATCCTTGCATCATGTCCTTTCAGACTCAGGATGAAGGGCATCCAGCCTACGCCGTGAATGATCTGCAGGACTCTCATGTTCTGGTATATGATGCTTTGATCCTCTGGTTCACTCCTTTTAAAACCCTTTGTCATTTTGAGAACCTCTCTTATAATCAATAGAACCAGGGCTATTGGAATGCAGTTTTATACCTTCAACTTGGTCGGGCTCTGCCTACGGGTTCTAGGAATACAAATGGTGGCTATTTCTCATGAATTCCAGGTGGTTACTTATATGTGCAGTCATGGAATATTATGCAGCGTAATTCGCTGTCTTTCTGCACCTGTTCTTTCCATCATGCCTGTACCTACCCCTTTTAATCCCCTATTTTCCATGATTGATCTCTGTCTTCTCATGATCGACCTCCGTATTGAAGGTTGCGATCATGATTTGATGAGGTGACTAAATTTTAAGTAGCGATCATGACTTTTTAGGGTCATTCCACCATGCCGCCAATTTAGAGTAGAAGCTGTCCTCAGCTGACATAAATCTCATGTAGCATGGGATAATGTTTTACTTTAATCATAAAATAAATCGTGTTAGATATTACCTTGGTATTTATGCGTACCTGCTTTGATGCTTTGGTGCGATTTTTATGGATGGTGGATTCTGTAGTAGATTTGTGCATGTTAGTAGTTGCTCATGTGAGCTGCTTTTTCTGTTTCTTTTCATTTTGAATTTGCTGCATTGCCTTCTTTTGAAAGTTGTGCCTATCTAGGATATGAGTCATGCAATGTTTTTTTTTATTGGATGGTTTAATGGCTGTATGTGACTGGCTTTCTTGAATACATGGCAGCATTGCTCGAATAATTTTGCAGGCTTGCTTGAATAGTTGGCATCCTCGCTTGAATTATTTTACAGGCTCGCTTGAATAGGTGGCACCCTCACTTGAATTATTTCACTGGCTCGCTTGAATAGATGGCAGCCTTGCTTGAATTGTGGTCAATGCCCTGTAAATTTTCTGTTACCTTTTGTGTGTTATTTGTTTTGCTTTTTTCTATTTTTTTTCTTTTCTTTTTTTCTCTTTTTTTTATTTTTCTCTTTTTATTTTTATTTTTCATGATATGCATTGAACTTCATTGATTTGTAGCATGCTCTATCAACATCAATTGTTGTTAGTAGAGTACTTGTGTAAATTCCTCTTTGGACTGTGGTTTTTTGTATATTTTTAGGCGATGCCCATTCACTATCATGGGGAACTCATCATAATCAATTGTAATAATTCTCACAGTGCCATTGTCATAATTTTTTTGTATAATGTAAGGTCCAAGCAATCTAGTGTTTAAATTTCCTTTGAATGTGTGAAATCTAGAGTCGTAGAGTAGTGCCCAATCACCTTCTTTGAATTTCTTATCCTTCAAATGTTGGTCATGCTATTTCTTTCTTTGCTATTGGATGATTTCAGTATGTGTAAGTGCTTGTTGGCGGTGTTTGTCCAGCTGATTTAGCTGTAGCATGCGTTCTTTTTTAATGTCTGATAGGTTCATATTTAGTTCGGCTGCAATTCTTAATGTTTTTACTTCAAATTCGATTGGTAGCATTACCATTTTTCCATAGACTAGTTCATAAGGTGTGAATCCTGTTGTTGTTTTCCATGTAGTATTGTAAGCCCAGACTGCTTCACTAAGTCTGTTAGCCCAATCCCTTTTATGAAGTTGGACAATTTTTGTCAAGATTCTCTCTAATTCCCTGTTGGTTACCTTAGCTTGACCATTTCCTTTAGGGTGGTAGGAGGATGACTGTCTGTGCTTTACATTGTTTCTTTTCATCAAGTCTTCAATTAAATATGATGTGAATTGTGTTCCTTAATCAGAAACTACTTCTCTTGGAATCCCAAATCTGTGAAAGATCTGCTCAGTAAAGAATTTGGCCACATTGGTTTCATTTGCAGTAGCCAGTGTTTCTACCTCTGTCCATTTTGTAAGGTAATCAGTGCATACAAGGATGTAGCTCTTCTGATTGGATTGTGGATTGAATGGGCCAACAAAATCGAATCCCCACTTATCGAATGCCTCTAAAGAGATTTGTGGATGTAGTGGCATTTCTTGTTTTTGCATCGGTTTTCCCATTCTTTGGCAATTGTCACAATGGGACACATACTCATAAGCATCTCTGTGGAGTGTTGGCCAATAATACCCTGTTTGCAAGATCTTGTAGGTTGTCTTTTTTGCAGCATAGTGTCCTCCACAGGGTTCATTGTGGGTGGCATGCATTATGTCATGTACCTAATCTTCCCTAATGCACCTTCTAAGTACTTGATCTGGTCCCTATTTAAAGAGCATGCCCTCTATCCATGTATATGTGGCACTTTGTCTTATTAATTTTGTCCTTTATTTATAACTGTAATGTTCTGGAAACTTCTCAGATACCAAATAGTTTGCTATGTCAGCAAACCATGGGCTTTTTATTGATATGGAAAAAAGGTGCTCATCAGAGAAGTTATCGTGGAACAATTCATTATCTTTCCCATGTGTTACTCTTGACAAAAAGTCTGCTACGACATTATGCTTTCCTGGTTTATCTATTATAATGATGTCGAATTCCTGTAGAAGTAGCATCCATCAAATAATTCTTGCACTGGTATTAGGCTTGTTCATAAGATATCTGATCGCTGAGTGGTCAGTATGGATAAAACTTTGGTATCCTGTAATGTAATGCCTGAATTTATTGATTGCATGTATGACTTCTAGAAATTCCTTCTCTGTGACTGTGTAGTTGAGTTCTACCCCAGCCAAATTTTTGCTTATATAGTATATGGCATAGGGTTTCTTGTCTTGTTCTTGCCCAAGCACCGATCCGATGGTTTTATCTGATGCATCGGTGTGAATGTGAAATGGAATTTCCATGTTTGGTCCTTGAAGTATTGGTGCTGTGATGGTTTTCTGTTTTAGACTTTCAAAGGCTGACATGCAATTACTTGTCCATATGAACTCATTGTCTTTTGTGAGAAGTGCAAACATGGGGGCAACAATTCTGCTATAATTCTCAATAAACCTTCTGTAGTACCCTGTCTGTCCAAGGAAGCTTCTTACATCTCTTTGTTTGACAGGTGGGGGCAGTGTTTTGATTACTGAGACTTTGGCTTGATCCACCTCTATACCTCTCTGTGATATATGATGTCCTAGAACAATTCCTTCTTCCATTAAAATCCTCCATTTGTCATTGCTTAGGCACAAGCTCATTTCAATACATTTTTTAATACTAATTCAATATTTTTCAATGCCTGCTCAAAGCTCTGTCCATAAGGTGTGAAATCATCCATGAATACTTCCATTTTGTTATTCAGAAAATCGAAGAAAATACTCAGTATGGCTCTTTGAAATGTTGTTGGGGCGTTACATAGACCAAAGGGTAGGACCCTATAGGCGTAAGTTCCCCATGGGCATGTGAAGGTTGTCTTATCTTGATCAGCTGGGTGTATTAAAATTTGGTTGTACCCACTAAAACCGTCTAAAAATGAAAAGTACTTGTTTCCAGATAATGTATCCAGCACTTGGTCTATAAATGGAAGTGGGAAATGATCTTTCTTTGTTGCTTTATTGAGCTCACTGTAGTCCACACAAATTCTCCATTTGCCTCCTTTTTGGGGCACTATGACTAGTGGTGAGACCAATTCACTATCGGATATTGGATAGATGAACCATGCATCTAATAAATTTTGTAATTCCAATTTGACTATGTCTTTTAGTGCAGGGTTCAACCTTCTTTGTGGTTGCCTGATGGGAGTAGAACCTTCTTTGATGTAAATGTAGTGTTTGCAGATATCAGGATGTATTCCTTTCATTTCTACATATGTCCATTCAAATGCTTTACTTTGTTGTGTTAGTATCTTCATCAATTTCTCTTCTTGCTCCGGTTCTAAATTGGAATTTATGTTGACTGTTTCGCCAGTTTGAATTTCCATGACTTTTACCTTCTCAATATGTTCTAGCAGTACTTCTGTCCATAAGTCATCTATGTTCTATTTTGAACTTTCACCTATTTCTGTAGAAAAAAATTCTTGAATAACATGATTGTTAGGAGATATATTTTGTATAAATCTATCTATATGGCCATCTTCATCTACTGCTTTTAAAGATATTGCAGCATCAATTGTTAGGATAGGTCAGAGGTTGTGATTTGGTGTGTTCTGGTAATCATCAGTCCAATTTTGATATTCTAACTATGAGGACTTCATTGCTGGTGGGTATATTGTGATTTTCTTCCTGGTATGTCCACTAGTGATTGTCATATTTCCTGATCGGCAACCTATTTAAGAGTTCGCAGTTACTAACCAAGGTCTACCTAGGATAATTGGATAGCCAGTAAGTTTTCTTTTGATTTCGATTACTATAAAATCAGCTGGGTATTCCCAGGACTCGATATTGATCATAATGTCTTCTAGCATTCCTTTGGGCTTCACAGTGGACGTGTCTGCTAGTTGGAGTACTGTTGTGGTTGGTCTTACCATTGATTGGAGTCCCAGGTATAACATGGTTTCCTTAGTCATGACATTAATCGCAGCTCCTAAATCGATTAAGATTTTATTTATTTGTTTGTTATTTATGGTGACGTTTACTATAGGACTACCAGGATCAAGATATTTAGGATTTATTATGACACCTAGAATCAAATCGGCCAATTGTCCCACTACATTAATAGTTGGTGGGTCATGCTTCCTCCTTCCTGGCTTCTTTAGGAAATTTTCTCTAATGAATTTGTTGCAGATGGGCACATCCCTTATGGCTTGTAAAATCGATATTTGGATGTTTAGGTGTTTGAATTCGTTTAAGATTGTATTCTCTTCCTCTTCTTTTGTATTCCGGACAATTTTTTCTAGAAATGGGGGATTTCTGTTGCGTGGAAGTGGTTGGGTTTCGTCCTCGGGAGGTTCTGGTTCATCAGGATGCTGAACATAGGGTTCTGATGTGTGGTCTTGAGCTTCAGGTACAGGTTGTTGGATGTTGTGTGGGGATGTATTTTGCAAAGTTTTTCCAGATCGTAGGTTTATTTCATTTATTTCTATGGTGTCGACAACATAGGTTGGGAATTGTGTGATATCAGTGTTATAAGCCTACTGCTGTTGTGGGGGTCTATTATTATTAGGATTTGGAATTGGTTGGGATGTAATAGGTGGAGGTCTGGGGGTTGGTTGAGGTTGTGGGGGTGGCATAATGAGTGGTTAATGTAATGGCGCCCTCCAATTTGATGGATGGGGGTACTGGTTTGCATAATTTGTAGTGGATGGAAAAGGTGGGGGGTATTGAGCATAAGACGATGGATAATATGGCTATTGATAGGATGGTTGATATGCTTGCTGGTTTTGATTTGGTTGTGCTTGCTATGGAGTCGATGCAGAGTTCCAATTTGGTTTCCCTTGATTATAGTAAGTTTGATTGCTCTGCTGATATGGCCTAACAAAATTATTCCTCCTTTGATTTATAAAACAGAGCTGTTCTACAGTTCCTTCAGTTGCTCGGTCTTGAATAGCTGCCTTACATGAGGGTAAGAGGGGACATTTATCAGTGGAATGGTCATCGATGCAGAGACCACATACTTCTATTGTGTTCAAGGTGCACTACCCCTTCTCATGCTTCTTTCTACAACGAGGACAAAATACTACCAAGTCTTGGTTAATTTCATCCTGTTTCTTTTTTATTTGAAGTGCATCAAGTTGCATGGCTAGGGATTGTAGTATGCCAGTTTTCATGTCATCTAACAGGTTTCCTAAATAAGATTTTGTAAGTGTTGGTGTTGAGGATGATGATCCACTGGTGGTTGTATGTGTATCCCTCGTCCCATTCTTAGTTTTCCTAGATCTTGAGTAGTTTTTGAAGATTTATAGGATCTGGTCAAAAGATTTTTGGAATATATCTCCATCTCCAAGGAGATTTAAGACTTCAAAATTCTCCTCTTTTACACCTCTAAGAAGGACAATCTTTAGTGATTCAGGATCCAATGTGCAATGGCTGGCTTGTTTGTAGCTGAGTTGAAATCTTTGGGCATAATCTTCTAATGAATCTCTATCTCCTTGTTGCATCCTAAAGATTTCATCCCTAGTATCTTTGGCCTTGTAGTAGTCCCTATATTTTTCTAAGAATGACTATTTCATTTGATCGCAGCTAAAGATACTATTTCCTTCAAGGCTCACGAACCACCGAAGTGATAGGTCTTTCAGTGTGGAAGGAAAAAGCCTTAGCTTTTGTGCATCAGTAGTGTAATCAAATGATCTGCAAACTACCTCAAATTCAAACAGGAATGTGTCAGGATCTTCTGAAGTCAAACCATGAAAGTTTGGCAGATTATTAGGATTGATGTTCTTCATTATAGCATCTCCGAGAGGTACGCTAATGGGAAAAGTGAAAAGCTCCCTAGGTTCTTCCTCTTCATTTGCCATTGAGGTGTTTGAGATGGAACTGGTAGTGAAGTTGCTTCTGTTTGGATCATATGTGGAGTCAGTTTCATTTTCAGAGTGTAGGAATTCAAACTGAGAATGGTCATAACTGTTATTACTATTGTTGATCATGGAATGCTTGGGTAGAAAGTGGCCAAACCTATCCCTTTGCCGACGAGGCATTCATTGGTAGAAGATATTTATTTTTTTGTTTTATGTAATTTTTGTTTTCTTTTTGTGGTTTTTAGGTGATGTCTCCTAAAATATTTAGCACCTCCTCGGCAATGGTGCCAAAAAGTGGTGCGCTCCCAATATGGATGCCTAATGAGGGGAACTATGTTAAATTTTCAGAATTTACTTCAATATGATCTAGGATCTTAACTGAGAGAACAACATGTACAACAAATCTACAACATATCATTCATGGACACAATAATGCAAGCATAGAAGAGACACAGAGTTTACTTGGGGAAAACCATAAAGGTGAAAAACCCCAATAACTTCCTCAGAGATAGATAGAGCAATGATACAACCAGAATACAAGAGATAGTCTTCTCCTAGCAGCAGAGCCTCCTCCTCCACAAGTGCGCCACTCTCCACAGTGTGAGTGAGAGAATAGAATGTGTAAAATGAGAGAGAGACACTCTCTATTTATACACTAACTTGACTTGACCTTTACTCAAATAGGTCGGCCTTAACTTAACCACTTAACATAATGCTGACTGGGTCGACCCCCACTAGGGTGGTCTAATAACCCATCAAGTATAAGTTACGACACTTACAATATAAATGACGACACTTCCATATAGAGGAATAATAACATCTCTATAGGAATACAACCACTTCCGTATAGAGGAATAATAACATCTCTATAGGAATACAATATACATATATGTGAAATACATTCGGAAGTTACATATACATCAACACTCCCTCTTAACTAGGAAGGTATTTCTTGACACAGGTATTCTAACACAAGTCATCTTCTCTGGATCATCGTCACTGGATAATCGTCATCGAGTCATCATCATCGTCACTGCTGCTGCTATCTCAATCAATCTCTGAATCTACTTGTCATAGGAAGTTCTACATTGCCAGTCCTTTTTCATACTGGATGTAGGCCCACCACCTCTAGGTCTTCATCATCTGTGCGAACGGTTTGATAGAGGTGGCCTCTCAAGACTAATTTTATGTGCGGATGCAATACCGAAAAGAGTATCCCAAGAACATTTATGTGCCTAAGCACGACCAACAAGATCTCCTAGGACTGATTACATGCATCTCCTCCATAATACCTTTAAAGAGCATCCCAGGAACATTTATGTGCTGCAACACGACCAGCAAGATCTCTAAAGAGCATCCCAGGACTAATTATGAGCACATAGCTCAACCTCTCGGATCTCCAGGACTGATTACATGTCTCCGTAGTAATACCTCATCCCAGGACTGATTACGAGCACACAACTCAACCTATAGGATATCTGAGGACTGATTACATAATACATAGCAATACTAGAAAGAGTATCCCAGGAACATTTATGTGCCACAGCACGACCGGCAAGATCTCCCAGGACTGATTACATGCTATTTGCACAACTTGCCACATATCATCTCTGACCTCCAAGTATCAACCTGATACTCATGATCCAATGGATCATCATCGCACAAAGCATCATCCTGATGCCCATGATCACACTGATCATCATCACTGTACCATCCTGATACATATCATCTGGAGCAACATCCTGAAGCTCATGATCATGATCATCCTAATCATACAATGCATCCACCTGATACATACCAAGTATCTACCTGATACATATCATCATACATGATCCACCTGATCATACAATTGATCCACCTGATCATACCTGATACATATCAACATACATGATCTACCTGATCATACAGTGTATCCACCTAATACATATACATATACATGGTCCAAGCATCCAACATGATGCATATACAAAATACATACAAATGATCCAACTGATCATATCCATCATCAAACATGATGCGTACATATACATATACATATAAATGATCCAACTGATCATATCCAGCATCCAACATGATGCGTACATATACATATAGAGCAGTAATTGGAGCATCATCCTGATGCTCATCATCCATGATCCTCCTGATCATCATAGCATTGTCTTCTTCAGATCATCTCATCGTCCACGAAGCACAGCCCAGATGCACATCATCCAGTACTTACACCACTGACATGGGAGAACACATCTACCACCATTCGAGGAAGGCTCTAGCCCTTACTTTTTCACCATGGGAGAACACATCTACCATTATGTGAGAATGGCTCAACAATTACATCACGACCATGGGAGAACACATCAACCATGTCAGAAAAGCTTAGGTGCATCTGCATCTTCTGGACTCATCACTTCCCTTTGGAATGAACCTCGATCTGAAGTGCACCAAGCCTATCTTCGAAGTACTCAAACTGCACTCTGGCCAATAGCTTGGTTAATACGTCTGCAACCTGCTCATCCGTCACAACATACTCTGCTTTGGTTGTACTCAGTGCTACGCAGGATTGCTTCCTGCTAAACCAAGAGATCACACCTGATCCCATACTGAGGCAACACCCATAAGTGCTCTTCCTATCTACAGCACTGCCTGCCCAATCTGAATCAACATAACCTTGCAGGTTAAACTTTTGATTTGCATCATACTTGAGCCCATAATCAACCATACGCTTCAGGTACCTCAGAACATGCTTTACAACAACCAGGTGAACATCTCTCGAATCCGTCAGGAACTGCCTCAATGTGTTCACCACAAAGCAAATATCCGATCTCGTGTTCGTTAGGTACATAGAGGACCCAATCATCTAACGATAAATCATGACATCAACTAGATCATATGAAGCATCACACAGAATCTTTAGGTTCGATGCCATAGCCTCACAGTCCATCATCCCGAACCTCTTCAGGATCTCTACTGCATAGTTCCCTTGTCCAAGGAAGATTCCATCTGCACTCTGCCACACCTCCATACCAAGAAAGTAGTGCATCATACCCAAGTTCTTCATCTCTAACTCAGCAGCAAGCTTCCGATGCGTGTCGACAATCAATCTATCCTCACCTATAACAAACAAGTCATCCACATACAAAAGTAGTATCACTGGATTTCCTTCCTCAACCTTGTAGTAAAGATTGGAATCCGCTTTACTCTTGGTAAAGCCCAAACTGGATAGAAATATGTCTATCCTACCATACCAAGTTCTGCACATATATGACTCCCTGTCATGTGTCTCAGGACCAAGTGGCTTCTCCGCATACACTTCTTCTTCAACTACACCATTCAAGAAGGCTATCTTGAAATCCATCTGGTGTATCTTCCACTTCATCACTACAGCCAAAGCAAGTACTGATCTAATGGAAGTGTATATGGCTACAAGAGCAAAATTCTCTATGCGACCACCTGCAGCATGATTTGATCTTGTAGATTCTCTTGGAAGTCACTACAGACTACCCTTTTTGGGACTGCATCCCAAACATCTTCATGATCGACTGATACTCCTAAATCATGGCATTCTTCCCAGATCCTGGGAACTTCAATATCTTCAATAGATAATTTTGTTGCTGAACAAATGTTGTAGTTCTTCTTTTGTAGGTGATGGTATACGATATTTCCTACACAACAAGTTAAATTGCATGATTAGAAAACATCTCATAGTTTTCAGAACAAATTCTTACACATAAAGAAATATGTCATACAGTCATGCAATTATCTTAGCCAATACAACATTTATCCATATTCCATGACTTTCTAGATGCCTTCCAATTTCTACCAGAACATTGTTAAGAGTGTGCACAACTCCTAACATGTCAGCAAAGAGGTTTCATTCTAGATAAGTAGCAATGGAATGTTGTACAGTGCCATAGGCCACTTACCCATGTATATTAGTAGTATACTGTTCATCAATGCAACTATTCTAATATGCATAATACACAACCTAATTCTTAGGAACACAAGCATATACATCATTGAATAACATTATGTAAGAAATGACAATTCAAATACTTATCTTTGTTTGGTTGCTGGGTGGACTCCCTCTGAATCTTTGCAACTCCATTCTTATCTGGATTGTGAGAAGTGGTCAACTCCCTCTGAATATCTGCATCCTTGCAGAAACTACTGAAGTGTGCTCCTTTGCTTTCTTGCAGGAATAACTGGAGTGTGCTCCCTCTTGAAATTTGCTTCCTGGATTACCTATCCTTGAACTTACATCCATCCTTAATCACTATGCATGCTTATTAGTATCATCATTGTGTTATCCTTGAGGTCTCATACATAACCACACATTTATTAGTATAATCTTAATACTATTAAAACACAATAATCTCAAGCATGTATAGTCAGGATCATTTCAAACACAGATAATAAACATTAGTATTCAAGGTTTCAGGGAAGTCTTCTTTTACTCATACATATTCTTATTTGATCATAGAACTCTTCTGGTTAGTTGAATCATCAATCAAGATAAGAGATATAATATGCATAAAACCCGTGATTATTCAAACCTATACCTTCATGATTCTTGTGGTTAGTCATATCATCAATTATGGTAAGAAACATAATATGCATACAACCATGATTATTCAAACCTATGACTTCATGAATAATCATTATAAAAAAGACAACAGTATAAGATCCTAACACACGGTAGGATTCTAGCTTGATATAGTAAAAAAATACCTATATTAGCATGCTAGCTAGTTATGTCTAACATACTCGCATAATTTCTTCTGGTTCTCTTTAGTGACTTGTGCTAGTAACCTGCATGTCTAATAGGTTAACCATTGTAGGACCACGTTATACATACCTCGAAAGTAGATCTTCTATGTGATCCATGACAATGGATGAATCTTTGTCTTCATGTCACCATGATCATATGTTCTTTAAGTAGAACATGATTTGTCTTTCTTGGTGTACCTTTTATGTTAGCGAACAACATAAACCTCATACAACATCACAATGCATTAGTACATTCATAAATGTCAAAACCTTAATCAATGAATATCTTCTATTAAGGTGATACGACAAGTCTAGTAATTAATCAAGATTGTACTGTAATGATATGAAGATAAACATATGATAAACTTAACCATGAAACATACTTGTAAGCCATACCTGTCAAGATTGCTTGTAATCTTCTTATGGAAGGCCTTAGCCTCATCTCCCTCTGAAACAGGAACTTCTTCACTTATGCAGGTGACCAATCCATCCTCTTCTAGGATTAACCCAATCCACTTGATTTGCAGGAACTGGATCTGGAGCTGTAATAGGGTTTGTCAGAGAAACCCCAAAAATTCAAACTTTGAATTTCAAACTTTCGAAAGGATAGAAATATGCGCCTTGAGGAGCTGATCACTCTGGTATATTCAGAATTTGAAAACTGCGAAGTTTCACTCCTCAATTTTGCCTTTGAAACTTTTGGATTCACTGGACATGACCCCAAACTAGGGTTTCATGAAGCCCACTTTTCTGCCAAATCAAAAGCTTTGATCCAAAGCTCTAAGCTTCTATTTTTATGAGGAGCTTCCAGCTGTGGTCACAGATTTCAAAAATTTCCATTTTTGCAGAAGCCCTAATTTTCCACTTTTCTCATCAAAGTCCCGAACTAGGGTTTGATCAAGCCCGGCCTTCTTCCCAACCAAAAATTCTGATCTTGGTCTCTAAATTTTGATTTTGATGAGTAGAATTCAGCCGTGGTCTCCGATTACAAAAATTCTGACTTTCTCAGAAGCCCTAAATTCTAGAAGCCATGAATGAAGGTGCTCAAAAATAATTTTGTTTTGATAGAAATATGTACCTGATTATTTCTGGTGTAACTCTGAACATTTTGATCCACAGGGTCTGAAATTTTTTTCTGAGATAGCTCGACCTGTTATCTTTCCATCCCGACCAGTCTAACCTCAATTAGATTCTTTGAGAGAGAGAGTTATGCCAAGTTTCGCAACGTGACCTGTTTATGGGATAATATAGGAGAGCAAACTTGTATGGCGTACCACGTGTCCCTAGTTCAAATTCGGCCTCTGAACAATTTTTTTGAGATATACCAACCTGTTATCCTTCCATCTTGATAGGTATGACCTCAATTGGATTCTCTGAGAGAGACTTATGCCAAGTGTCGTAACGTGACCTGTTTATGGGATAATACAGGAGAGCAAACTTGTATGGCGTGCCACGTGTCACTGGTTCAACCTCGGCCTTTGAAAACATTTCCTAAGATGGTACAGTCTGTGTACTACCTGTCACTTTTTATGAAATTTCATTTGGAGCTTCCTAGCCCAAGTTATGACCTTTTTCCCAAGGTCACCTGATTTTGACTCAGATCTGGAAGAGGTAGAAACCCTATATTGTACAGATCGTAAATCACAAAGTACAATGAATTAGAGGTTTTCCTTTGGACACAAGGTACATGGGGATCTGATATTCGACCTGTAAAATTTTCAGACCCGAAAACTTCACCAAAACGGATTTATAGCGAAAGTTATACGATGACTAGTTTTTGCTCTATCAAGCCCTAGCATCGTAAGTGCAACAAGTGTCATACATGCCATATCATGCCTTCTTTCAGGCTAGCTCTGATACCATGTTAAATTTTCAGAATTTACTTCAATATGATCTAGGATCTTAACTGAGAGAACAACATGTACAAAAAATCTACAACATATCATTCATGGACACAATAATGCAAGCACAGAAGAGACACAGAGTTTACTTGGGGAAAACCATAAAGGTGAAAGACCCCAATAACTTCCTCAGAGATAGATAGAGCAATGATACAACCAGAATACAAGAGATAGTCTTCTCCTAGTAGCAGAGCCTCCTCCTCCACAAGTGCACCACTCTCCACAGTGTGAGTGAGAGAATAGAATGTGTAAAATGAGAGAGACACACTCTCTATTTATAAACTAACTTGACTTGACCTTTACTCAACTAGGTCGGCCTTAACTTAACCACTTAACATAATGCTAACTGGGCCAACCCCCACTGGGGTGGTCTAATAACCCATCAAGTATAAGTTATGACACTTACAATATAAATGACGACACTTCCGTATATAGGAATAATAACATCTCTATAAGAATACAACCACTTTCGTATAGAGGAATAATAACATCTCTATAGGAATACAATATACATATATGTGAAATACATTCCAAAGTTACATATACATCAACAAACTATACCAAGAGCCTACTTTAAATGTCAACCTGGGGAACGTACAAACTTTAGAGATGCATGCACTATCTGTGCTCTTATAGGATAATCTCTTGTCATAGTTGGATGTCAGTATTGATGTTCTAAAGCTTGTCTACTAAATATGAAAACTGGTTATGCTATGAATGAAATACGGGAAAGCAATAAATCTAATTAAAAGAATTAAAGTGCTGAAAGCAGTAAACCTGTTCTAAGAAATAAAGATGCCAAAAGCAGTAAATCTGTTCTAAGACATAAATCAATAAATCTATCTTTAAATAATCAAAATGCTGAGAGTAAAGGGAACGATCTTATAAAATTACTTAATGCAAAATAATAAATCTAAAAATGAACATGCCATAACAGATCTATTCTAAGTTGGGGAAAACAAGGTCTGTAGTTATTTTATGCCTAAAACTAGAATTCTAATCTAAACCATTTTAAATCCCAAGACTAAAATTGAAGTGCAATTGTGTCAAGCTATCCATCTACTACTAAAGAAATTGATCACAATGAGAAATAGTCAAAAACCTCAGATATAAACCATGGTATTGAAAGCAAAGATGATACAAATGTAGTCGTTGATTCAAATATGCGTTGAAAGAAAGAACCTACAAGACTACTGAAACTATTCTGTTGTACTACAGAATGTATTATAAACTACTACAGAAATAATGAATCATTCAAATACATCAATGTAAAACACATAATTGAAAGAAATACCTGCAAATAGGAATCTCCTGACCTACGTGTTGGAGGGGCCCTCCCCAACCCGTACTCAGGAGAGAATAAAAACTTAGAAACGCTGGCTAGAATTAATCATCAATCTCTTATTAAAATATAAAATCCATGTCAAAACAAAGGTCTGTACTTCGCAGTATTGATAGGGCAGAAAATGTTAAGACAATGTTTTTCGCAAAATAACAGCAGGGGCCTCTCTCTACCCGAGAGGTCCATATTTATACGATTTAATGTTTATTCTAACTGATTGTCAAAATGCCGATTCTTCTTGAAAGTGGGAGTTCATCCTCTATAAATCAGGAAACAAGGCGTCGAGCTTGGTGATCCTTTAGTCTTCTACACGTCCATCCTTGAATGACACTGAACCTGCTCAATCATGCTTGCTTTCCATATAATTAGTTTATTTGATACGCATTTTAACATCCAAGAATAATCATAAAACAATTCCATTAAATAATTAAAGTAAAACATTTTCCCGCACAAATGAGTATGTTTCATCACGATTGCTTGAGTTTGGCTGCTGGAAAAAAGGTTATCAAATACCTGAAAACTTGACTCATAAAAAACAATGCAACTAAATGGAAAAATGAAAATCTGAAATCCGAAACCCACAACTGCGGGTTTCAGGTTTCATGATGAAGATTTCTAAAAAATTATTAACAAGGGGTTCTCGCAACCCGCACCTTTCGTGTTGCAGGTTTCAGGAAGACGAAAACCAAAAGACCACAAATTAACTCCCGCAACCATCACCTTTCGGGTTAGGGGTTTCAGGGGTACCAGAATGTTAGGTTTCGGGTTGGCAGGAACAAGTGACAAAATACTTAAAATTTAAATCTTCCTGCAGCCAAAACACTTAAAAATTCCCAAGGAAAAAAATGACAATCAGGTCAAAGAAAGGTATAAGTGCAAGATCATAGAAACCAAGAACACTTACCTAAATACCTTTTGTGTTTATTAATTTTTGGGGCTCCTATGCTTAGCTGAAGCATGGGATTTGTTGTGGCCACAACAAGTCCATCATCCTGAACCGCTTCAGGATCTCTACTGCATACTTCCCTTGTCCATGGAAGATTCCATCTACACTCTGCCACACCTCCCTACCTAGAAAGTAATGCATCATACCCAAGTCCTTCATCTTGAGCTCGACAGCAAGCTTCCTCTTAGTATCAACAATCAACCCATCCTCACCTATCACAAACAGGTCATCTACATACAGTAGGAGTATCACTGGATTTCCTTCCTCAACCTTGTAGTAAAGGTTGGAATCCGCTTTACTCTTGGTAAGGCCAAACTAGTTAGGAAGCTTTTTATCCTACCATACCATGTCCTAGGAGCCTATTTCAAACCATACAATGCTTTCTTCAGTTTGCACACATGAGTCTCCCTGTCATGTGTCTCAAACCCGAGTGGTTGCTCCACATATACTTTGTCTTCGACTACACCATTCAAGAAGGTTGTCTTGACATCCATCTGGTGTATCTTCCACTTCATTATTGCAGCCAGAGAAGGTACTGTTCTGATGGAAGTGTATATGGATACAGGTGCAAAAGTTTCTTCATAATCTATCCCTTCTTTCTGGGAGAATCCACGAGCCACAAACCTCGCTACCATCTGCATCATCCTTGATCTCACTAGGAAGTTACAACAGACTTCCCTTCTAGTCTTGGGACCACATCCCATACATCATTCTTCATGATCGACTGGTACTCCTTGATCATGGCATCCTTCCATTACTGCATCCCTGATCCTGGGAACTTCAGATTCTTCAATATCTTCAATAGGTAGTTTTCTTGAACTTCGTTGCTGGAACAAATGTCGTTGTCCTTATTTTGTAGGTGATTGTACACGATATTTCCTACAAGTCAAATTCAATTGCATGATTAGAAACTTCTCATAGTTTTCAAAACGAATTCCTACGCATAAAGACATATGTCATATAGTCTTGCAATTATCTTACCCAATGCTTCAATATAACATTCATCCATATCCCGTATTCATACGGTAACTTTCTAGATTCCTTCCATCTCTACCAGAACATTGTTAAGAGTGTGCACTACTCCCAACATGTCATCAAATAGGTTTCAGTCTAGATAAGTAGCAATGAAATGTTGTATAATACCATAGGCCACTTACCCATTACTTGCATATTAGTATTATCTTGTTCATTAATGCAACTTTTCTAAAATGCATAATATAATCCTAAATCTAGGAACATAAGTATGTACATGACTGAACAACATCATTTAATTAATCATATATACAATAAATAACAATTCAAATACTTATCTTTGTTTGGTTGTTGGGTGGACTCCCTCTCAATCTTTGCTTCCTTGCAGGAACTAATGGATTCTCTACACCTTAACCAATGCTGAAAATGGATGAGAGGTTTTTCTGTATATTATTTGTCTTTCGGATTCCAACTCTGTAGTAGCTTCTTTTTCATTACAATACATATTCTTCATCACTTGAAGAATCTTCTCTGGTTCTCTTCCTTGGAGGTTCATCATCCTCTGCAGTGTGAGCATGATCTCTTTTCCTGTTCTTCTTCTTCTTGTGGGAGCTGCTTTTGTTCTTGGGATAGTCTCTGGAATAGTGTCCCTTCTCATCACAAGTATAACATCGAATGTGAGAAGGATCTCTCATGGATCCTCCAAATTTATCCCTCTAATTCAGGTGGTGGTGTTTACCCTTCTTGTGATGAGGATGCTCCCTCTTGTGGTTATTCTTCCTGGTGTGTGCTGTGAGAGCCTGGTCTTCATTATCCATCTTTTCTTCTCGAGCTACAAGTCTAGCTTCTTCTTGTGAGCATTCCTCCCATAGTCTACTGAAAGAAATCAATTTCTTTCTTCCACAAATTCCTTGGATGAAGGAGTCCCATGACCTAGGTAGGCCATTCAAAGTGGTCATCACAATTTCTCCATTCTCCACCACTTCATCCATAGCTTCAATTTGTTCTTTGATTTGAGATACCCTAGTAAAGTAGGATTGGATGGTCTCTCCATTATGGATATTCACACTCTTCAATTGGTTCTGCAATGTCATCTTCCAATTTATATTCATTCCTTCAAATAGCTTGGTCGAGAAATCAAACATCTCCTTGGGTGTCTTTAGAGAAGAAACATGTGGTATGAGATGGCCCTTGATAGAATCTGCAATAATCCTCTTGGCCTTGACCAAGTTCTTCTTATGTAAGGCCTTAGCCTCATCTCCCTCTGGAACTAGAACCTCTTCACTTATGTAGGTATCCAATTCATTCTCTTCTAGGATTAACCCAATACTATACTTCTATGCTCATAATTTATCAGCCCCTTCAAGCTTATCCTCAAGCTTGGTGTGGTGAGACATCTTAATGGGAAACTCAAATGGAAATAAAAGATTTACGTCTTATCACTTGATTTGCTGAAACTGGATCTGGAGCTGTCTAGGGTTTGACAAAGAAACCCTAAAAATCCAAACTTGGAATTTCAAACATCTGTCTAGATGGGGAGATGCAATTTACTAAGGCGAGTAAGCTAGTGTGCTTAGATTTTGAAAACACCAAAAATTAACCCCTCAAAATTGGCTTGAGAATTTCGGATCTGCAACTTTTGTCAAAATCTGGTTTTCTGGTTCAAAAGTCAAATTAGGGTTTGAATTTCCCGGACATTCACCAGACCAAAAAGTTTGATATTAGTCTCTAAATTTCGATTTTGCCGAGGAGAGAAATCCTATGGTGAGATCACTCCAAAATTCCACTTCTGTCAAAAGCCCTAATTTACTGCAACAGTGACAACCCAAAATGAAAATGCTCAGAATCCAATTCTATTTTGACATAAAGATATGCCATATTATTTTTGGTGCATCTCTGAAATGTCAGATCCTCAAGCTCTGAAACTTTGGCATGTGGTAGACTGACCTATCATATTTCCAACCCCATAGATCTGAGCTACAATGGATTCTCCATGAGAGAGATATTCTAAGTGTCGCAACATGACTTGTTTATGGGATGAAACAATATAGTGAACTTGTATGGAGTGCCACATGTCACTGTTTCAACTTCGGCCTCTGAAAATTGGACCTGTGAAACTACAGTCTGTTTCCTAACTGTCACATTTTATGGAATTCCATTTTGGGATTCCTATCCCGAGATATGACCTTTGTGTCTAGGTCACCTATTTAGGGATGCATTCTAGAAGAGGCAGAAACCCTAACTTGTACGGATCATATTTCACAAAGTAAAATGAATCTGAGGCTGAAATTTTGACACAAGGTACATTCATGTTTGATATTCAGCCTGTAAAAATTTTAGATCCTGAACCTTCGCCAAAACAGATTTATAGTGAAAGTTCCACGATGACTAGTTTTTACTAAACCAAGCCCTAGCTTCCAATTGTCGCAAGTGCAACAAGTGTCGTAAATGCCATACAATGCCTTCCTTCAGGCTAGATCTGATACAATGTTATTTTTTCATCATTTAATTCAAAATGATCTAGGATCTTAACTGAGAGAACAACATGTACAACATATCAAACACAAGAGACAAGAGACACAAAGCATTTCACCGGGGAAAACCAAGAAGATGAAAAACCCCATAACTTCCTCAGAGATAGAATAAGCACCAATTAAAAGATCACCAAGATGAAACCCAAAAAGATAGATGTCTCTAGCAGCTACTCCTCCACTTGTGCGCACTCCTCTCTCTCAACTATGCGAGTTGGATGTGTGAGTGAATGAGCAAATAGAGTGGTGCAACCACTATATTTATACTTTAACTTGACTTGCCTTTTACCCTAACTGGGCTGACCCCTTAGGGGAGTCTAATAACCCTTCCACTTAACTCATACTGGGCCGACCCCTCTAAGGTGGTCTAATAACCCATCAAATATAAGTTATGACACTTACAATATAACTTGCGACACTAGCAAATACAAATGATGACACTTCGAATCGGAGGAATAATACATCTCCGTTGGGGATACAATAAACTACAAATGTAATACATACAATATATAAGTGAATATATTTCAAAGTTACAAATACATCAACAATGTTATAGTGGGGATACCGATGGCCGAGTCTTAGTGTTACTGACCAACTATTGTATAAGTGCACTTGGGATTCATACAAAAAGGTCATGGAAACATTCGTATCATGAGCAACATGCAAGAATCCGCACTGCATGTCATTGATATTTATAATTGTCATTAGATTTCTTAAGAGATTTATTTGCTATGAGTGATTGTAGAAATAACATTGCTTCAAATGTTGTATTAATTTATGCAGGTGGTTTGATGGACTCAAGACTATGAAGGCCTAAAATTTACAACGTTTTATGGTGTCGGGCACGATGTGCCCATTTACAATCACAGTCGCGCTCTTGTGTTTTTCATTACTTTTCCTTTAGGGGGATTGCTTCCCAAAAAATGCTAAAGCAATGGAGTGATGGAATCAATGAAGTGTCATTTAGCCTGAATTGCATGTTTGTATGAACGATGACATTATTAGAGCTCAATTTTGACTAGACACTTCATTCGGAACTGCATGTTTGTATGAACGATGACACGATTAGAGCTAAATTTTGACTAGATTTCATAACAAGTTTTTCCATTTGCTCCTCTGATTTTATCTAGCTATATTAATTATTGGAATTACAAAATCCATTCCACATTTCAATGTTCATGGACTTCATGCTTGGGAGTCTTTCATAAAAAAAAATATGTTTAATTATATGTTTACTTCTTTATATAAAAGTTTAAAAAATAAAATCAAAATATAAATGTTTGAAAGTTATATTTGATTGTAAATATTAAGTTAGTTTTTATTTGAGCATTCATCCTTTGATATGCTATGGTTCTATTTACACCATCCATGATTAATTTTTTAATATTTATATACATAATATTACGACAAATTTAATAAATGCGAGGATTTCTTTTATGCTGGCACATAGTTTTCCCCTGAATTAGAGCATTGGCACATGGTTGTTGTTCTACATTGTTTATACATAAATTTGTGTAGCAAGGAATTTTTGGCATTGCTATTTAGAGTAAACCTTGAGCATTTAAAAAATACAATATATGTTTTTACAAGAGTTTCCAATATTCTTATAATTATTCATTTCAATTTTTTTCTCAAGGCGGCGACTTTGTTGATGAAACCTCTTGTTTCTTATATATCTATGTATATAAAAAAATCCATATTATAATAAATTAGAAGAATTTTTTCCACATGTAGTTAGTTGGGCTGGTGCAAGCTAATGTTGGCCACTCATGACATGTTAGTCGCAATGGACTTCTAGAAAAACAAAAATCTGAATGTCAAAATACAATATTAGAGCTACCTAGACAACTTTTTGGAATATGGAGTAAGAAGATGAAACGTAGACAATTGGATTACCTTCCGGAATATATAAATATTATTTATGGAAATTAAGTATAACTCCCCAAAATGGGGTTCTCCTAAGGTTGGTATGTTATTTTTTTAAGAAAATAAAATATAATGAATATGTTTCCGTCGGTCCCCTGGTTTGGTATGCAAATGGTGGAATTTTGTGAAAACAATTATATACAGTCGTAGATAACAAGCCTTTCTAGTGCAGCGTTGTTTTTCCATATTTATTTATGTTAATTTGAATTTTTTTATTAATTAAGGAAGTCAACCAAGCCCTAAAATGACTAGGTTGAGCGTTGGTCCCTGACATCATGGTCTTAACGTAATCAATGAACTTTGTTTCTTTTTTAGGATGTAGGTCTTTGTGTGTACTTGTGCAGCTTCTTTTCCATTTTCAAAATAGGTGAGCCAATCAAACGTTATAGACGAAAGAAATAACCTACTTTTTTGTGTAAGATTGACGTTAGTACAATTAAAATTAATTAAAAATTAGAAACAAATAATAGATTTAATAAAATATTACATATTCGAAATCTCAACACATAGTTCTACAAGTGTGTGCAATTTCATTAGCAGTGGAAAAGTGTAGCATACACAGAATCATGTTCAAAATAGAAGAAGTTATAGAATAAGATGTATTTTGTTATAAAATAGTCTAAGCCACTTGATTTGGCAACCCGAACCTAAAACCACAGCAGCCAAGTCATCCACCACATTGGTGGGAAAGGAATTTCCTACCAAAATTTAGAAATTTAAATGCCGCGTGCATGTTGTTTTAAATACATGCGTATGCACTAAAAGCACGCACATGCTAATAACGCGTGCGCGCATTTGTTTACTAATCTGAAATGTAGTTTTGATGTCATCTAGAAGTCCATGCCGCAATATTAGATTGTTGGAGTAAAGACACTTTCTATGACAATAAAAGTCATAATAAAACTCTCACGAGTAAGAAGAAAAATGTATCCCTACAAATGATCTCAGCATTACAACTGAAGAAAAGTATGAGGAAAGGATGTCAACTATATGTTGTGATCGCTATGAACAAGGATGAAGAGAATGCCGACATAGTCAACCACCCATTTATTGCAGAATACATCGACATGTTCACAGAAGATTTACTTGGACTTCCACCTCAACGGGAGATGAACTTCACCATTGAACTGAAATCGGGGATTGAACCTATTGCAAGATCCCCCAATAGAATGTCTGTACTGGAATTGAAAGAATTACATATACAGTTACAGGAGCAATCAGATCTAGGGTTGATAAGATTGAGCATTTCTCTATGGGGAGTGCCAGTGATTTTCGTTAAGAAGAAGGATAGATCACGGCGTCTCTACATAGAATACCGTCAATTGAAAAAGGCTACTATAAGAAATCAGTACCCTCTGCCAAAGATCGATGACCTATTCGATTTTATGAAAGGAGTAATAATATTCTTGAAGATTGATCTATGATCAAGATACAATGAGTTGTAGATCAAAGAGGAGGATATTCTCAAGAACGCTTTTAAGACGTTGTTTGTACACTATGAGTTTTTAGTTGTACCCTTTGGACTAATGAATGCACCTAGTATATTTATGAACGTGATGAATGGTGTATTCTGCCAGTACCTTGATAAGTTCGTGCAAGTGTTTCTTGACAACATTCTGATTTACTGAAGGATACCAAAGGAACATGGGGAGCATATCGGGTTGGTATTGTAGTGTTTGAGGGAGAACCAATTGTATGGGAAATTATCGAAATGTTCTTTATTCCAGAAAGAAATTCATTACTTGGGGCACATTATTTCTAGAGACGACGTAGCTTTGGACGCCGCAAAGATAGAATCCATATCAGAATGGTGTTGGAGGATCCTAGGTCGACCATCCAACTAATTGTAATGTATGTCGATGGCTTGTTTCGACCAGTAACATGTCAGGTCGATCAGTTGAACCAACAGGTAGTTATGTAATTGTCTATCAATTGTATAAATAGGCTAGTGAGCCGATCTATATATTACTCAGAGATTGTTCAGATATTTGTATCTCTTCTAGATATCTTGCTGAATAATAAAGGGCTTGTTGATTCGTCTTCCATATCTTGTTTATTGTATCTGTATCTTTGCGATTGCTTGCATATAATATTATAAGATGTATCACTGGTAACCATGCGAACCTTGCAGCTACAACATTGGTTCCGTACATCAAAGATGATCATCCGAGATCAACATTGGTTATGTACATCATGCGACCCCCACGAATTCAAATGGAAACAAGATCATCAAGGTACATCCAAGCTAATCAAAACAGCTTTAAAAGTCAAAGCAACAAAAAAACAAGATCCTGAAAGGCTAACTGAAAAATACTTTCCACCGACATTCACGCAACTCAAAGAAGGAGAACAACCAATCAATGAAAGCAGAGCATCGGAATGGATGGATGTGAAAGTTAAGACAAAAGAAATAAACATATCAAATTATGACAGACCAAAAATGGCAAAAGTCGGCAACTACTGGAACAAAGAATAGACAGCAGAAATCACAAGTCTCCTCAAATAATTTCAAGATGTATTTGGTTAGGATTACAAATATCTCAAAGGCCTAGTACAGGAAATGGGAGAGATGAAAATCAATATTAAGCCAGATGCAAAGCCAGTGAAGAAAAGGTCGTACAAGCTAGCGCACAAATATAAGGAAATTGTTAAGAAAGAGATCGACATCATGCTTGTCGCTGGTATCATTTACCCTATCTATCAATCTAAATGGGAAAGTCTGATGGTTGTCCAACCAAAGAAGCATGATCCGACTCGACTTCGAATGTGTGTCGACTTCAGAGAACTAAATAAATTAACACTTACTAACCCTTTTCCTACTGCTTTTGCCGATGAAATTATTAACGAAGTTGCAGGTCATGAATGTTACTCATTCATGGACGGATTCTCCTTATATAATCAAGTACCCATCGTTGAAGAGATCAGAAGAAGACTACATTCATCTATGAATTAGGATCATTTGTATACAAAGTAATGCCATTTGGACTAAAGAATGCACCGACCGTATTTTCCATAATTATTGTCAAAGCATTCCAAGAGTATATATATAAAACTATGGTTGTCTACTTCGACGACTGGACAATATATTCCATGCTGAGGGATCATTGTAAATGGCTCAAACTGATGTTGGAAAGATGTCAACAAATACACCTATCGCTGAATATAAAAAAATTAATATTTGCAACTCCAATCAGAATACTATTGGGACATGTCATATGCAAAGAAGGCATACAAGTTGACTATGCAAAAATCAAGATAATTCTCGACTTAAAACCTCCAGTGGACTCTAAACAAGTGAGAATATTGCTGGGCCATACGGGATATTATAGGAATTTCATCCGACATTACTCTCACATGACGTATCCTTTGGGAGAATTGCTAAAGGAAAATCAAGAATACCAGTGGACCGACGAGTGCAATAAATCATTCGACATTTTAAAACAAAAGTTAGTCAAAGCACCCATACAAATATTTCTGAACTTGTTGAAGAAATTCCACGTGCATATAGATGCTTCAGTAATAGCAGTTGCTGCAATTCTAACACAACCATAAGATGACAACATCGACTATCCCAATGCATTCAACAACAAGAAATTGAATAAAGAAGAAAGAAACTATTCAATGACAGAAAGAGAAGCGCTAGGTATGGTATTTGCATTACAGAAGTACCGACACTATTTATTAGCTAACCCCTTTATGTTTTTCACAGATCATCAAGCAATCAAATACTTGGTCAATAAACTTACACCACGAATGACTCTGTAGTTGGCTGCTGTTATTCTAGGAATTCGAGTTTGAAGTTATAGTTCGACCAGGTAAAGCAAATGCCGTACCCAACCATCTGTCAAGATTAGACACAGGAGAAGAACTGACAGTAATGAGGATGAATTTCCTAGCGCTCATCTGTTAAGAGTTGAATTTGTCCCATTGGAGTTAGCAGAAATTGCACAATTTTTAGAATATGGACAAGCACCAGAAGGAATGCTAGAGAAGAAAAAGAAGATATTAGCAATGAAGGCTACGTCGTACACTATAATTAATGGGTTCCTTTATCAACTTGGACTTGATGACATATTACGACGCTGTGCTCTTGACCATGAAAGACAAAGCATACTCACTGAGGAACATTATGGACCGAAGGGAGGTATTTGCCAGATCAACATAACAATAAGAAAAATCCTGCAATCTGGATTATGGTGGCCGACAATACATAAAGATTGTTGAGAATTTGTAAGCAAATATGACATATGTCAGCGGATGGGCTGACCTCTGCCAAGTACATAAATTCCCCTTGTACCTGTAAACCCAATATTAACATTTGAAATATGGGAGATAGACTTCATTGGACCATTCCCGATACTTGGAAGACAAATACGAGAAAGATACATTATCACTGTAGTCGAATATGTTACCAAATGGGAAAAGGAAGAACCTGTCAAGACCAGTTCAAGTGAAGTAGCTACTAAGTTAATATATGAGAATATCATTACAAGGATCGGATGCCTGCTCACTTTGATTAGTGACTAGGGATCACATTTTGTTTGTAAAGTAGTCTCCATCCTCATGAAAGAATTTTTAATTGAACATCGGATAAGCACATAATATCATCCGCGGTCTATTGGTGCAGTAGAAGCTTTTAAAAAAATGCTTAGTAGAGGTCTAATGAAGATGTGCAATATTGAAAAGGATGTCTGGGACGACAAGATACCTGCAGTTCTATGGGATTACATAACAACATACAAAATATCGACAGGCCAGACCCCATTTAAGCTTGTCTATGGCCAAGAAGTAGTCGTCTCATTACACTTTCGACAACAATATCCTACAAGTGTTGAAGTACTACATATCAATGTCATGCACGCTAGAAAAGAACGACTGATAGCTATACATCCCCAAGAAATTCAGAAGCAGCAGCAAAAAGCTTGGCACGATAGAAACATCAAATTCAAGAATTTATCAATTGGTGATTTGGCACTACTATACAACAGTCGAGTAAAAGGGAAACCCAAAAATTTGCATACAAAATGGATGGGTCCATATATTGTCTAAGAAATCAATTCCAACGGATCATTTCAACTAAAGATGTTACATGGAAGTGCGTTTAGGAAGCTTGTCAACAAAACCCGACTAAAATGATACAAAGCATAAAAAAAAAACCATTATAACTACCTTGAAGAAGAAGCAATTTAAGCAATCATTTAGAGAAAGTTAGGTAGAGATAGAATCATGACAAGAGACTGGAGGGACAATGTTGAAAAAGGCCATGCAAAAATCTGCAAACAATAGAGTCTGAAGCATGATTGAAGTTATGAGCAGAACATAGAAGAAGGAACAAGTCGACAAGAAATTGTCGGATCCCAACCTCGACGACATTTACCCGATTGAATCAACACATGAAAAGAAGTAGTCCGACACATCACTGAAGGAGAAATAATAGAGATAAGTTCCCACGAGGCCTGACATGTAGAATGAAGAAGTTGAAATGTGGCACCAGAAGGACCGACAACTTGTCTTTCAAAATTAACTTCTTCACCAAACCTGCCATTAATGTAGCCACTTGATACACGCTCGCTAGTGTAGAACGACCCTACTATAAATACTGAACTCGAGGATTCTTGGTTGTTATTCTACCAAGAACTTGAACTCCATAGCACAGAGAGATATGAACCTTTAGAGTTCAATTTGAAATTTCAGAAATCTGCACCAGAGATGGCACCCAAGAAACCCCAAACAACCATTAGGTACACAGCAACCAAAGTCAAAGAATTAGAAAAATCCACCTCGTCATTAGAAACCAGACTGCAACTCATCAAAAATACCAAAGTGGTCGAACAACAATGGTGATGAATCTGGAACGAGATTTAGGATTGGGGGAAAGAATCAAGCGATAGATGGCGAGATGAATCCCACAAGCTGACAGTTTTGCCAGCTTAAAAGACATTATTTTGCAATTCATTGTGAACCGGTATCACAATGAAAAGCTCCACTTCGACATACCTATCGAAATAACTGGCGAATTAATCAATTAGATAACTGGGTTATCAAACAACGGAGACATCATCCCATTGCGACCAAATCTTGCTTTGGTTAAGGAATTCATAGGTACACATGCAGGAAAAAAATCTAGAGGGTTGGTCATCAACCAAATCATATTTGGCACCCACAAAATAGCATCCCGCATTGTGTCGGTCACGTTAACTAGCACTGGTCGAGGTTCCGAACTTAAATTGGACATGCTTGAGGTTGTCCAAAATATTGTATCACGCGGAAAGGTTAACAAATGGGCCGATTACCTCGCTGAAATCATAAGAAACATATGCTACAAATGCCAGGAGGATGGGTCAAAAATCCGGTACCCGTCTTTGATCATTTGGATCGCCATGGAACATTTGCAACCAATGGGCGACAGGGACTTTACAGCACACAAAGGACCATTGATGGAAAATTTCCTCTCTTTCACCCACGGAGGACTCCGATTGGGAGAAACAACAACCAAGCTCTTGCTGAAGAATTGGTTCCAAAACCTCAAAGTCCAAACAACTAGATCGAGATTACCACAAAATGTCCGAAAAAGCTTGCCACCAACTGCACACATTTAGTTGGCTCTTGAACACACATCGATTTGGCATCTCGAAGCAGCAGCCGGAACAGCAAAGGAACTCGACTTTTACCCTTCGTTCAAGTAGTTATTTGGAGAGCTCAACAGGTAGTCCAACACAATTCTTCAAATACTAGCAAAGGCAAAACAAGTCGACCACACAATGGTTGAACCCTTGACGGATGCAGAGAAAGAAGAGGATTATTAAGTACGACTCCATCTAAACAAATTCACACTCCATTCAGACCATATTGTCGACATCAATCCTTTAAGGATTGCAATGACGACTCACCAATATCAACTAGACATAGCAGAGCAGTCCGATGAGAGCACATAGTCAGATACTCCACTCCTAGAGTATGCCCTCACTAAAGAAAAAATCCAACGAGTGGCCGAAGAAATATCCACAGCTCGATAGAATAAGAAGGACAAAGTTCAAGGAAAAGGGAAACAAAATCTTACTATACAAGAGCTGACAGAGGAGGATAATGCGGAACTCATCGACAGTGCAACACACATTTTAGCAGATGCATCTAAAAACAAAATCCTCGATGAAGAGAAATTCAGGAAATTCCTGGAAGAAGAAAGGAGTCAAGATTCGACACCTTCCAATAAGAAATCCAAGATTGTGGTCGGACCCCATGTCCACCACCACCTTCACCAACTGTTGTTATGGAAGAAGAAATTATTCCGACCCCTCTAGCCTCCACCACCGTTCCACTTCCTCCATCAACTACTCTCCCTGAATTAGTACAAACACTTCCTCAACCATTAAGAGCTAAGATTCAAGATGTGAATGACTTAAACATGTTTATCATACATCTCCCATCACTTTTTCCCAACCAGCAAACTGTAATTACTAAGAAACTGGTCGTAGCTAACCCAAATCTCCCGACTATTTCATCCCCGCTAGATGACCCCATGACCGACCATACTTCCCCACCCACCATACTAGAACCCCAAGTTGTTGGATACACCCAAACTAGGCTGGAAAAATAAACTGATCCGACAAGTCACATCTTTGTGTGCGAAACCTCATCCTTTACACCCCTCCCATTCGACCCAACTATGGAAAACCTGACCCAAAATCCACCCGCAGTTAGACCGGTCGAAGGAATAGTCGAACCTTTTTCCCTAAAGCCCCTTTATCCCCATAAATTATGGTTCTGTCAGGCATCCCCGACCCACCTCTGCCACCCCCAATAGAAGAATCCCCTCCCACACTACCGACCACTCCACCCCCTTCCCTAGTTGCTTCCAATCTGCCATCACCTACCCCTACCGAAAGAACGTTGAGAAATTGAGTAGCACAACAAACGACAGAGCACATAGAAGAAGTCGACACAACATCACAAGAAGAAGCTGATGCAGCAAGGGCAATGCAAGAAATAGAAAACAAAGAATGCACAGAACAAGAAGTCGCCAACAAATAGACAGAACCAGAAAAACAACCAGAAGTTGCCGACCAACAGAAAGGACCGGACCACCAAAAATAGGCCATAGACAAAGGACAAGAGATTAGAAAGAGAAAGTAGAAGAAAGAAAAGAGAAGGAAATAGAAATAACAACAGAATCAGAGGCAGCAGTAGCATCTCCAACACATCCAACAGGAACATCGAATCTTTGTGCACTTAGACCAATTTGGCCCAATTGCTACGTATCATCCTTAAGAAGCAAATGAGGACAGACTCGACATTCTTGCAGATACAGTCACCAGAGAGTAGAGACACAGAAGAATTGAAACTCGCGAGCATCTACAGAAACTACAAGAAGAACAAACAACATTTTTTACTAAGTGCCAGGACTTAGCACAACAGGTTATACTGATACCGTCATGTTCCGACATGAAAAAATTCCTCAACAAGGCATACACCATACTAGAGAGTGTCGTGTCCACTCTAAGAGATCAACTGGATAAGAACCGATGAGTTTAGGCCGTAGAAAAATCTATCTTAATGACAAACCAGTACACAGATTTCACAGAAGCCCACAGCCTACTCGCATAGTATACCCAAGAATACACAACAGTAGCTGAAGTCTTGCGTAATTGGTATACTTACTATGGAAAAGTGTTTGGATAAATGCAAAGGATGAGAGAAATGCTCAACACATTTCATCAGTAATGACAAAATGCCGACGAAATACTCACTGCAACCGTCGATGAACAAATTATCATGGAGAACAAAAAGCTTGAAAAGCTAGAGAAACAAGAAGAATAGTGGATCAACCAAGCCCGATTTAGCCTCACCAAACATGAAAATATCCATCCACACCTCCATATACTTTTGTCTACCGCTGATGAAAAAATTAAATTATTTGGCCATGACTTCATCAATCTTCAAGATAAATCCACGCAAGACAAAATGGAAATCCTGTCGATCCTAACGACTTTGACCATTGACATCCATAATGCATTACAGGCCTGGGAGGACTTCTAGCATCAACTATTAGTATCCGTAGAGGCGATTTTCGATGTCTACATCCAATAGCAAGCGTCAGCCAGCTCTAGTCAACCACAACAGTAGCACCACAATTCACTACTCACAGTTACATGGCATCTCCTCATTTCTTTGGGACGAAGAAATAGTTTTTGGTAGGGGAGATGTTGGAGGAGCCTAGGTCGACCTACCGACTAGGTCCTCCATCCGACTAATTGTATTGTATGTTGATGGCTTTTTTTGACCAGTAACATGTCGGTCAGTTGAATCGACAGGTAGTTATGTAACTTCCTATCAATTGTATAAATAGGTTGGTGAGCCGATCTATATATTAATCAAAGACTGTTCAGATATTTGTATCTCTTCTACATATCTTGCTGAATAATAAAGGGATTGTTGCTTCGTCTTCCATATCTTGTTTATTGTATCTATATCTTTGTGATTGCTTGCATATAATATTAGAATATATATAATCGGTTACCATGCAGCCCCCGCATCTACAACAAATGTCCAGCACCTACGAATGTACATGAGGTACAAAGTTTCATGGGACTTGCAGGATATTATAGAATATGCATAGAAGGATTCTTAAGGATTAAGGGACCGATTAGTGAGTTGCAGAAGAAGGATCTTCCTTTCATATGGATGGAAAAGTGCGCCAAAGGATTTGAGAAGTTGAATGAATTACTAACGACGACACCAATTCTGAAGGTGTTGGATATGGAGCAGGATTTCCTAGTATGCACTGATGCATCGAAGGAAGGGATCGGATGTGTGTTGATGTAGGAAAGGAGAGTGATTGCTTACACTTCCCAAACACTTAGAACACACAAGGAGAACTACACAACACATGAAATGGAATTAACTACTATAATGGATGGGTTACACTTATGGAGACACTATCTAGTGGGAAGGAAGTTTGAACTGAATATGAATCATCATGGGTTACAGTAAATCTTCACGCAGAGTGATTTGAATGCAAGACAGAGGAGATGGTCCGAGCAACTGAGTGAGTTTGATTTCAACATCTCCTATGTGAAGGGGACCCTCAATAAAGTATTTGATTCTCTTAGTCACATACCTCACATCTTTTCTGTGATTCTGATGAAGACCAATCTGAGGGAAAAGATACTTGGGTTACAATAGGAAGACACTTGGTACAATGAACTAAAGGTAGAATTGGAGCATGAACATATGATATTACCCAAGTATGAGGGGTATTCATTGGAAAGTAATGGATTGTTAAGGTACACAACCGTATCTCTATGATAATGAACGATGAACTTAGAAACCCGATCTTGAAAAAATCTCGCCAAGCAGTTTATAGAGCACATCCAGGGGTGAAGAAGATGTATGTAGAATCATACCCATTATTCTGTTGAAATATTGTAACTTTGAAGAATATTCTTTTGTATTTTATTATTGTAATTTATTCGGAGATGTTTTATTCCTCCATTTGGATGCTATTATTGTATTTGGTCATCATAGAGTCATGAGGTAAAACCTCCTTTGTAAGTCGGGTCGATAGAACCCTCCAGAAAGTAATATTATATTGTTTTGAGTCTTCCTAGGTAAGTCAGCCCAGTTAAGTTTGTTGGGGCCGACCTAGTTAGTTAAAAAGTCAAGTGGAAGATAAAGTATAAATAGGAGTGATGTGCTCCTCATTTGGACACACATGCTCACTTGCATAATTTGCATTGGAGAGAGAGAGAGATATCTGCAAGGAGAAGGAGCACTTGTTTGAGGTTTTGTCTTTGTACTTTTGATTCTCTATATTGAGGAAGTTTTGCTGGGTTTTCTTCCCCTAGAGGGTTTCCCATGACAAATCTATGTCTATCTTGTGATTGTGTTTCTTCCAGTGATCCTGTATATGCTATTGTTGTGAAATTTAATTGAATACTGATTTTATATATCTTAGCATATTGATTCTTAACATGGTTTCAGAGCTAGCCTAAATGGGACATCTTTCACAAGGTGAAATACTCTCTCTCTCTCCAAAAGTGAAAAATTAGGGCTTTCACAGAAGTGGACTTTTTGAGTGCTATCATCATAGCAAGGTGCGCCTCTCCAAGTGTGAAATTTTGAGACAAATCGAGATTTTTGAGTGAGTGAAACTCTAGGAAATTCAAGCCCTAGTTTGACTATGGACCAAAAAAAAAAATTGCAGATCTGAAATTCACAAGTCAATTTTGAAGGGTGAAAGGAATCTCCAAAAACCAAGTGTACCAGTCAATTCGCCTTAGTCAAGTGCATCTCCTGGTAAGGTCATTTTTTCTTTTTGAGAAATTTCACTTTTTGGTGACCTCCTGGATAAGATGGCCCCAAGTATTAAGCTTGAGGATAAGCTAGAAGGCATAGAGAATTTCCAAGCATGGAAATATAGGAATGGATTCATTCTTGAAGAGAATGATCTTTCCAAATACATCAAGGAAGAGGTTGCAAAAACTAAAGAGGATGAAGCTAAGGAGAAGAAAAAGAAGGACTTGATTAGGGAAAAGAGGATCATTGTTGATTCTATCAAAGACCACTTGATTCCTCAAGTGTTATCCAAGAAGACCTGAAAGGAGATGTATGATGCCCTATCTAGAATGTATGAAGGAAATAACATCAATAGGAAGATGAATTTGAGAACTCAATTGAAGAGTACCAAGATGTGCCAAGGAGAATCCATACAAGACTACTTCACAAGGGTCTCCCAGTTCAAGGAGAAACGAGAAGCCATTGGAGACTACCTAGATGAAGATGAGCTAGTTATGACTACTCTCAATGGTCTCACTAGATTGTGGGATTCATTCATCCAAACTATGTGTGCCAGAAAGGAAAGCATGAAATTCAACATTGTATGGGAAGATTACATCCAAGAGGAGGATAGAGTAGCCAATAGAGAAAATCTACTTAAAGAAGATGATGAAGCCCTAGCCACGCATACCAATAGAGGAAAAGGTCAATCTAAATTCAAGAAAAAAATCCATAAGGAGTCTCAACCTCCCAAGAAGTTCCAAAGGACAAGAGCAAACAATCCAAGAAGAAACTACTCCAACTTTCAATGTTACTATTGTGATAAGATGGGACATATTTCCAGAGATTTTCCATTGAAGAAAGAAGAATACAAGAGAAGGAAGAGAAACAAAAGGAATCATGCTCACCTTGCCGAAGACGATGAAGAAGAATCGGAAGATGAAGAATCACGCAGGAATAAATCAAAGGAAGAATTCAAAGAATATGTCTTGTGATAGTGGTGCTACAAAGCACATGACAGGTCAGAACAAGACTCTCTCCAGTTTAGAAGAAAAGGACTCCCCTTCGAAAGGATCACTAGGAGAATAGGAGAAGAAAAATACAAGCTTGATGATGGAGTAGAGTTCACCATCAGACATTCCAGTAATACCTGCAAGGAGACTAGGATCAAGAGATCCTACCTACCAAACAAAGATAAGTATTTGAATTGTCATTTCTATCACATTGTTTAAATGATAGTATCTAGTTGTATACACATTTATTTAGGATGTGTGTTAGGATGTTTGCAGTGTCATGCATGTGATGGGTAAGTAGCCTATGGTGCTATACAACATTCCATTTCTACTTATCTAGAGTGAAACCTCTTTGCTCTCATATTGGGAGTAGTGCACACTCTTAATAATGTCCTGGTAGAGATGGAAGGCATCTAGAAAGTTACCACATGAATATGGGATATGGATGAATGTTGTAGCATTGGCTAACAAAGTGTGACTTATGTTTTTATGCATATATTTGGAAACTATGAGATGTTTCTAACCGTGCTATTGAATTTGACTTGTAGGAAGTATCGTACAATGATCACCTACAAATGAAGAATGATGAGACTTTTTCCGTAGAACAAGTGACAATGCTTCAACTATAAAAAAATTATGAAATCAAGTAGAGGAATTCGGCTATGACGAGATGCCAAAATCATGGTATGATAAAGATATCGAGCAACCAACTTAGGATTGAGAAACTATTCAAGAAGAAGAGAAGTATGGATCTCCAGAAGGATCCACAAGAGAAAGAAAGAAGCCAAAGCCATTTTCTAGTTATGTGGCTTTGATGCATGATCTTGTAGATCAAGAACCTACCAGTTATGAAGAAGATATACATAAGAAAGAATAGGTAGAAGCAATGAAGGAAGAATACCAATCAATAATGAAGAATGATGTTTGGAATATAGTTCCCAAACCATAAGGAAAAAGTGTGGTATCTTCCAAGTGGATCTACAAGATAAAGCATGCAGCTGATGTAAGTATTGAGAAATACAAGGCAAGGTTTGTGGCTAGCGGATTATCTTAGAAAGAGGGAATTGATTATGAAGAGACATTTGTGCCAGTAGCAAGGTACACTTACATTAGAACCATCATGGCACTTGCATCCATGATGAAGTGGAGTTTACACCAGATGGATGTGAAGACAACTTTCCTGAATGGTGTGATTGAGTGTATATAGAAAAACCACAAGGAGTTGAAGTTGAAGATAGACGGACTCACGTATGCAGGTTGAAGAAGGCTTTGTATGGATTGGAACAAGCTCCTAGAGCTTGGTACGAAAGGATAGATAGATTTTTTATGAGCTTGGGCTTTACCAAAAGTAAAGCTGACCCTAACCTTTACTTTAAGGTTATGGATGATGAACCGGTCATATTATTGTTGTATGTGGATGATTTATTTTTGACAGGAAATGAGAAAAAGATTGTAGAGTGCAAGAAGAAGCTCGTTGAAGAATTTGAGATGAAAGACCTTGGATAGATGCACTATTTTCTAGGTCTAGAAGTATGGTAGAACCCAGAAGGAATATTTCTCAACCAGGGAAAGTATGCTGTGGAAATCCTAAAAATATTTGATATGTTGGAATGTAAAGCCATGGCCACACCCATGGATACCAACCTGAAGTTGTTGGCTGATGAATCGTCAAAGTTAGTGGATGTGACTCAGTACAGACATATTATTGGGTTGTTGATGTATCTGACAAATACTAGGCCAGATATATGCTTTGCTATGAAAACCCTGAGTTAGTGTCTAATTGAGCCTAGACGTGTTCACCTAGTAGCTTCAAAGCATGTGATGAGGTACCTGAAAAGTACGATAGAATTTGTTCTATACTATGTTGGAGAGCATGAATTAATATTGTATGGTTATACAGATGCAGATTTGGATGGAAGTGTCTCAGACAGGAAGAGAACCTTAGGTGGATGTTATTGTCTAGGATCCGCCATGATCTCATGGTTTAGCAGGAAGCAGTCCAGTGTTGCTCTCAGCATAGCTAAAGCACATTACATAGCAGGTTGTTCTGCTAGTTGTGAAGCCATATGGCTTCGAAATTTGATGTCAGGTCTATTTGACCTGGAGTTGGATACCACGGTGATTCTATGTGACAACCAGAGTTGTATAAAGATGACGGAGAACCCAGTGTTCCATGACAAGTCAAAGCATATAGAAATCCGATATTTTTACATACAAGATATGGTATAGAAGGGAGCTATAAAGCTCCAGTATGTGAGCACTGATGAGCAAGTTGTTTATGTGTTGATGAAGCCTCTGTCTCGAGAAAAGTTTGAGTACTTCTGTGACAATCTTGGTGTGGCTCGAAAGGACCTTCCTTGAAAGGGGGAGCAGTGATGATGATGTAGTGGGATTGTATCATCCCTGAAAATTAGTCCTAAAGTTATCGGCATAATTTTTTCTCTGTAATGTGGTTGGGATTGTATCAGCCCTGTACATTAGTCCTAAAGTGATCTGCATACTTTTGTCTCCATGATGTGATGGGTTGTATCATCCCTAGACATTAGTCCTAAAGTGATCCATAGACTTTTGTCTCCGTGATGTGGTTGGATTTTATCATCCCTGGACATTAGTCCTAAAGTGATCCGCAGTCTTTTGTCTCCGTGATGTGGTTGGTATTGTATCATCCCTGGACATTAGTCCTAAATTTATCCTCAGACTTTTGTCTTCGTGATGTGGTTGGGATTTTATCATCCCTGGACATTAGTACTAAAGTGATCCATGGAATTTTGTCTTCATGATATGGTTGGGATTGTATCATCCCTGGACATTAGTCCTAAAGTGATCCACATACTTTTGTCTTCGTGATGTGGTTGGGATTGTATAATCCCTAGACATTAGTCCTAAATTCATCGATAGAATTTTGTCTCCGTGATGTGGTTGGGATTGTATAATCCTTGTTCATTAGCCCTAAAGTGATCCGCAGAATTTTGTCTCTGTGATGTGGTTGGGATTGTATAATCCCTGGACATTAGTCCTAAAGTGATCCTCATAATTTTGTCTCAGTGATGTGGTTAGGATTACATCATCCTTGGACTTATGTACCAAAGTGAGAGGGATTGATCATCCCTTAATTGGATCATGTGTGTTGCAGGTTATGTTGCTGCAGATGATGTTGTTGTTGATCAAGAGATCAAGTGTTGTTGTAGACGATCGAGCGATCGAGTGCTGTAGAAGATGAAGATCAAAGATTAAGACTCAGTGATGTAGAAGATGATGCTCCAGTACTGAAGATGTTGAATATGTTCCAGTAACTATTCCAGTTGTTGATATTGTTGAAGAAAACTTCCGGTGATTTATAGATGTATCACCTTGATGTTGTTGATGATGCTCTCTCTCCTTGCTCCTATAGTTGATGTTGTTGTTGTCAGTAGAATACCCTTCTCGTTAAGGGGGAGTGTTGAAATATTGTAATTTCGAAGAATATTCTTTTGTATTTTATTATTGTAATTTATTCGGAGATGTTTTACTCCTCCGTCGGGATGTTATTATTGTATTTGGTCATCATAGATTCATGATGTAAAACCTCCTTCGTAAGTCAGGTCAATAGAACCCTATAGAAAGCAATATTATATTAATGTTTTGAGTCTTCCTAGGTAAGTCAGCCCAGTTAAGTTTTTTGGGGCTGACCTAGTTAGTGAAAAAGTCAAGTGGAAGATAATGTATAAATAGGAGTGATGTGCTCCTCATTTGGACACACACACTCACTTGTGTAATTTGTATAGGAGAGAGAGATATATATTTGGAAGGAGAATGAGCACTTGTTTGGGGTTTTGTCTTTGTACTTTTGATCATCTGTATTGAGGAATTTTTGTTGGGTTTTCTTCCCCTAGAGGGTTTCCGTGGATTAATCTATGTCTATCTTGTGATTGTGTTTCTTTCAGTGATCCTATATATGCTATTGTTGTGAAATTGAATTGAATATTGATTTAATCTATCTTAGCATATTGAATCTTAACATATTCTTTTGGCACGAGATGAAAAAGGATTTCATGAACTTTGTTTCCAAGTGCATGGAATGTCAGTTAGTTAAGGATGAGCATCGACACCCTACAAGATTGATTCAGCCTCACACAATTCCTAAGTCAAAATGGTAGGTTATATCCATGGACTTCATAGTTAGGTTACCATTGACACAAAAAAGGAATGATACAATATTTGTGGTAGTTGACACTCTTACAAAGAGTGCGCACTTCATTCCAATTAAGAATACCTACCAGGAGCCGGAGATTTCCAGAGTTTTCATCGATGATATAGTATGGTTACATGGAGTACCAAGGAAGATAATATCTAATCGAGGATCAATATTCATGAGAAGGTTTTGGACAAACTTCGAAGAAGCTATGGGGACACAACTCAACTTTAGTACTACATACCATCTTGGGACAGATGGGAAGATAGAGAGAGTGAACCAGATACTAGAGGACATGATGCAGATGTATGTGATGGATCAACAAACCTGTTGGGAGGAGCGTTTACCTCTATTATAGTTCTCCTATAACAAAAACTACCAGAGCTGCATTCAGATGGCACCTTTTGATTTTTTGTATGGATGAGCTTGTAGGACACCCTTGAGTTGGGATAGACTGGGGGATAGGAATTTGATAGGACCTGATGTGATTCATGAGATGGAGGACCAGATGTTATATATTCGTTCTCGACGAAAAGAAGCACAAGATCAACATAAGAGTTATGCAGATGGACATCGACTCGACAAGAGTTACGAGATTGGGGACCGAGTATTTTTGCGAGTAAAACTATAGAAGAGTGTTATTAAGTTTGGTAAGGGAACAAAAATCTATCCTAGATTTGTGGGACCCTTCAAACAGTTGGAACATATAGGACCGTTTTCCTATCACCTTGCACTACCATAATTTCTACATAGGATGCACAATGTTTTTCATGTTTCAGTACTTCGACATTATGTTCCTAATTTTTCACATATAATTGACTTAAGAAATTATAGATATCAGACGAAGGGGTGATGACAGTCAAACCGATCCACATATTGGACAATCGAACATGATAGCTTATACATCGTGTGATCCACTAGGTTAATGTTTAGTGGGACAACTAAAGCCCTAGTTCTGTAACTTGGGAGGATGCTACTAAAATTCGTCAAAATTTTCCTTATTTGTTTTCAACTTCAGGACAGAGTTTTGATATGAGGGAGTGTATGTAATTCCCACTTAATACAGTTGATTGACTATACTATCGAGGGCACTGATATTTAAGTGATTCGGATAAATAAACTTGAACAATGTGTTATTCTTTATTATTATTGAATGAAATCTGTTGATTGATAAGCAAATGATGAGTATGCTTGATTGATTGAGAAATATGATGATGTTATGAATGAATGAAAGAAATGATGCTTTTGATTCCATAGATGTGAATAAATTCCATTTGTTTAAATAAAATTGAATAAAGATAAAAATTCATGATGATATACTTTATATGGTGCAACGCTACTAATGTGCGCTTTGAGTGTGTGCAGTAGTAGGTAAAACAAATTACCAACTGAATCTTGATGGAATAAAAGGGGGTCGTAAAGAATGAGAAATATACATAGGGGTACGTCGATGGATTGTCGACCCTGAAATAACACTCCATGCATGGGTCGGAATCCCTATCAGCTCACCCGAGGAAGTGTGTGCCATACGAGTGAGGCCACTACGATTTGGTCACGTACGATGTGTTGAGGGGCACGCAGTAAGGAAGATATTATTCCTCAATAGCCATTACTCTCCATGGAAATGTAGTCATATGATTACGTTAATGATTCCTAATAAATACATAGCACTCCCCACATGAGGACAAGGACAAGGAAGTTGTGAGGACACATAGACGTGGTGCCTAGACAACGACAAGAAATGGAACTACTTACATACTTGCACTAAACATTTTAACACATAGTTGAATTATGCATACTATTATTAAGTTGCAGAGTAAGCAATCATGGTTGATGCTTGAGCTTTTGAATTCCTGGTACTTGTCGAAATTTTTTCCACTCAAGCTCAAGAGTTGTATCCATTAAAAAAAGTTGATAACTACATGCCCCAAGTATCATTTGAGATCAATGTTGTCTATATTCCAGTGAACAAGAGATGCTAACCACATTAGAGAAAAGTATTCTAGAAATAAAAAAAAATAAATGTCCATCACTGTGTAAATTAGTGCTATTTTGTTTATGTTTATGTTTGGTAAAAAATTTCTATTTCAAATTGCAGTCTACAACGCCTTTCCTTGTTGGTATATTAGTGCTTAGTAATAGTTTGTTTTTATTGATGAATCGTGGGGTTTGTTTAGTTCAATGCATGTGCAATGTTGTTGCAACATAAAGGAACTTTGTATAGTCATCCTATCAAGGTATTTTAAAGGGGCAGTGTGTGTACTCTGGAGAATTTGGAAACAAGCTCTAAAATGGTGTACTATTAGTCTCAGCCATAAAGATCAAATGTGTGAACTATCGGGAACTCACTTTTACCAGTTTACTCCACCGAAGATTATTGAATTATGGAAGGATTGTGAGTATGGAGATACATCAGCACTTAAATTACCAGAGATCACCAAAGGAATGAATAGTTGTGAGGTATGAGGATTTCTATTTGAGAATATTTTACATTCAAAATATTGTTAAGGTACAGTACTACATGAATGTTTGCATCAAGTATAGAGTGGGGGTGCATATCATGTCTCTTGACAGTGAGTTGGAGTCTTCTAACTTCAAATGCTTTGCATTAGATTTTTGCATCTAAGAGTAATACACGCATGCCATGTAGGAGAGGTGATCCATTACCTTGAAGGATATAAGCATCATGAAGTTGGGGAAATTGATGTATATCTCCTTCATATTATGTGGGAGGCATCAATGAAACATTGCTTCAGGACTTCCTATTGAAGCATCAAAATTCACTGATTGAAGGTATTTAAATGCATAATTGCACATCTACACTTATCCAAGTTTGATCATTATTTTAGTACTGAACTACCTACCTATTCTCATATATTAGTGTCAGTGAATATTTTCATTGCACTGTACCAGCAAGTTCATATTCAATTTCATTTTTAACACGCAACTAGGAAGGAATAATGAACTAGAGGAATTTTAATAAAAGTTAAAGAACATGTTTCATACTCTCTTAAGGTTTCTCTAATCATGTTATATGTGATTGAAAAGCGACTCGAGTTTAGGCGCAAATCTACAGTGATACAAGAGAAAAGAAGAGGACGTCCCTAGGCTCACCTCCTCCTTATGAAAAAATAGAAAAACATTGTATGCCGACTAAACTATGAACTTTATAGTTGAAGAATAGAGACAACACCATGAATGGAGAGGGAGGGACCTAGCCTACTCATCTCATTCCAAGTTTGGATATATCTTTCCAAGACCAAGACATGTGTAGTGCATGAACTTCAAATGATGAGGTGTCAGAGGAAGCAAAGGTGGTGGAATCGTTGTGAATACAAACGTGGCATCATTGTGAAGATGAATGAGAGACTTGATCTCACAAACGTGAAATGCTAGAAAACTAATGCTAGTATTAATCTAGTGTTACATATCTAAAGAATAGAAAAACAGTGAAAGCATAGTAAAACATAGAGCTTTCCTCAGGCCAAAGCATAGAAAAATCATAGAAAAACAATGAGCTTGCCTCAGGATGAGGCCAAATAAGAGGTCAAAATTGCCCATTGTTCATTAAATGAAATGATAGAGAATGAAAACATATGATTAAAAGTTTCAAGTTGTATGCAGTTTAATTGAAAAAATGACAAGCCAAATACTATAATGCCTACCAACATGAAGGCATGAACTAATAAGTATTAATACACCTACACCGATATGACTTACCAAAGAATATTACTTACTCTATAGGATACCCACATATATCTCATCTCTCGTTTCACCTTATTCAAATACAAAGGGATCCGCAACGAATATAATGCAATGAGAATAACGTAGCGGTCTTTTTATGGAGCAAGTCACAGATTAATATGACATGTAATTTTTTTTCTCAAGAGTTGATATAATTTTTTACATGGTAAAATTTATGATAATTTAATGGTCAAACTAGTAATAGATACAATGTTAAGCCCTAAATGGGGGCACATTTGCCCCTATATTGTGGCGCATTACATTAGTTTTGATGTCATATTTGCTCCATTAGTGGTAATTGTTATTAGTATGTTCATATTAGTTATGTCAGCTTGGGTCAGTGAGTTGTAATTGTACCTCATAATCTCTTATATATAGGAAGGATATCTTTTCATTTGAGATCTTTTCAAAGAGGATTTCTACTCATTTATTTTATTCATTAAAGTCATGGAGTACTCTTTCTGATCTATTTATGTTCTTTTTGCAAATTTGTTGCATAACATTTGGTATTAGAAGTCTTTCCTCGAGACTGGTTTCTTCAAAACGAGTCATCTTGAAATTTTCTCTATAATATTTTTTTTACAAGGGTTCCAACAAAGAGACTTAAAACCATTTCAGAAAAATTTTGAACTAACTCTGGTCCAAGTTTCATATCTTGATACATTAAAGGTTCAGATATATTTGTTGTAGAATCTTGGGTTTCTTACTAGTCCAAAAACTAGTCTAAAACATGTGTTCTCGGAAAAAAGGTCATATATGGGGAATGCAAGAACCAAATTTAGTGAAACCTATTCCATAAGAAATAATACAGGCCATGGTGTTTATAGTAGGCTTTTCAAGCTCAGATCCATATATTGGACACATGGCAGATCGTACAAGTTCGAGCTTCTGGAAAGACCAAAAATAAGAAATGTCGGGATATTCGCAATAAATTCGTATTGGTACATCCAAATTAGGTCAGAATTATGGCATTGGAAAAAGGGCACATTGTCCTATAGCAAGACGAAGTTTCAGACCAAGAGGAGCAAAAATTTCAAATTTATATATGTTTCAAGTCCGCTATAAAACAGTCTTCCAATCAGGATTTGAAAATGTATGCCATTTTAAATTTGAATAACTTTGAGTAGAAGGATCTAATTGTGGTGAAACCTAGGGTGTGATATCTATTTATATTGTTCAAAATGCCACTGAAAGGAAGTGTAAACACTCACACTCCACTCAAAACACCATAGGATCCATCCTCGACATATGATGAAAGAGAAGAACTCACTTTTCAAGTGTCCTAGTTGGAAAATATGATTAAAGGGTTTGTGAAAGAAGTTGATTTAGTAGTGGAGATATTGAATAAAATGGAGGAAAATATGGAAGGTCCGGTGAGAAAAGATGATTTACTCAATCTAGAGGAGAAGTTGTTGGTAAATATGAAAAATATTGCTAATATCATACAAAATTCAAGGGATACTCCCCCTACAGGTGATTATGTGTTCCAGGATACTTAAGAGGATAAAGATAATTTCGATGTTGAGAAACATTCCCTGAATAAGAATATTCCAAAAGGAAATGATAATAGTAATGAAAGTTATTAGGGATGGTAACCAAGGGGAACCCAACTTCCCACAGTTGACATGAGAAATTTTGATGGCAATGAACCAATAACATCGATATTCCACATGGAGCGATTCTTTGATCTACACCAGGTTCAAACTCTGCAAAAGGTAACTATTGCATCATTATATTTTGAGCATGATCAATTTGTATGGTACCAATGGCTTTGTGATCATAAAAAGGACTTTGTTATATCTTGGTATATATTCACCAAATAATTGATTGCACATTATGGGGATATTTATAGCAACACCTTCTTTAGCCAATTAATAAATTTCAAGCAAAAAGGTACAATTACCAAGTACATCAAGCAGTTTCAGAAGCTAAGTCTTAGAGTGAAGAAAATTTCTAAAGATAATCTATTGGATCTCTTTATTGGAACCTTGAAGGATAACATTCAACATGAGGTGAGTCTCTTTGAACCAGCATCCTTGGAGAAGGATTTTATTATGGAAAGGAAGGTTGAAAATAAAAATATGACAATGGTTACTAGAAAGACTACCTCCAACACATACCGAGAGAATAATGTTCCTTCTTCTAACCCACCTCAAAGGTTGAAACCTCAAGAGCTAGAGGAAAGAAGATCAAAAGTCATATGCTTTAATTATGACAGCAAGTATAGTAAGGGACATAAGTGCGGTGAGAAGAAATTATTCTACATAGATTGTGAAGAGGAAGAACCAAAAGAATAGGAACTATCTAAAGATGTATAAATAGAAGATATTACATCTGAAAAGATTACTCCCACCATATCCTGTCAAGAATTGGCTGGTATTAGCACTCCTCAAACTCTCAAGATTGAACGTTATATCGGAAAGGAGAAGGTAATAATTTTGATTGATTCTTGTAGTACTCATAATTTCATTCACCGTAAATTAGCCAAAGCTCTCAATTGCTTTGTATATCCATCACCATAGTTTCAATTAATGATTGCAGATGGAGGAACTATCAATTGCTCAGGGAAATGCCATAATATCAATATTACTATGGGGGAATATGTATTGAATAGTCTGATGATTCCTATTTTGATGGGGGGTTCTAGTGTTATCTTAGGAGTTCAATGGTTACAATCATTGGGAATAGTGGATTTTAATTTTGAAAAGAATATGAGTTAAATGGTATCACAGGGAAACCAAGAAAGGTGATGGGCTCTAATGGTATGACAAAAATGATAAAAAAGAGACATCAAGGTGTAATTGCACAATTATGCTCATTAGATATTCAAGCATCTAAGTCTAATATTTCCCAAGATATCCAAAAGGTCATTAATAAGCATTCCAAAGTATTTGAAGATATTCCCAAAGGTCTCCACCTGTTCAAGATTTTGATCATGCTATTTACTTAATTCTGGGAAGTGTTCCTCCTAAAATAAGATTTACAGATACCCCTATGGCCAAAAGAGTGAGATTGATCATATGGTTGAATAAATGTTAGAGGCCAGTAAATTAGGCCTAGCAAATTTTTTACTTTGGACTAGTGATAATGGTACAAATGCTAGATGGATCATGGCGTATGTGTCCAGATTATAAATATCTCAACAAGATTACCATTAAATATATGTTTCCTATTCCAATCATTGACGAATTGTTAGATAAATTACATGGAGCAGTTTTCTTCACAAATTTGGATCTATGTTCCTGGAATCATCATATTAGAATGAAGGATGAAGACATCCCAAAAACAACATCCAGAACTCATGAAGGTCCTTATGAATTTTTGGTCATGCCATTTGGTCTCATGAATGCGCCTTCCACATTTCAAGGTTTGATGAATTCCATTTACAAGCCTTTCTTTAGAAACTTTATGCTCAGTGTTATTTGATGATAAACTAATCTATAGAAAGTCATGGGAAGAACATGTTCAACATGTTGTTGAAAGGGTACTGCAACTAATAAAGGAGCAACAACTATAAGCAAAACCTTCCAAATGTTTATTTAGGGTAAAGGAGGTAGATTATTTGGGTCATATTGTATCTCATGAATGTGTTAAGGTAGACCCCAACAAAATTAAAGCCATGATGGACTGGGCAATTCCCAAAACCCTGAAGAATATTCAAGGATTCCTAGGCCTGACAGGGTACCACCGCAAGTTTGCTTTCAAATATGGAACAATAACAACACTTCTAACAACATTATTGAAGAAAGATGCATTTTAGTGTACTCCAGAGGAAACTCAAGATTTTGAACGACTTAAAGAGGCAATGTGTAGAGATCATGTTTTGGCCACACCAAACTTCACAAAAACCTTTATTGTGGAATGTGATGCTTTAGGAAATTGCATTGGTGTTTTTCTAATGCAAGAATGGCACTCGCTTGCTTTCACAAGTCATCCAATCAAGGGAAAGAACTTACAGAAGCCCATTTTTGAGAAGAAAATGTTTGCAATACTACATGCTCTTAAGAAATGGTGTCCTTACCTAATACGTAGGCACTTCAAGGTCAAAACAGATCATGATAGCCTTAAGTACTTCTTGGAACAAAGACGATCTTTTGAGGAGCAAAAAAATGGGTAACCAAGATGCTAGGATATCACTTTGAAATAATTTATCGAAAAGGGAAACATAATGTGGTGCTAGATGTGCTTTCCAGAAAAGATGAATATGTTGGGGCATTACTTTGTGTACTTTCCATAATGCAACTTGATTGAGTAGTAGAAGCAAGGGAAGAATGGAAAAATGACCTATTTGTGTGGATGCTCATTCAAAACCTATAGAATTATCATAGTGTATCATATACTTTGGTGTGGAAAAATGATTCACTATGGTATAAGGATTGCTTATATTTATGCAAAAAATCCGAGCTCAAACCAAATATCCTCTCAGAATTACACACCTCTCCTATAGGTGGGCACTCTGGATTCCTGAAAACTTATCACAGGGTCAAGAAGGAATTTTTTTGGGAAGGTATTAAATCTGATGTTCAAAGATTCGTGGCCGAACTTTTAGTTTTCCAACATAATAAGGTTGAAACAGTTAAGACCCCAGGACTTCTACAACCATTAGAGATACCTTGTCAGTGCTGGGAGAAAGTCTCAATGGATTTTATTGCAGGTCTACCCAAGTAAGAATGAAAGAATGTTATTATGGTGGTTGTTGATAGACTCACAAAGTATGCACATTTTTGTGCACTCTCTCACCCTTTTAATGAAAGTACAGTAGTTGCATCCTTTATGGAAGCAATTCAGAAGTTACATGGAAATACAAAGATTATTGTAAGTGATAGAAATCGAATTTTCATTGGAAAATTTTGGACTGAATTGTTTTCTTGTTTGGGTACCCAATTGGCTCACAGTTCATCTTATCATCCTCAATCTGACAGGAAAACTAAGATAGTGAACAAATGTTTGGAAGGCTATCCTCATTGCTTTGCATTTGATAAACAAACATAGTGGGTGAAATGGTTATATCTTTGGTAGAATGGTGGTACAATACTTCCTTCCATACATCATCCAAAATGTCTCAATTTATGGAACTTTATGGGTACCAGCTGATGGGTCCAATTTTCAAGTATTTGATAACCCTTTTTCCACAGTCCATCTCAAGCAATGGTGAAGAAACACACTCAATTGTGGGAAAAGTGTTTTACTTTAATTATTTAATGAAATTGTTTTTTATGATTATTCTTGTATGTTAGAATGCGTATCAAATAAACTAATTATATGAAAACCAAGCGTGATTGAGAAGGTTCAGGGTCATTAAAGGATGGACATGTAGAAGACTAAAGGATCACCAAGCTCGGCGCCCTGTTTCCTAATTTATAGAGGACGCACTCCCACTTTTAAGAAGAATCGGCATTTTGACAATCAGTTAGGATCAGCATTAAAATCATACAAATATGGACCTCTCGGGTAGCGAGAGGCCCCTGCTGTTATTTTAAGAAAAACATTGTTTTAACGTTTCTGCCCTATCAATACTGCGAAGTACAGACCTTTGTTTTGACATGTATTTTATATTTTAATAAGAGATTGATGATTAATTCTAGCCAGCGTTTCTAAGTTTTATTCTCTCCTGACTACGGGTTGGGGAGGGCCCCTCCAACACGTAGGTCAGGAGATTTCTATTTACAGGTATTTCTTTCAATTATGCGTTTTACATTGATGAACAGTTCTATTACATATGGAAGCGCTTGAATGATTTATTATTTCTGTAGTAGTTTATAATACATTATGTAGTACAGCAGAACAGTTTCAGTAGTCCTGTAGGTTCTTTCTTTCAACGCATATTTGAATCAATGATTGCATGTGTATAAGCTTTGCTTTCAATATCATGGTTTATATCTGAGGTTTTTGATTGTTTCTCATTGTGATCAATTTCTTTAGTACTAGATGGATACCTTGAAACGATTGCACTTCAATGTTAGTCTTGGGATTTAAAATGGTTTAGATCAGAATTCTAGTTTGAGGTATAAAGTAACTACAGACTTCGTTTTCCCAAATCTTAGAATAGATCTGTTATGACATTTTCATTTTCTAGATTTACCATTCCGCATTGAGTAATTTGATAAGATCATCTCCTTCACTTTCAGCATTTCAATTATTTAAAATAGATTTACTGCTTTATTTCTTAGAATAGATTTACTACATTTGGTATTTTTATTTCTTAGAATAGATTTATTGCTTTTGGTACTTTAATTCTTTTAATTAGATTTATTGCTTTCTAGTATTTAATTCTGTAGCATAACCAGTTTACATCTATAGTAGACAACCTTTAGAACATCGATACCGACATCCAACTGTGACAGATATTATCCTATAAGAGCACAGATAGTGCATGCTCCTCTAAAGTTTGTACGTTCCCCGGGTTGACATTTAAAGTAGGCTCTTGGTATAGTTTCCCTCATTAGGCATCCATATTAGGAGCTCACCACTTTTTGGCACCACCTTCGGGGAGGTGCTAAATCTTTTAGGAGACATCACCTAAAAACCACAAAAAGAAAACAAAAATTACATAAAACAAAAACATAAATATCTGTACCAATGAATGCCTCATCGACAAAGGGATAGATTTGGTCGCTTTCTACCCAAGAACCCCATGAGCAACAACGGTAATAATAGTTCTCACCATTCTCAGTTTGACTTGGTACACTCTGAAGAAAAAACTTACCACACATATGACCCAAACAGAGAAAACTTCACTACCAGTTCCAGCTCAAACACCTTAATGGCAAACAAAGAGGAGGAACCTAGGGAGATTTTCACTTTTCCTATTAGCATACCTCTCGGAGATGCCAGAATGAAGAACATAAATACAAATAATCTGCCAAACTTTCATGGTTTGACTTCAGAAGATCCCGAGACATTCCTATTTGAATTTGAGGTAGTTTGCAGATCATTTGATTACACTATTGATGCACAAAAGCCAAGGCTTTTTCCTTCCACACTGAAATTCCTATCACTTCGATGGTTCATGAGCCTTGAAGGAAATAGTATCTTTAGTTGGGATCAAATGAAATAGTCATTCTTAGAAAAATATAGGGACTACTGCAAGGCCAAAGATACTAGGGATGAAATCTTTAGGATGCAAAAAGGAGATAGAGAGTCATTAGAAGATTATGCCCAAAGATTTCAACTCAGCTACAAATGAGCCAACCATTGCACATTGGATCCTGAATCACTAAAACTTGTCCTTCTCAGAGGTGTAAAAGAGGAGAATTTTGAAGTCTTAAATCTCCTTGGAGATGGAGATATATTCCAAAAATATTTTGACCAGATCCTTCAAATCTTCAAAAACTACTCAAGATCTACGAAAACTAAGAATGGGACAAGGGATACACATACAACCACTGGTGGATCATCATCCTCAACACCAACACTTACAAAATCTGATTTAGGAAACCTGCTGGATGACATAAAAACTGACATACTGCAATCCCTAGCCATGCAACTTGATGCTCTTCAAATAAAAAAGAAACAGGATGAAATTAACCAAGCCTTGGCAGTATTTTGTCCTCGTTGTAGAAAGAAGCATGAGAAGGGGCAGCGCACCTTGAACACAATAGAAGTATGTGGTCTTTGCACCGATGACCATTCCACTGATAAATGTCCCCTCTTACCCTCATGTAAGGAAGCTATTCAAGACCCAGCAGCTGAAGGAACCGTAGAACAGCTATGTTTTATAAATCAGAGGAGGAATAATTTTGTTAGGCCATATCAGCATAGCAATCAAACTTACTATAATCAAGGGCAGCCAAATTGGAACTCTGCACTGACTCCATGGAAAGCACATCCAAATCAAAACCAATGGAAACAAAACCAGCAAGCATATCAACCATCCTATCAACAGCCGTATTATCCACTGTCCTATCCTCAATACCCCCCACCTTTTCCATCCACCATAAATTATACAAACCAGTACCCCCATCCATCAAATTGGTGGGCGCCATTACAACAACCACTTATTATGCCACCCCCACAACCTCAACCACCCCCTAGACCTCCACCTATTCCAGCCCAACCAATCCCAAATCCTAATAATAATAGACCCCCACAACAACAGTAGGCTTATAACAATGATATCACACAATTCCCAACTTATGTTGTAGACACCATAGAGATAAATGAAATAAACCTACGATCTAGAAAAATGTTGCAGAATACATCCCCACACAACATCCAACAACCTGTACCTGAAGCTCAAGACCACACATCAGAACCCTATGTTCAGCATCCTGATGAACCAGAACCTCCCAAGGACGAAACCCAACCACTTCCGCGCAACAGAAATCCCCTATTTCAAGAAAAACTTGTCTGGAATACAAAGGAAGAGGAAGAGAGTACAATATTAAATGAATTCAAACACCTAAACATCCAAATCCCGATTTTACAAGCCATAAGGGATGTGCCCATGTGCAACAAATTCATTAGAGAAAATTGCCTAAAGAAGCCAGGAAGGAGGAAGCGTGACCCACCAACTATTAATGTAGTGGGACAATTGGCCATTTTGATGCCAGGTGTCATAATAAATCCTAAATATCTTGATCCTGGTAGTCCTGTAGTAAACGTCACCATAAATAAAAAGCAAATAAATAAAAGCTTAATAGATTTGGGAGCTGCAATCAATGTCATGACTAAGGAAACCATGTTATACCTCGGACTCCAATCACTGGTCAGACCAACCAAAACGGTACTCCAACTAGCAGACACGTCCACTGTGAAGCCCGAAGGAATGATAGAAGACATTATGATCAATATCGAGTCCTAGGAATACCCAGCTAATTTTATAATAATCGAAATCTAAAGCAAACTTAGTGGCTATCCAATTATCCTGGGTAGACCTTGGTTGTCAACTTCGGACGCTTACATAGGTTGTAGATCAGGAAATATGACAATCACCAGTGCATATACCAGGAAGAAAATCACAATCTACCCACCAGCAATGAAATCTTCAGAGTTAGAGTATCAAAATTGGACTGATGATTACCAAAACACACCAAATCATGACCTCCGACCTATCCTAACAATTGATGCTGCAATATCTTTAAAGGCAGTAGATGAAGATGGCCATATAGATAGATTTGTACAAAATATATCTCCTAACAATCATGTTATTCAAGAATTTTTTTCTACAGAAATAGGTAAAAGTTCAAAATAGAACATGGATGACTTATGGACAGAAGTACCGCCAGAACATATTGAGAAGATAAAAGTCATGGAAATTCACCTTGGCAAAACAGTCAACATAAACTCCAATTTAGAACTGGAGCAAGAAGAAAAATTGATGAAGATACTAGCACAACAAAGTAAAGCATTTGCATGGACATATGCATATATGAAAGGAATACATCCTGATATCTGCAAACACTACATTTACATAAAAGAAGGTTCTACTCCCATCAGGCAACCACAAAGAAGGCTAAACCCTGCACTAAAAGACATAGTCAAAGTGGAATTACAAAAGTTATTAGATGCATGGTTCATCTATCCAATATCTGATAGTGAGTGGGTCTCACCACTAGTCATAGTGCCCAAAAACGAGGCAAATGAAGAATTTGTGTGGACTACAGGGAGCTGAATAAAGCAACAAAGAAAGATCATTTTCCACTTCCATTTATAGACCAAGTGCTAGATACATTATCTGGAAACAAGTACTTCTCATTCTTAGACGGTTTCAGTGGGTACAATCAAATTTTAATACACCCAATTGATCAAGATAAGACAACCTTCACATGCCCATGGGGAACTTACGCCTATAGGGTCCTACCCTTTTATCTATGTAACGCCCCAACAACATTTCAAAGAGCCATACTGAGTATTTTATCTCATTTTTTGAATAACAAAATGGATGTCTTCATGGATGATTTCACACCTTATGGATAGAGCTTTGACCAGGCATTGAAAAATCGTGAATTAGTATTAAAGAAATGTATTGAAATGAGCTTGTGCCTAAGCAATGACAAATGTAGGATGTTAATGGAAGAAGGAATTGTTCTAGGACATCATATATCAAAGAGAGGTATAGAGGTGGATCAAGCCAAAGTCTCAGTAATCAGAACACTGCCCCCACCTGTCAAACAAAGAGATGTGAGAAGCTTCCTTGGACAGACAGGATACCACAGAAGGTTTATTGAGAATTATAACAGAATTGTTGCCCCCATATTTGGACTTCTCACAAAAGACAATGAGTTCATATGGACAAGCAACTACATGTCAGCCTTTGAAAGTCTTAAACAGAAAACCATCACAGCACCAATACTTCAAGGACCAAACTGGGAAATTCCATTTCACATTCACACCGATGCATCAGATAAAGCCATCGGATCTGTGCTTGGGCAAGAACAAGACAAGAAACCCTATGCCATAAACTATATAAGCAAAAATGTGGCTGGGGTAGAACTCAACTACACAGTCACAGAGAAGGAATTTCTGGCAGTCATACATGCAATCAAAAAATTTAGGCATTACATTACATGATACCAAGGTTTTATCCATACTGACCACTCAGCGATCCGATATCTTATGAACAAGCCTAATACCAGTGCAAGAATTATTCGATGGATGCTACTTCTATAGGAATTCAACATCACTATAATAGATAAACCAAGCAAGCATAATGTCGTAGAAGACTTTTTGTCAAGAGTAACACATGGGAAAGATAATGAATTGGTTCAAGATAACTTCCCTGATGAGCACCTTTTTTCCATATCAATAAAAATCCCATGGTTTGCTAACATAGAAAACTATTTGGTATCTAGGAAGTTTCTAGAACATTACATCTATAAAGAAAGGACAAATGTAATAAGACAAAGTGCCACATATACATGGATAGAGGGCATGCTTTTTAAATAGGGACCAGATCAAGTACTTAGAAGGTGCATTAGGGAAGATGAGGTACATGAAATAATGCATGCCACCCACAATGAACCCTGTGGAGGACACTACGCTGCAAAAAGGATAGCCTACAAAATCTTGCAAATAGGGTATTATTGGCCAACACTCCACAGAGATGCTTATGAGTATGTGTCCCATTGTGATGATTGCCAGAGAATGGGAAAACCAACACAAAAACAAGAAATGCCACTACATCCACAAATCTCTTTAGAGGCATTCGATAAGTGGGGATTCGATTTTGTTGGCCCATTCAACCCACAGTCCAACTAGAAGAGCTACATCCTTGTATGCACTGATTACCTTAAAAAATGGACAGAGGTAGCAGCACTAGCTGCTACAAATGAAACCAGTGTGGCCAAATTCTTTACTGAGCAGATCTTTCACAGATTTGGGGTGCCAAGAGAAGTAGTTTATAATCAGGGACCACAATTCACATCAAATTTAATTGAATACTTGATGAAAAGAAACAATGTAAAGCACAAATAATCATCCTCCTACCACCCTCAAGGAAATGGTCAAGCTGAGGTAACCAACAGGGAATTAGAGAGAATCTTGACAAAAACTGTCCAACTTCACAAAAGGGATTGGGCTGACAGACTTAGTGAAGCAGTCCGTGCTTACAATACTACCTGGAAAACAACAACAGGATTCACACCTTATGAACTAGTCTATGGGAAAAAGGTCATGCTACCAATCGAATTTGAAGTAAAAACATTAAGAATTGCAGCCGATCTAAATATGAACCTATCAGACATTAAAAAAGAACGCATGCTAAAGCTAAATCAACTGGATGAACACCTCCAACAAGCACTTACACATACTGAAATCATCCAACAGCAAAGAAAGAAATGACATGACCAACATTTGAAAGATAAGTAATTCAACGAAGGCGATTGGGCACTACTCTACGACTCCAGATTTCACACATTCAAAGGAAAGCTAACCACTAGATGGCTTGGACCTTACAGTATACATAAAATTTATGACAATGGGGCTGTGAGAATTATTACAATTGATGATGATGAGTTCCCCATGATAGTGATTGGGCATCGCCTAAAACTCTACAAAAAACCAAAGTCCAAAGAAGAATTTACACAAGTACTCTACTAGCAACAATTGATGCTGATAGAGCATGCTGCAAATCAATAAACTTCAACACATATCATGAAAAAAGAAGAGAGAAAAAATATATATATAAAAAAGAGAAAAAAACAAAAAACAAAAAAAAGGGGTAACAAACAGTTTACAAGGCATCAACCTATTCAAGTGAGACTGCACAATGATTCAAGCGAGGCTTCCATCAATTCAAGCGAGCCTGCAAAATGTATCAAGCAAGGCTTCCATTTATTCAAGTGAGCCTGAAATCAATTCAAGCGAGCTAGTCACATCTACATGCAGAAATCAGTCTTCATCTACTACAGAATTCTTCAAGACACACCATGCCAACCTTTTTCAAACATATTCAAGTGAGCCTGCAAGTTATTCAAGGGAGCCAGTCACATCCAACCATGCAATCATCCAAATATAAAGCACGATCACCTGAGTCGTATCAACAACTGGCACAATTTTCAAAAGCACATATTCAACAAATTCAAAACACGCAAAACGGAAAAAGCAGCCTACGCACGTAACTACTAACATGCAGAAATCAACTACAGACACCGCCAAAATATACTATAGAATCCACCATGCATGAAAAACGCATCAGATCATCAATGCAGGTATGCATACATACCAAGGTAATCTCTAAAATGATTTTATTTGATTCTTAAGGTAAAACATTTTCCCACAATACATTTGTTTCTAGTCAGCTGAGGATAGCTTCCATTTCAAATCGGCGGCATGGTGGAATGACCTTCATAACTCATGATTGCTACCAAAGTCCCATCACCCTCTGTAAATCATGATCGCAACCTTCACCACATGAAGTACAGAGCTCGATCATGAGAAGGCAGAGATCGATCATGAAAAATAGGGGATTAAAAGTGGCAAGTACAGGGATGATGGAAAGGATAGGTGTAGAAAGGCAGTGAATTAGGGTGCAAAATATTCCATGATTTTGCATATAAGTAACCACCCGGAATTCCCAAGAAGCAGCCACCATTGTATTCCTTGAGCCTGTAGGAAGAGCCTGACCAAGTTAAAGGTATAAAACTGCATTCCAAAAGCCCTGGTTTTGTCTGGTTATAAAGAAGATTCTAAAAATGACAAAGGGTTTTAAAAAAAGTGAACTGAAAGATCACAGTGCCATTTATCAAAGCCCAAGAGTCCTGCAAATCATTCGCAACTCAGGCTAGATGCCATTTATCCTTGGACTGAGAGGATACCATACAGGGGTAGCCCAGGAGTTCGCAAGAAACTTCAAGCATATTAAGGATGAATAGTACGTCACCCAGGTGAAGGGGTTACGCATAAAAGTGGATGAGGACATGATAGCCAAACACACTAGTCTTCGAATGGGCCTGCATTGGAGCAGCAATGACCGGGAGGCAAACCACACAGCAAAAGCAGCATTCTTTGAGTGTGGAGAGGTTTATGATGAAGACAAAAATGGAGTCAAAAGACCCTCCATGCCAGCACCATGGGATGAAATGGCTGCAATTGTCCTGAGGTATATTACATGCACTGGAAGATTAAGCTATGTTCCCATTTTCCATTTTCGTATTTTAGAGCTTCTCAGGCACAGAAGTCACATTTCATCAAACAACAATATTAGCATTCCATTTTACCTGCTCCAATCCCTAGTAGAGATGAGCAGGAAGGTGGCTAAGGGAAAAGAGGATGCTTTGGCCCATCATGGGCTGATCAAACTAATAGTTGGTGAGGAGCTAAAAGCTCAGATTCCAGAGCTCTCCTGGGAGGAGTTCATTGTGGTGTCTGCTGAGGACGTTTAGAGAATGAGGACTACACCCTTGCCACCTAAATTGAAAAGTAAGACCACCTCTGTATCAGGGGAAAAAAGAAAAATTGACTTGCACAGTGTGGCTGACACCTTGGTCAAAATAAAACACTCCAAAGAGGACTCCCCCAAATCAAACCCAGATATTTCTACCAGTAGTCAGGGGTCGAAGAGGCGCAACAAGAGATTCACGTAGGTATCTAAAATCAAAGTCTCCAAGGAAAAAGAAAGGGAACCCAGCCCCCTGATTACCAATGTGTCTGATGATGACATTGATCCTTTTATAGATCAGAAGGATCCCACTACAGATGAATAAGAAGACGAAGAAGAAAAAGAAGAAGATGATGAAGAAGAGGAAAGGAATGAAGAGGAAAAATAGGATACAGAAGAAGAAATGGATAAAGAAGAAGAGCAGAGATTATAGGAGCAAGGCAACTTTTAGGAAAACCCTCCAGAACGTAATGAAGACCCCCAGGTCAATTCCCAGATCGCTGAAGCACGAGCAGAATTGGAAAGGCTCAGAAATGAGTTGGCAACATTAAGAATTGGGATAGGAATCCAGTCCACACCTCCCCCATTCTCAGCCGAGAAGACACAAATCCTAAAGATGCATCATGTAGAAGAGCTCCAGCTGGCCGAGCAGAAGAATTTAGCGCGGCAAGAAAATTTGGTCGAAGCACAGAATGAATTAGCAAAGACAGACCAAGAGATTATCAAATTTAAGGATGTTTTTGCCACTACTATCGGCGTATATGAGAGACTGCGTGACCTCAGACCACCGTTGGCGGTATATGCAGTTTATTTACAAGATAAATGGGACGAATTCCAGATCCAGAGGCTGAAGAAAGGTCTCCCTATAGAGGTAAACACTCCCAAATAATTTATTGATGCATCTTTGAACTCCACAGAGCTGGAGAAAGACCAATTGAGTGAGTTCTTATTGCATAATTCCGTAGTTTCTGGCTGGCCCAACTGGTTGCCAAACCCATATGTGGGCGATTTCCAGTTAAGGGCATTGTGTTCATGGATGAACCAAAAAATTGAGTGAGCCCAGGACTACCATCTCTATGTTGCATCCAAATGGAAAACCCCATTAATGATCAGACCAAAGCCAACTCACCCCGGGGGAATAACCTATAACCACAGGATCCTCACTTAGGATGAGGAACTGATACCCATTCTCCTTGCAAAACAACAGGAGGCGGTGATTCATTTTTACATTACACTCAGCAGCACACAAAAGGAAGTTAATGAGTCCATCAGGGAAAGGTGGAGTAGGGTGGCAAACGATCTAAAAAGAAGAAAACTCCACTCTCCCCTCAGGCTTGAGGATGCTCTTTTCAAAACCACACTCTACAAAGAATCCCTGGCAAGAAACCAACTCAGGTGGATCGGGATGAGGCTGAATCCCCCATTCTTTCTTTCCCCAGTCCTCAAAGAACAGATTAATGAAGAGGAAGAGAGGAAGGCATGGGCCAGGGAGGATCAAAATTTTGGATACCTCAGGCAGGCAGGGATACCTAAGGTGGTAGCATGGGATATCAGGGAGGTCATCGACGAATTGAATAAGTCACCCAAGGATGGGTGAATCCTTCATGTAGGGGAGAGAATGATGGGTCCAATTTTCAAGTATTTGATAACCCTTTTTCCACAGTCTAGCTCAAGCATTGGCGAAGAAACACACTCAATTGTGGGAAAAGTGTTTTACTTTAATTATTTAATAAAATTGTTTTTATGATTAATATTGTATGTTAGAATGCGTATCAAATAAACTAATTATATGGAAACCAAGCATGATTGAGCAGGTTCAAGGTCATTAAAGGATGGACGTGTAGAAGACTAAATGATCACCAAGCTCGGTGCCCTGTTTCCTGATTTATAGCAGAAGCACTCCCACTTTCAAGAATAATCGGCATTTTGACAATCAGTTAGGATCAACATTAAAATCATATAAATATGGACCTCTCGGGTAGCGAGAGGCCCCTACTGTTATTTTGAGAAAAACATTGTTTTAACGTTTCTGCCCTATCGATGCTGCGAAGTACAGACCTTTGTTTTGACATGGATTTTATATTTTAATAAGATATTGATGATTAATTCCAGCCAGTGTTTCTAAGTTTTATTCTCTCCTTAGTACGGGTTGGGGAGGGCCCCTCCAACACGTAGGTCATGATATTTCTATTTGCAAGTATTTCTTTCAATTATGCGTTTTACATTGATGAACCGTTCTATTACATATGGAAGCACTTGAATGATTTATTATTTCTGTAGTAGTTTATAATACATTATGTAGTACAGCAGAACAGTTTCAGTAGTCCTGTAGGTTCTTTCTTTCAACGCATATTTGAATCAACGATTGCATGTGTATCAGCTTTGCTTTCAATATCATGGTTTATATATGAGGTTTTTGACTGTTTCTGATCGTGATCAATTTCTTTAGTAGTAGATGGATAGCTTGGAACGATTGCAATTCAATGTTAGTCTTGAGATTTAAAATGGTTAAGATCATAATTCTAGTTTTAGGTATAAATTAACTACAGACTTCATTTTCACAAATCTTAGAATAGATTTGTTATGACATTTTCATTTTCTAGATTTACCATTCCGCATTGAGTAATTTCATAAGATCATCTCCTTCACTTTCAACATTTCAATTATTTAAAATAGATTTACTGCTTTATTTCTTAGAACATATTTACTGCTTTTGGTATATTTATTTCTTAGAACAGATTTACTGCTTTTGGTACTTTAATTCTTTTAATTAGATTTATTGCTTTCTAGTATTTAATTCCGTAGCATAACCAGTTTACATCTTTAGTAGACAACCTTTAGAACATCGATACCGACATCCAACTGTGACAGAGATTATCCTATAAGAGCACAGATAGTGCATGCACCTCTAAAGTTTGTACGTTTCCCGGGTTGACATTTAAAGTAGGCTCTTGGTATAGCTGTCCTCATTAGGAATCCATATTAGGAGCTCACCACTAGCCTCCTTCTATCACATCTCCCTTAAAAGGAAAATCAAAATTCCAAGCCGTGGAAGATGACATAGAGCACTAGCAAGAATTTCTCTAAATACTTAAGGACAACTTGGTTATGTCCCAAAACAAGATGAAACAACCAGGTCATCAACATCGGAGTGAAAGGATTTTTGTAGAAGGGGATTGGGTATTTTTGAAGCTACAACCTTACATGCAGATGTTGTAATGTCCATTTTCAATTTTTATAAAAATGCCCAATTTTCCAATTTTTCCCCAATTTCGACCCTTGACTAGTTTTGTTGTTTTGGCTTCCAAATTAACCCAAATGCTCCCAAATATTCTGTATGGGTATATGAATGATATTTAGACTTGAATATTAGGTTCAGGGTCAACACTACAAATGGCCTCCCAAATGCTTCAAAACTCACTCAAAATTATGAACAGAGGTAGGGAATGTATTAAGGATGTTCTTAAGGTCTCGTGTGCACCATTAATTGATTAATATATCTATTCCAACCCTCTCCCATTCAACTGCAAAAATCACCAATTCGACCCTAGGAGGAATGGCACTATTTCTTCTCCCAATGCAATTAAATTGAGTAAAAATACTTCAAATGCTCAATTACAGTACATGAAACTTGTAAAATACATCCATGGAAGTCCATTAATCACAAATTTATCATATAATCACCCATTCATTCGAAATCATTATCATTATAATGATATACATCAATGTAGTGGGGAAATGGACATTCTTTTCTCATTAATCAACATTTTTTGCATACAATCAGTGGGTATTTCGACCTGATAATTTTTTAATATGAAAAACAGAGGATATGAAGCTATTACAATCATAAATATATTATATGAATCTCTCCCAATGAGTACAAGTGCTCACCAAAAACGCCCTCCCTCAAGGAGCATGAATATGCCTTCAAAACTGGAAATGGTGGAGAGAAAGTGTTGCACTAACCAAACCAAGAGCTTTCCTATAGCTTCTACCTACAAATATAAACTCCATTAAAGAAACATGAATGTCATGAGTGGCCTCTCCAAACACCAACATGGATGTGAATCTTTCACCCTCGAAGTTGTCTAAGACAAGAAACTAGTCATCCACTAGCTCTCTCTTCACAAATGCAATTTTTTCTCTAATAATCAAAATCCATTCTTATACTTGATTTATACATTTTATAACCAACATTAGCCTTCTAAGGGTCGAAATCCTCTCATTAGCTTCTAGAGATTTCCACTTAGGAAGTATTCCACATTTGCCACTTGTCTCCTAGTTTCCAACCTTCCATCTTCTCCCAAATTCGAGTAGGAGTCTCTTGGGCTTCTCCAAGTCCATGAGCGCCTTCCTCGAGCCTATTTTTGGGGATGACATGTCATAATGGTCATATGTCAGAATTCAGATCTGAATTTTGTCATAGATGTCATAGATGCTTCATCATTGTTGTCATAAGACTAGGGAATCTAGCCCAAGTGTCCACTAGCCTCCAATTTGACTCTTCCTCTTCCATGGAGGTTACCATTCCATCCCATTTCGATCTAGTATGCTCCATGCCATGTGTATGCCTTACCAACTCACCCAATAATTTTTTCCTTCCCATGGATTCGAAATGGCAAGTGAGATTTTCCATGTGGCAGTGAGAAACCAAGCTAGTGTGGGTCCCACATTCTCCAAATGTCCTCAAAACCATTTGCCACCTATAATTCCTCTTGGATTCATTTATTCAACTTATTTATTAAATACTTTGACTATTCTAATGTATAAACATTATTCCTTTTCTCCCTTATTAGAATTCCCAATGTACCCATTCAACCTAGGGAACTTGGTAGGATTGATGGGGATTGTTTGCTATACAATTATTTGAATGGGGACATTATAGTCCTCCCCACCCAAGATTGCTTGTCCTCAATCAATTTCAAATTAGGATGCTGCAAAATATTCTCCTCTTCCCATGTGGCATCTTCATTTGGTAAGTACTTCCACAGCACTAAATATTCGTTGATAATTCTACTCCTCAACTTCCTTTCCCGTTGTCTTCAAGATCTTTTCTGGAACAAGTGTGAGCTGACCTTCATCATCCAAAGGAGGAAGTATTTATGAAGTGATGATTTGCTGACCAAGGGATTTCTTGAGTCAAGAAACATGAAATAAATTATAGATTTTACTCCCTTCCGGAAGTTCTAGTTCATATGCTACTTCTCCAACCTTCCGCACTACCTTGTATGGCCCATAGTACCTTGGTTTTAATTTTTATGCTCTATTCTTTTTGAGATATGTTTGTTTATAGGGATGCAACCTTAAATATACTAAATCATTGAAATGAAAGGTTCTTTCTTCTCTATTTCCATCAGCATATTGTTTTTGCTGATTTTGAGCAACCTACAAATTGTCTTTCAAGAGCTTTAAAATTTCTTGGCTCTCTTCCACCCAGTCTTTAGCCTATGGGGCTCTACTATCACCAAATATAATTTCAGCAAATGTAAGTGCATCATAACTATATAATGCTTTGAAAGGAGACATCCCTATTGACATATGATAAGTGGTGTTGTAGAAAAACTCACCCAAGTGTAGCCATTTTTCCCATTCTTTTTGCTGCTCTCCCACATAGTTTCTTAGGTACCCTTCCAACCATTGATTCACCCTCTCTGTTTTTCCATCAGTTTGTGGATGATAGCTGATACTTGGAGTCAATTGATTTTCGACCAATCTAAAAATTTCTTTCCCAAAAGCACCCATGAATCTACTATCTCTATCACTGACAATGCTCTTAGGGAGCCCATGCAACCTGAAGATTTCTTTGAAAAAAATATCATCCACTTGTGTAGCACTAAAATATGATGTAATAGAAAATAAATGAGCAAATTGTTTCAACCTATCCACTACCACATAGATGCAATACTTACCCAAATATTTAGGCAAACTGGTGATGAAATCCATGGAGATACTGTCCCATTTTTGCTCCGAAATGGGAAATGGTTGTAATAGGATAGCTGGACATGTAAGTTTTGATTTGTTTTGCTGACATACCTTACATTCATTCACATATTTCTAAACATCTTCATTGATCCCCTTCCAAAAAAACCTTTGCCTCAACTGTCTATAAGTTTTGAAGATCCCCGGATGGCCCGGTAGTGGGGAATCATGTGCTTCTTGCAAAATTTGGTACTTGAGATTTGAGTTCTAAATTAAATAAATTATGCCCTTATAATATATCAACCCATTCAAAATTCTATAGTTATCACCCACTTTGATACCATCCAACACATCACAAGGAAATTTGTATTTAGCATATTCAACTAGTAGCATGTTTTTCCAATCCTTCGCAATGTCCATGAGAGAAAAAGAAGGTCTTCTTGACAAAGAATCTGCTACTATATTATTCTTTCCTTTGAAATATTCAATATCAAATCATAAGCTTGAATTTTGCTTACCCACTTTTTTTTCCTTTGATTTAGATCTTTTTGGGTGAGAAAGTGTCTTAGACTATTGTGGTTAGTTTTCACCACAAACTTGTTTCCCACTAAGTATTGTCCGAATTTGGCCAATGCGTGCATAATGGCCAGCATTTCTTTATCATAGATGGAGTAAATTTTTTCATGAGGCTCCAACGTTCTTCTCTCAAATACTATGGAGTGTTGGCCTTGCTTTAGGACAACCCCTATTCCTCCACCTGAAGCATCACATTCCACAACAAAAGGTTTAGTAAAATCAGAAGTGCAAGTATGGAACAACTGCTCATTACCTCTTACATTTTTTGGAAGGCCTTTTCAGCCTCTTCATCCCACTTGAAAGCATCCTTCTTAGTCAAATTAGTGAGTCGAGAAGTCAACTTGGAGAATCTCTTCACAAATTTTCTGTAGTAGATGCATATGCCAATAAAGCCTCTCAATTCGGTAATATCTTTTCGGGATGGCCATTCTAAGATAGCCCTGATTTTTTCCATGTGTACCTTCACCCATTTTTTCCCAATAATGTGCCCAATATACAGTAGTTCTTTCATCCCAAATTCACATTTTGATAACTTAGCAAATAAGGACTCTTTTTGCAAAATTCTCAACATAATCTCTAATTGTTGCAAATGCTCTTCCCATATTTTACTGTAAATGAGAATTCCATCAAAGAAAACCAAAACAAAACTTCTTAGTTGCTTGCAAAAGATCCTATTCATGCATACTTGAAATGTGGTTGGAGCATTAGTTAACCCAAAAGGCATGACAAGAAATTCAAAGTGGCCATAATCATGACTTCAAAAAGCAGTCTTTTGCACATCTCCATCTTTCATTCGAATTTGATGATACCCTGATCTAAGTTCAATTTTGGAGAAGTATTTGGCCCCATGTAGCTCATCCATGAGCTCATCAATCCTAGGAATAGGATACCTATTCTTGATAGTCTTTTTGTTCAAGGATCTAAAATCTATGCACATTCTCAATGTTTCATCTTTCTTCTTCACTAGCACTATTGAAGAAGCATAAGGGATAGAGCTTGGTCTAATGAGTCCCAACTCTAGGAGTTCTTGGATATATTTTTCAATATCATCTCTGAACTTTTTAGGATGTCTATAAGGTGATATCTGAATGGGTGAAGTTCTCTCCTCCAAAACAATGCAGTGCTCAACCTCCCTATCTGGTGGTCTACCATGTGGAAGGTCTCTAAATTTTTTTTCATATTTTTGCAAGAGTCTCTCTATCTCCTTTGGGTGTTCAACAATCTTTATATTTGTCTTGGAAGATGTAATATGACATTCAGCAGCCCATTCTATGTCCCTGTGCCTCAATCTAGATTTCATACTATTGCAAGTTACTACTTGATTTGGATAAGTGTGATGCCCTCTCACAACTCTTAGTACTCCTTTTGAATCTTGGAATTTCATTTCAGGAATTTGATAATTTAATGTATGCTCTCCTATTGAATACAACCATTACACTCCCAAAACCACATTAGTATTAGCAACATCAACCATATAAAAACTATCAACAAAAGTATAGTTACCTACGGTGACTTGCAGCTCTCGAACCCATGTTTTGCATTGCAGTTTGTTGTGACCGGGAATGACAACTGTGAATCCATCAAATGGTTCAATAGGTATCTTTTTTTTCTCCACCATCTTTGCATCAATGAAGTTATGGGTGGCTCCTCCATCTACCAAAACTGAAGTTCTTCGTCCTAGTACCACACCCTTGCATCGGATAGTATGATGGTGAGGTACTGCTGAAAGTACTGCCATTCTTGGTTTGTCCGATAAGGCCTGATTTTATTCTTGTCTTTCCTCTTCTACTGTTGTCTCATAGGCCTCCTAATGATGTGAAATATGTCCATATTCATCCATGCCCCCATCATACCCCTCATTATCAGAAAATACATCTATGTATTGAGCCCTTCCTTTAGTACATTTGTGCCCCGGTGTCCACGGTTGAAAGCATGTGAAGCACAATTTCTTTTTTCAAAGTTCATCTCTGTTTAGTCCTTCTTTTTTATTCCTTTCAAATGAATCTTTTTTCCAAGGTTTCTTATCATATGTATCCCTTTCCCAAGGTTTCTTTTCAAATTTGAAGTTAGGCTTGGAAGGAAATCTCGTTCTAGGAAGCACATTTTGGAGATCCCTAATCAAGCTCATTGCATCTTTTAATGTAGTTGGCTTGTGGGATTTGACCAAACCTTTTAAGGGTTCAGCCAAACCTTCAGTGAAAAGAAATACCAACCTTCCCATAGATACATTAGCCACCTTAACTGATAAGTTTTGAAATTCCAACATATATTTAGTAGGGGTCCCGGTTTGCTTCAACTGAGCTAGTTCTTTGAAAGGCAATTCTGGATCTTTTTGTTCAAACCTTTCTAGTACCCTATCAACAAATTATCCATATGTTTTAACCCGATCATGACCCAAGTTTTCAGCCCATGAAACCACCATTCATTGGCATCTCCTTCCAAATAAAAAATGGCCATTTTTAATGCATCCTCTTCCAACATAGGATTCAGCTAAAAATACACATCCAATGTTTGCACCCAAGTGTTAGCAGAATTTTGAGAAGAACCATCAAAAGTAGGAAGTGACATTTTTCCAATAGCACTATTTAATTCTTTTTTTTGGAATGGCCTCCTATTGTCTTCCCTCTTTTTCATTTTATGTATAGCATCAATATATTCACTGAATGGTAAACCTCTTTTACACTCTTCACTCAACCCATTCCATTCATTTTCTAGTTTAATACTATCCACCTGAATGTTAGGCTCTTCTTTGGGTATGAGAAATTTAGGTGCAGTATGCCTTTGTGTGCTTTGAAATTCATCACGTATATATGTGATCCCATGCTTGAAAAAATATACTCACTTCTCTTTATCTTTTCCCCTGAGTGTGAACCACTATTATCTCCTATCACCCCTTTGCGTCCAAGTTGGCTGACCAACAATTCCAATCCTTGCATAATTTTGTTACCCATTCTTTCTATATTGGTGGAAAGTTTAGAGAAAATATGTTCTAAGGTTGCAATAAGTTCCTCTTGATGTCTTAATTTTTCATCCTCCTCTCTATCCATGGTTTTAGAAAAAACTCTTTTTCTTCTACTACCTCTTCTTCAACAAAAACTTCTTCAATTACTGGTTCAAAGGGTGGTGGTTTATTTGTTTGGATTCTTTTTAATACCATCAAGTTCCAAGACCATGCTATGATACCACTTGTAATGTCCATTTTTCAATTTTCATAAAAATGCCCAATTTTCCAATTTTTCCCCAATTTCGACCTTTGACTAGTTTTGTTGTTTTGGCCTCCAAATTAACCCAAATGCTCACAAATCTTCTATAAGGGTATATGAATGATATTTAGACTTGAATATTAGGTTCATGGATGATTTATAACCCTCAAAAGACTTATGAAAACTTGATTTATATTCTGGTCAATGTATGGGATTTTAACTAGTAATTTGTGCATCAAATCCCCCCTGGGTAAACACTAAAAATGGCTTCCCAAATGCTTCCAAACTCCCTCGAAATTCTGAAAAGAGGTAGGGAATGCATTAAGTATGTTATTAAGGTCTCATGTGCACCATTAATTGATTAATATATCTTTTCCAACCCTTTCCCATTCAGCTGCAAAAATCACCAATTCGACCCTTGGGGAAATGGCACTATTTCTTCTCCCAATGCAATTAAACTGAGTAAAAATACTTCAAATTCTCAAGTACAATATATGAAAATTGTAAAATAGATCCATGGCAGTCTATTAATCACAAATTTTTCATATAATCATCCATTCATTTGAAACCATCATCATTATAATGATATACATCAATGTAGTGGGGAAATGGACATTGTTTGCTCATTAATCAACATTTTTGCATACAATCAGTGGGTATTTCGACCTGAGATTTTCTGAATATGAATAACAGACGATATGAAGCTATTAAAATTAGAAATATATCATATGAAGCTCTCCCAATGAGTACAAGAGCTCCCCAAAAATGCCCTCCCTCAAGGAACATGAATATGCCTTCAGAACTGGAAATGGTGGAGAGAAAGTGTTGCACTAAACCAAACCATGAGCTTTCCTGTAGCTGCTACCTACAAATACAAACTCCATTAAATCACCATGAAATACCTGAGTGGCCTCTCCAAACACCAACTTGGATGGGAATCTTTCACCCTCAAAATTGGCTATGACAAGAAACTAGTCATCCACTAGCTCTCTCTTCACAAATGCAATTTTTTCTCAAATCATCAAAACCCATTCTCATACTTGATTTCTACATTTTATAACCAACATTAGCCTTCTAAGGGTCGAAATCCTCTCATTAGCTTCTAGAGATTTCCACTTAGGAAATATTCCACATTTGCCACTTGTCAATTAGAGGAAATTTTGGTAAAAATTGGGCCTCTTAAGGAAAATAATAATAAAATAATAAAATAATAGTAGAGAGAGAGTAAAAAAAACTACTTTTCTGGATCGTATTTTCAACTTATCTCTTTGTAGGTTTACTCAAATTTCAAGCAGGAGGACTCGTTGGATACATAATTAAATTATGCATCTAAGGAGTACCCATGTTGCATACTTTTAACAACATCCACACCATGAAAAAATGAAAATACATTTAAAACGTGTTTCTAGTGAGAGAAAACACATTTTTTAATGTATTTTTGATTTTTCATGATGTGGATGTTGTTAAAAGTATGCAACATGGGTACTCGTTGGATGCATAATATAATTATGCATCCAACAAGTCCTCCTGCTTGAAATTTGAGTAAACCTACAAGGAGATAAGTTGAAAATACGATCCAAAAATGTAGTTTTTATTTTTTTCCTCCAATTTTTTTAGATGCTCCCTTTTTGAATTTTAAATCATTTTGATTGGCTGATACATGATGACATGGAATTTGTATTATTTTTGGAAGGCCCATTTTAAATTGAAATTTCCTCTAATTGAGCCTCCTAGTTTCCAACCTTCCATCTTCTCCCAAATTCGAGTAGGAGTCTCTTGGGCTTCTCCAACTCCATGAGCACCTTCCTTGAGCCTATTTTTGGGGTTGACATGTCATAATGGTCAGATGTCAGAAGTGAGATCTAAATTTTGTCATAGATGTCATAGATGCTTCATCATTGTTGTCATAAGGCTAGGGAATCTAGCCCAAGTGTCCACTAGCCTCCAATTTGACTCTTCCTCTTCCATGGAGGTTACCATTCCATTCCATTTCGACCTAAGATGCTCCATGCCATGTGTATGCCTTACCAACTCACCCAATAATGTTTTCCTTCCAATGGATTCGAAATGGCAAGTGAGATTTGCCATGTGGCAGTGAGAAACCAAGCTAGTGTGGGTCCCACATCCTCCAAATGTCCTCAAAACCATTTGCCACCTTGAATTCCTCTTGGATTCATTTATTCAACTTATTTATTAAATACTTCGACTATTCTAATGTATAAACATTATTCCTTTGCTCCCTTATTACAGTTCCCAATTTACCCATTCAACCTAGGGAACTTGGTAGGATTGATGGGGATTGTCTGCTATACAATTATTTGAATGGGGACATTACAGATGTCCCTTAAGCAACTAAATAAGGACAGTAAATTAGCACCCAAGTATTATGGTCCCTATAAAGTGTTGTAGAATATTCGTAGTATGGCTTACAAATTGGAGCTCCCTTCATCTTCAAGAGTGCATCTAGTTTTCCATGTTTCTTGCTTAAAGAAGGTAATAGGAGACAAGATCCCAATTCAATCAATATTACTCGAGCTTGATGAAGAAGGAAAAGTCATATTGAAACCTAAACAAATCACTGAAACAAGGACCAAATAGTTGCAAAATTCAACTATATTGAGTACCTCATCAAGTGGAAGAACGTGCCAGTGGAAGATTTGACATGGGAAGATGAGTCCTTCATATAGAAACATCCACAACTAATCAAGCGTTGAGGACAACACTTGTCTGAAGGAGAGGGGCATGTTAAGCCCTAAATGGGAGCACATTTCCCCCTATATTTTGGTGCATTACATTAGTTTTGATTTTGGCTTTGGTCCATTAGTGGTAATTATTATTAGTATGGTTATATTGGTTATGTCAACTTGGGTCAGTGAGTTGTAATTGTACCTCATAATCTCTTATATATAGGAAGGAGATCGTTTCATTTGAGTATCTTATCATGCCTTGTCTTGTGTACTTAGTACATTGTATAAGGAGGTTTCCTCCTTGAAGAGGCTTGCTATTCATCTATTTTCGTCATTCAAGTCATGGACTACTCTTTATGATCTATTTCTACTATTTTCATAAATTTGTTGCATAACATACACTGATCTGATTTTATTTTTAAAAAAATATCTTAATTAGCCATTAACCTTTTTTTTAATTTAAAAAAAAAGTGATTAATTAATCCAAAATAGTTTTAAATTTAACTCCAAAACTAAATCTTATATCAACATCTAAGGAAAATAGTTATTAACAAATCAAAAGTAATTTTATATCCAACTCCAAAACTAAATCATATATAAAGAAGAGAGTTATTAACCTTCACCAAAAGTAGTTTTAAATCTAACTCGAAAACTAATTCTTATATCAACATCCAAACACCATTTTTGCATTAAAAAAAGAGTGAGAGTAACAGCATAACATGTAATGCAACCCTAAAATTATCATCTTTGCTTGATCATATTTTCTTATAGTTGAATGTGGATGCAGATACACTATTGAAGGATGCAGATGATGAGGGTATCCTTTTTTGGGAGGAATTTATTGAAGATTCCATGGAGTGGAAAGGTTCCATAAATAATATTGGCTGGTAGATTGGATGAGAGTGTTTTTACTCTTTTGGTTTTCTTTGAATACTTAGATATATTGTGGGTGATGCATGTTGTAGTGGTATGGTGAATTTGAGATCTATGCGGTTTTTATGTGGCAAATCAAATTGACAATGTAATTTTTTATTTTAAGTGAATAACAAAAATAGTTTTTTTTTTAACTTTAAAAAAAAATTAATTATATTAAAATCTTGATGTTAATTTAAATCTTATGTTAAATTAAAAATTTTGATGTTAATTTAAAGCTTAAAAAACATACTTTTTTTAAGTACCTTAAGTTCGTGCGTCCTCGAATCTAACTTTTTCGAACAAGAATATGTGATTTTTCCAAACAAGAATATATAATCTTTAATAGTGCACGCACTTAAGTTCGTGCGTCCTCGAATCTAACTTTCTCGAACAAGAATATGTGATTTTTCCAAACAAGAATATATAATATTTAATAGTGCATCCATTAAAAGTATTTCTAAAGCTCTAAGCTGCCGTTATATATATCCGTATACACCCTATGTGAATAAAAATCCAATTGAAGGATTGAGCAGGTTGCGACGGGCAGAAATCTATGAGAAATATCACGGCGCCTATGTTAATTTTTTAGCATTAATTCAATGTACTCTAGGATCTTTACTGAGAGAATAACATGTACAATATATCAATGCATATCAATCATAGCAAGCATATCAATCATCACAAGATGCAAACATAAGAGACAATAGACACACAGAGTTTCTGTGGAAAAAACCCTAAGGTGAAAATCCCCACAACTTCCTCAGAGATAGATACAACAATGATACAACCAAAGTACAACCCAAGTACACAGAGATAGTCTCCTTCTAGTAGATGATCATCCTCCTCACATGTGCGCCACTTTCCGAGTGATGGATGAGTGAGTAATGAAGTGATCAAATAGAGAGATCCCACTCTCTATTTATACTTGTTCTGAGTAGCCTAATAAACCTATGGGGCCGACTTGTCTAACTTAGCCTAATAACCCCAGGTTAACTTAATCAGGGCCGACCCCACACATGGTGGTCTAATAACCTATCGACAAGTTACGACACTTGTGACACATGTCAATACAAATGACAGCACTTCCGTATAGAGGAATAATACATCTCTATAGGAGTACAATAAAATACATAGATGAAATACATTCCGAAGTTACATATACATCAACACTCCCTCTTAACTAGGAAGGTATTTCTTGACACAGATCTGCTAACACAAGTCTTCTTCTCTGGATCATCATCAGCGAATCATCGTCCTCGAATCATCGTCATCATCACTACTGCTGCTATCTCAATCAATCTCTGAATCTACTCATAATAGGAAGTTCTACAGAGCCAGTGCTTTTTCATACTAGATGTAGGCCCACCACCTATAGGTCTTCATCATCACTGGCCATATGTGGAATACTCAGGACTGATTACGTGCCTCAACAAAACCTTGAAAGAGCATCCCAGGACTGATTACAAGCACACTACTCAACCTATCAGATCTCTTAGGATCTTTTACATGTTGACCTTCAGAAAACCTACTCAAAGCATCCTAGGATGTTACGAGCAAACCGTTCTACCTATCTAGATCTCGATAGAGAATCCCAGGATGTTACAAGCACACCGCTCTACCTGTCCGGATTTTAAAGGATCTTTTCTATGTGAACTTTCGCAAAACCTACTCAGAGAATCCTAGGCTGTTACGAGCAAACTGCTCTACCTGTCTGGATCTCAAGAGAGCATCCCAGGTTGTTACGCGCACACCGCTCTACCTTTCTGGATCTTGATAGAGTATCCTAGGATGTTACGAGCACACCGCTCTACCTGTCCGGATTTTAAAGGACCTTTTCTATGCTACCTGCACAACTGGTCCACGGCCACAGAGTATCAAAACGATACTCACCATACATCATCATGATGTACATCATCACATGATCAACCTAATCATCATCATAGCATCAACCTAATGCATATCATCTAGATCAACATCCTGAATCTCATCATCTGTTATCATCCTGATCATCATCATAGCATCAACCTGATGCATATCATCTGGAGCAACATCCTGAAGCTCGTCATCTGTGATCATCCTGATCAAACAATATATCCATCTGATGCATACAAAGTATCTACCTAATACATATCATCATACATGATCTACCTAATCGTACAATGCATCCACCTGATATACATAATGCATCCACCCGATACATACATAAGTACGTGATCTACTTGATCATACAATGCATCCACCTGATACATACATAAGTACATGGTCTACCTGATCATACAATGCATCTACCTGATACATACATAAGTACATGATCTACCTAATCATATAATACATCCACCTGATACATATACAAATACATGATCTACCTGATCATACAAGTACTAACCTTATACATATACAAATCCATGATCCAACTGATCATATCAAGCATCCAACATGATGCATATACAAATACATGATCACACTGATCAAAGCATCCAACATGATGCATATACAAATACATGATCACACTGATAAAAGCATCCAACATGATGCATATATAGAGTAGTAACTGGAGCATCGTCCTGATGTTCATCATCCAGCACTTACATCCACAGCCATGGGAAGGATCCTCCTCTCACCATGCTTGGAATGGCTCCAGCAGATGTGTCCATCACTTCTTCCTCGAAGTGTCGTTGATCTGAAGAACACCAAGCCTCTCTCTGAAGTACTTGAACTTCACTCTGGCTAGTGGTTTCGTTAGTACATCTGCAACCTACTCATCCATCGCAACATATAGGAGCTTCACTACTCCTCTCTGCACCATATCCCTGATATAGTGATATTTGATCTTGATGTGCTTCGACCTGTCGTGGAACACCGGGTTCTCAAACAGATTCACACAACTCTGGTTGTCACAAAAGATACCAGTAGCCTCCAACGGGAGATAAAATAAATCAGACAGTAGCTTTCGGAGCCATACTGCCTCACAACTAGCCGAACATGCTGCAACATACTTTGCTTCGGCTGTACTCAGTTCTACGCAGGATTGCTTCCTGCTAAACCAAGAGATCACACCCGATCCCATACTAAAGCAGCACCTAGATGTGCTCTTCCTATTTGCAGCACTGCCTGCCCAATCTGAATCAACATAACCCTGCAGGTTAAACTTTTGATTCACATCATACTTGAGCCCATAATCAATTGTACCCTTCAGATACCTCAAAATATGCTTTACAACAACCAGGTGAACACCTCTCGGATCCATCAGGAACTGGTTCATTGTGTTCACCGCAAAGCAAATATATGGCCTTGTGTTCGTCAGGTACATCAAGGACCCAATCATCTAACGATATACAGTAACATCAACCGGCTCAGATGAAGCATCACACAAAAGCTTCAGGTTTGATGCCATAGGTGTGGCCATGGCCTTGCAGTCCATCATCCCGAACCTCTTTAGGATCTCTATTGCATACTTCCCTTGTCCAAGGAAGATCCCATCTACACTCTGCCACACCTCCATGCCTAGAAAATAGTGCATCATCCCCAAGTCCTTCATCTTGAACTCGGCAGCAAGCTTCCTCTTATTATCAACAATCAAACTATCATCACCTGTAACAAACAGGTCATCCACATACAGGAGTAGTATCACAAGATTGCCTTCCTCAACCTTCTAGTAAAGGTTGGAATCTGCTTTACTCTTGGTAAAGCTCAAACTGGATAGAAAACTGTCCATACTACCATACCAAGTCCTAGGAGCTTGCTTCAAGCTATACAAGGATTTCTTCAATCTACACACATATGAATTCTTGTCATGTGTCTCAAAACCAAGTGGCTACTCCACATACACTTCCTCCTCGACTACACCATTCAAGAAAGCAGTCTTGACATCCATCTGGTGTATCTTCCATTTCATCACTACAGCCAGAGCAAGTACTGATATGATGGAAGTGTACCTGGATACAGGAGCAAAAGTTTCTTCATAATCAATCCCTTCTTTCTGGGAGAAGCCACGAGCTACAAATCTCGCTTTGTATTTCTCTATGCTTCCATCTGCAGCATGCTTGATCTTGTAGATCCATTTGGAAGTCACAACAGACTTCCCTTCAAGTCTTGGGACTACATCCCAAACATCATTTTTCATTATTGATTGGTATTCCTCGACTATGGCATCCTTCCATTCTTTCTTTTCCGCTGCCTCTTCATGACTGGAAGGTTCTTTGTTCATGATATCACAGAGTAAAGCAACATAGCTGGTATGTGATCTAGTTCTCTTCTTTGCTCTGTGTTCTTCTTCTGGAATGCCATACCTTTCTGCATCTTGAATGAGCTCTCTATCCCATGCAGGTTTCCTCTTGTGAGAATCCTTCTCACGAGGTGGATCTATAGGTTCTTGTGGATCTTCAATTTCACGATCAACATCTGGAATTACTTCAGTCATAGTAGTGTCTTGAAATCTGGTTTCCTTTGGTTCTTCATGATCTTCAACATGTGTCTTCCTTGACTTGATGAATGCTGAGTTTTCGTCAAATGTTACATCCCTGCTAACATCAATCTTCTTGAACCCTGGAAAGTATATTCTGTAATCCTTCGAACTTTCACTGTACCCCACAAAGATACCCTTCTTTCCTGAAGGATCTAGCTTTGTCCTCTTTTCCTTTGGAACATGTGTATATACTGGACAACCAAATATTCTGAGATGGTTGACTTCAGGCTTCTTACCAGAGAAGACCTTTTATGGTGTCTTGTTGTCCAATATCTTATGAGGTGTTTTGTTCTACACATATATAGCTGTCCCAGCTGCTTCTTCCCATAAATGCATAGGAAGATCCTAGTAATGCAGCATTGCCCGTGCTGCTTCCATGATTGTTCTATTCTTCCTTTCTGCAACTCCATTCTGTTGTAGATTGTAGGGAGCATTCAACTCCCTCTTAATCCCTGAATTACTGCATAGCTTCTTGAAGTCACCTGAAGTGAATTCTTCGCCATTGTCTGATCTGAATGTCTTTATTTTCTTATCAGTTTGATTTTCCATCAAGACTTTGAATTCCTTGAACTTGTCAAACACTTCATCTTCGTTCTTCCAGAAATAAACCCAAGTCTTCCTGGAGAAGTCATCAATGAAAGAGACATAGTAAACATACCCACTCAGAGAACTGGATGACATCGGACTGCATACATCGGAGTGGATAATTTCCAAGATTCCTTTTGATTTGCTTTCACTACTTGGAAATGCCTTCTTTATGTTCTTTCCTTTTGCACAACCTTTTCAAACACCTTCATGCTTGGTCTTGATTTCAGGAAGACCTTCTACAGCTTTGCTTGCAATTGGTAGTGCTCTGTAGTGCACATGTGCAAGCCTTCAATGCCAAAGTTCATTTGGATCCATGGATTCATGTACCATAGCATATTCAGGTTGTCCCTTGAATTTGTACAATCCTCCCTCTTGCTCTCCAATCACCACTGCATCATCAATAGTTTTACCCTTTGGCCACATTAGGACTTGGCCATCTACAAATACAACCCTCATGCCTTTTGCATCCAATGTAGAGATGGAGAGTATGTTCTTCTTGAGCCCAGGTACAATTAACACATCTTTCATCTTCAAGGACTTCCCAGATTCTAGGTTGTAGGAGGCTTCCCCACTTCCTTTGGTAGGATATTGATAATCATCCCCAAGTTTCACTTTATGGGGTGATTCATGTTCAGATAGATTTACAAAAGATTCTTTAAATCCAGTGATGTGTTTAGAAGCCCCACTATCAATTAACCAATCATTACAACCATGAGACATAGTACCTATGAGAGCAGAGATTAGAACATACTCTTCTTCGCTTGATGAGTCATCATCATTACTTTCTGCTCTAGCTTTCTTCCTGGGAGGTTCATCATCCTCAACAGCATGAGCATGATATCTTCTTTTGTTATTCTTCTTCTTCTTGTTGAAGTTGTTGTCTTTCTTCTTCTTGAGACAATTTGAAGCAAAGTTTCCCATTTCATTACATTCGTAACATCGAACATGAGATAGATCTTTCTTCTTGTGATGAGGGTGAGAATGTTTCTTTTTATGAGATTTATCCCTCTTAAACTTGATTCCCTTGGTGTGAGCTGTGAGAGCTTGATCTTCATTCCCCATCTTTTTTTCTCATGCCACAAGCCTTGCTTCTTCTTGTGAGCATTCTTCCCGCAGTCTGCTGAAGGACACCAACTTCTTTCTTGCACAGATTCCTTGGATAAAGGAATCCCATGACCTAGGTAGGCCATTCAGAGTGGTCATGAAAACTTCACCATTCTCCACCATTTCATCCACTGGTTCTAGTTGTTCCTTGATCTGAGAGACCCTAGAAAAATAAGATTGAATGGATTCTCCATTCTGAAGCTTTACCCCTTTCAATTGGTTCTGCAGAGTCATCTTCCAATTTATGTTCTTCCCTTCAAATAGCTTGGATAGGGAATCAAACATCTCTTTGGGTGTCTTCAAAGATGACACATGGGGGATGAGATAGTCCTTGATAGAATCAGTAATGATTCTCTTTGCCTTGACCAAGTTCTTCTTGTGGAGGGCTTTAGCCTCTTCTCCCTCTAGGACAGGGACCTCTTCCCTTATGTAAGTATCCAATTCATTTTCTTCCGGGATTAACCCAATCCTATACTTCCATGCTCGGAAGTTATTAGCCCCTTCAAGCTTATCCTCAAGCTTAGTGTGGTGAGACATCTTAAAGAGTACTTCAAATGGAAATAGAAAAGATTTAGGTCTTACCACTTGATTTAATGAAAATTGGATCTGGTCCTCAATTAGGGTTTGTTAGAGAAACCCTAAAAATTCAAAATGTGAATTTCAACTTTCTGAAAGGATAGAAAGATGCGCCTTGATGAGCTGATCAGCCTGGTGTATTCAAAATTTAAGATTTGCAAAGCTTTACCCTTAAGAAATGCCTTTTAGTCTTCTCGGGTTCACTAGGGAGGACCCTGAATTAGGGTTTGAGTTTCCCGGATATTTACCCAGCCAAAAATCTTGATACAAATCTCTAAACTTCAATTTTTCCAAGGATCTTCCAGCTATGTCTTCAGATTTTAGAAATTCCTATTTTTTTGGAAACCCTAAGTTTTAGGGCCAAAATTGAAAGTGCTCATAACTCAATTCTAATTGGACAGAAAGATTCACCTTGCTGAAGAGAGTCAATCTATCATTATGCTTTTCCAAAATCTGTGGAGAGAAACCCAAAGACAAGAAGCCCTAGCTTCCGCAACTGCATAGTGTCTTCTTCTTAGGTTAGCTCTAATACCATGTTAATTTTTTAGCATTAATTCAATATACTCTAGGATCTTTACTGAGAGAATAACATGTACAGTATATCAATGCATATCAATCATCACAAGATGAAACATAAGATACAATAGACACATAGAGTTTCCGTGGGAAAAACCCTAAGGTGAAAAACCCCACAACTTCCTCAGAGATAGATAGAGCAATGATACAGCCAAAGTACAACCCAAGTACACAGAGATAGTGTCCTCCTAGCAACTGATCCTCCTCCTCACATGTGCGCCACTTTCCGAGTGATGGATGAGTGAGTAATGAAGTTGATAGCTCTCCTCATCAATGTTCTATATTAAAGACCCATGCTGAGGACAGACTCGTCATAACAATACAAAATGGTGGTTAAACATTTATTATAGCTCATAACAAAAACCCTAGAACATTATTTAAAAACCATCAATGGAGCACAAGTTGGGAAAGTGTTACATTACCTATAATTTAGCATTTCGTAGTATGCCCAAAACCTCCTGCAATGCTTAAAATTCCAGCTTGGAAACCCTGGGGGCATACCCAGTCATCCCCAAACTCAACACGATACATCTTTCAATGAAAACAAATACTTTTTAAACTACTTTCACCATTGTACAGACATAGGTCACGCTATCGAACCCACGGAAGGAAAACTACAAACAGGGTTACAAACCATGGAAAACCGAGAGCCTGTTGGCCTCTCCAATCCTACATAGTGCAAAATGAATGCTCCAGGCATTAGCCTAGCGGGTAGTTCAACGGGTAGCTAGGGTTATCACATCAACCAAAAAAACTTCACGTGGAGTCATGCCACGAGAGCTACCAACAGGCATTCCACTGATTTGCATTTATTGAACCATGAATGCCATGGCTACCCGGTCTCGAAAGCCTGCCATCGCAACATCCACTAAGCTGGTTATGTGGTCATCGATAGGGTCAAACATTACCTCTGTCTTTTATCATAACCATAAAGTGTCACGTAAAACCTTACCAAGAATCAAACTACAATTATCACCTTTAAACATTGGTGCTCTACGTAGAATCCTTGATAAGTCATGGTTTTGGTATACAAATCTTAATACATGCAAAAAGTTATCAACACCTAGCTATTAAGCAAAATGTGTGCTAGGCATATAATATCTAGCATATAGTTTATCTAGCACATAGTTATGTTATGCAATTGGGTTAATACCTTAGAATAAGGTAGAATAGTTATAAGCATAATAATTTTAGCATATAGTAATCATATGTTTGAAACTATAGCATTATATGCATATAGTCGAAACTTTAGCTTTTACTAAGGCCTTAAAGACCCTTGGAGATAGGGTTGGTGGCACACAAAGGATCAATTAACTTTAGATTAGGAATCCACATAGTTATGTAAGCTATAGTCGAGTTCTCGAATATAAGTATAAAACAAATCACATTACAATTTAAATTAAACTGGCTTAAGCATGATGTTAAATAAGAAGCTAAGCTCAAGAGAAGAAACATCAGCAAATAGTCATGACAGTCGACTATATTGTACGACCATAGCTAGGGTAGGTCTTACCCTTACCCAAACTTTTAACTCCATAACTTTAACTTTGGATACTACGTAAATCTAGTTCTGTTTACATGCATCTGTAATGTGTTGGAAAGGAGAATCATGCTTACCTGCGATCTGCAACATAAGTTTCAAGAGCATTAGCTATTTAGCTAAGTAAGCCTCGGGTGTCCATAGGACCATTCGTCATCAAGAAAAATCAAACAGTTAGTACAAATAAATTAAATAGTACTTCAGATAATTAACAACACTTTTGTATTTATCAAAAGTAACCATTTTTCATGAGAGGACAAAACGACAGTAAAAACATCCTGCAGTAAATAGTAAATATAATTACATGTATTGGGCCTCTATGACATAAATATCAAGTAATTGATTGTAACATGATTATACCATCGACAACTAATTTGAAGAAATGTCGTCATCAGATTAGCATCTAAAGTAACAAATTAACTTTGACTGTCATGGCATTGTAGTACTTAATGCTATACAGAAAAATTTTAAATTTTTGTGAATTTTTGAGTTGTTACAGAGGGCCCGAGGCGAGTCAAGGCGACCCACCAAACCAGAGTAACCCCGCCCGACCAGACCTTGGCATGGGTTGAAATGAACCAAAAGCAATAAAAACTACTGAAACTGCTCATAGTTGCGAGACAAATAGACTTACCAAAATGAATTCCCTGTAACTGGATATCCAATCTGCCAAAAAGCAGAATGTTAGCTTCCTGAGGAGCCATTAATTCCCAAATATATGCCATGATTGTCCAGGTATGTCGGACAACTTCTTGCAGAGCCGAGAGGTCACATTGCATTAACTCTAAATTCATTGGAGGGGGGTATTCTTTAATGTGCATGGCGAGTAGTTCAAAAAGTTGCCGCATGGGAGGTCACTGAAGGTGCCGCGACGACGAGCTCACATGCATTTTGAGTTTTGTGTACACCCACATCCGATATTGTTTTGTCTATGTATTATCTATGCATGAGATACCAGTTATCCATGCATCAGCTACCAATTATTTTTTATATTTCTTTTTTTCATAATTGTTTATTTTGAATTTTGAACGATGACCATAAAATCAATATGGATAGTGTACTTGTCTCATCCTCCTTCAATCTAGGAAAAACATAGATGGTAGTCCACCCCAAATTCTAAGATATAAACACCATGTGGAGGATATGATTGAGAGGTAATGGGATAGTGAGATATTACTGTTGATGTTTGTAACACCCCCAAAATAACAAACATTTTTATTATTTCTACTGGTAAAAGAATATTGAGAACAATTATTATTTTATTATTTTCACTCAGAAGTCAAAATGAAACAAATTGTATTGAAGATATTATTTTTAATTAATATAATAAAACAAGAGACAAGGATGGATCTAGCTGTTGAAGAGTGTCTGCTGAACTACTTGAGGAAAAAGATAAGTGTCAAACACTGTTAAGCATGCAGGAGGCATCACCCCTAAAAATCAGGCCTTCACTCCCAGTTGAGTGTTGAAGAGAAGGAAGCTCATAAATGGCCAAGACCTAGGCAAATACTACAAATAGTAAGTCCATGAGCAGCAGGAGGCTAGCATTGGACAAGGATTGGAAATTGTAAATGCAAGAGATGGTGCATTGTGGTTTTTCCTCAAGTAGTTCAGTCGACGAGCTCGGGGGTTCTGGAGCTTGATTTCTCTAGGAGTTTTGTTGGGGGGAACGATAGGGCCATCCTTGTTTTTCCTACATTGGTATCAGGTTTTACTTCTATATTCTATTAATGATGTTATTCCAAATGGATTATGGCTTGTACGTTTAAATTAAGATGTTTTTTCTTAACATGGGCTAATAATGAAAAAGGTTTTACGAATCATATCTAATATTCTAGAGATTAGTTTTATGTTACTTTTTCTTTTAGCCTTACTTGAAGGCAAATCTTTTAGCAGTCATTTTCCTACTTAAAATTATATGAGATTATAATAAGAATTCTATATAGTTAGTGCGAAACTAACATTTTGAAACACATAACTCTAAAAGTTAGAAATTCTAAATATTACAGTAAGCATTCCAAAGTACCTATATTTCCTATAGATCATCACCTCTGTCCTATTATATTATAGAGAAATATATTTCGTTTTATTTTTAAATTCTTGTTATGCTTTTGTTATCTAGATAATAAGTTTATTTCAATAAATCCCTACAGAAAAACTCTTATATAAATCTAAGATCATTCAAATTCCACGGTTTTACTCAGCAAATAACGTATAAAGTAGTTTCTCTATCATTTATTTATTTATAGAACATCTAAATGAATAATTTGCTGAATTTTCGGATCTACAACTTAGATCCCAATTTATAATCTCTAGCTAATTAGAATCGAAATACATCCATAGATCTAATATTTAATTAATGAATACTTTTCTTTCTTTTTATACACTTTCTATGACAATCTAGGTATCGATTCTATTAGAGGTTGGTTGTAATCAAACATTTTATAAAACGTTTGACCCTTCCTCATATATATTTGGAAGCTGGCTATAGGTTACGTTTGAGAAGCGACGGCTGTAGAGTCCATAGGGTTACATCACCACCATTTTTGAATGAAGTTAAGCTAGTGCTTACTTGGCCTTTTTTGTTTTAGATTCAATAAAAACCACGGGGTAGAATCTACAAACGGACTGTGTCCATCCTTTTTTTTTTACGGCCAAGCTAGGAATGAATCCGATAAGGTTTAGGTTAATTGCTTAAAAACATTGGGTTTTCTTTGTTTATCTAGGAGACAGCTACAGTTAGGGTTGGTAACGATTGTAGATCCACACGTTAACTTATTACCTCCATTCAAAGGGTGAAGTCAATTGAAGCTTTTAGTATTTTCCTTTTATCATAATTTTGACAATGGAAATCTTAAAACAAAAAAAAACAAAACCCAGAAAATTCATATATTTTTTCATTTGCAAAATGCGCCTTCAGGGCCACTAAGATTTCATTACCTTACCAAGATTTTTCAACTTTGCAAATTGATTTAGGGACATGGCCTATAGCCATTCCTGCACTCTTTTAAGACATTGTTTTCATTCATATGCAAAAAAAAAAACGTAAAGATATCTTTTATTTTAACTAAAGCAAGCAAATTGATATTTCAACTCTTTCTGGAAATCACCTTTTAATTACACCATAATTACTGAACCATTCGAACCCTAGTTTAAATTAAAAGAGAGTTTTGTTTACAGTTTTTATATGTTCGGGTACACAGGGTACTACCAAAGGACCGAACACCAAGAGCAACCACTTCACACAAACAGATCACAGATCAACACACTGATGTTTTGACATTTTTTAAATCCTCTTGAGGGAAACACTCCACGGCCCCGACCAAATAGCTTCTACGGGACAATTTATTATGCAAAGAAAGAAAGTTACAAATGAGCTTCTCATAATCGATCAACTAAACAATGACCCTCCATGCTCTTTAAATAGAGATCATGGACCATTCGGGTGTTAAGCCACGGATCAAGGTTAGGTTTGATCTAAGAGAAGTTGAGCCGTCGGATCACTCTATGTCGGAAACATATCATGACCGTCGGATTAAGTATTTACAAATGCATACTAAAGAAACACACTATCCCTAACGGATATAGAAAGAGCAAGAGCTTGTTGTTTCTTACAAGCCCAAGTAATAGGTCCAGATCCCAGAATGAAAACATAACCTGCAGTAGACTTTCGATCATTAGGATCGCCGGCCCAATCTGAATCAGTGAAACCAACCAACAAAGGTTTCCCCCATGTACTGTAATGAATCCCAAACTGAACTGTACCTTGAATATATCGAAGTATTCTTTTAGCTGCTTTCCAGTGACTTTCATGAGGTGTCTGCATATAACGGGCAACTCGACCAACGACAAAGGAAAGGTCAGGACGGGAATGAGTCAAGTATAAAAGACTACCAACAAGCTGACGATACAAGGTGGCATCTACTTCAGGTGAACTGCAAGTGGCAGAAAGTTTGACTCCAGACTGGAAGGGAGAAGGGGCTGGTGTACAATCTTCCATATGAAAGCGACGAAGAAGGTCACAAGCATACTTAGACTGAGAAAGAAAGATTCCTTCTTTGGTTTGCAAAACTTGGAGACCAAGAAAATAATGCAAATGTCCTAAGTCTGACATTTCAAAAGTTTGTTTAAGACTGGATTTCACATCGGTTATAAGCTTAGGGTCACTACCAGTAAGAATAAGGTCATCAACACAGAGAACAAGTATGATGAGATGGTTTCCTACTTTCTTGGTATAGACATTTGGGTCAGAATGGCATCTAGAAAAACCAGTGTCAAGGAGAAAGTTATCCATTTTTGCATACCAAGCTCTAGGAGCTTGCTTAAGGACATATAAGGATTTCTTAAGGCGGCAGACAAGGCTAGAGTTATTCTAAACATATCCAGGAGGTTGTTCCATGTAAATTTCCTCCTGTAAATCACCATGTAAGAAGGCAGACTTGACATCCATTTGATGGACTTCCCAGTTGTGTAAGGCTGCAAGGGAAAGAACAAGGCGGATGGAGTTTATTTTGGAAACGGGAGCAAAGGTTTCATTGTAGTCAATCCCTTCAACTTGGGAAAAACCTTTGGCAACTAACCTTGCCTTAACTCTTTCAACACTTCCATCTGATGCATACTTAGTTCTATAGACCCATTTACATCTGACAAGTTTTCTTCCTTTTGGAAGAGGTACAAGATCCCAAGTATCGTTCACCATTAAGGAATGATATTCTTCATCCATGGCTGCATCCCAATCTGGATTCCCTGAAGCTTCTGCAAAAGTTTCTGGATCATGATTCTCGAAAACTTGATCCAAAAGAGAAGAGGTTCGCTGATACTGAGAACGTGTTCGACGCTGATCTCTAGGATCACCGGCAAGATCACCAGCTGCTTCACATGTTGAACGGACCCATCGAGGAAGCACTTGTGCTGGTGCAACTGGAGGAACATGAGCAGGCAGAGGTGGATTTTCATCCTCACTGTCATCATCAGAAACTGGAGTTGGAAACCTGTCAAGCAAGTTGGAAGAAGAAGAAGAAGGCACAAACGTCGAATCAGGCTCGCAGGCCAAAGATGGCACAATCACCGAGTTAGGCTCGCAGGCCAAGAGATTTTCATCAAATTTAACATCTCTTCTAATGATTATACCATGAGAATGTGGTTGAAGAAGTCTATAACCTTTTACATCTTCAGAATATCCAACAAATATGCACTTTTCACTTTTAGGCTGCAATGCTTTCCGTTTTTCATCCGAAATGTGAGCCCATGCTTCACTACCAAACACACGAAAGTGACTTACATCAGGTTTAATTTTACTCCATGCTTCTTCCGGTGTTATACCCTGTAATGCTTTTGTGGGGGTGCGATTAACTATGTAATTTGCACAATTAATGGCTTCAACCCAAAATTGAAGACTTAGTCCTTTAGATTGGATCATACAATTAGCCATTTATTTTAAAGTGCGGTTCTTCCGCTCAGCTACACCATTTTGTTGTGGTGTATATGGAACAGTGTGCTGTTGTTGGATGCCTTGTTCAGTGCAGAAAGTAGTGAACTGTTTGTTAACATATTCTCCTCCATTGTCAGATCTTAACTTAATAATTTGATGACCAGATTGTTTTTCAACAAGGGCCTTGTAGTCCAAGAACATGTTAAATACTTCGCTCTTAAGTTTTAGGAAATAAACCCAAGTGCATCTGGTGTAATCATCAATGAAAGTTAAGAAATACTTGAAACCAGAAAAGGAAGCAGATGGAAGAGGACCACACAAGTCACTATGCACAAGCTCCAAGGGAACCAAGGCGTGCCAAGAGGCACGTTTGTCAAAACTGTCCCGATGATGTTTTTCGAGTACACAACCGGAGCAAACACCATCCTTGTAAGATACCATCGGAAGACCTGTCACCATATTTTCTTTACATAGTTGTTGCAATGAGCGATAATTTAAGTGACAAAATCTCTCATGCCAAAGTTTGCTCAAGTTATCACTATGAGCAACAAAAACTGAAGGGAAAGGTGATGACCCAAAGTTGTTAAACTTGTACAACCTGGTAATATCATCAACAATTTCGTTAGCTAAGACCTATTGAGGATCTTTAAAATCCTTGATTACAACTTGGTGAGGTGTAAAGGTCACAGTTTTACCTTCACCAGAATGAGTGATCTGATAAACTGATAACAAATTGCAGGACATTCTTGGAACACATAGTACATCACTAAAATGACCATTATCTACTGGAACTGTTCCAGCTCCTACAACACTTAGAGATCTATCATCACCAACAAATATTTGTTTGGTGTTACATTCATGCATAGTAGAAAAGATGGCTTGATCCTTAGCCATATGATAAGATGCTCCAGAATCAATGAGCCATTCATTTGAAGTAGAAGAAGAAGATGCATTATAAGAATAACCAGAAGCACAAAGTGCATGTCCATGAGAGGCAGATTCTAAAGGCGAATCTAGGCTGATGTGGTGCTTCTTCATTGCTGCTTCCAAGGCTGCCATCATCTTGAAACACTTAGATTCATCATGATTATCTTTCCTGCAATAGTTGCAATGACGCTCAGTCTTCTTGCCTTTTGGCTTGGATCCTTTGTCATTTTTTAAAGAAGGAGCCGACTGAGAGGGTTTTGGACCCTTGTTTAACTTATTATTGCAAAAATTTTGTTTCTTTGGAGGCTTGGACTTTTCTTTCTGTTGGGACAATAAGGCTTTCCGAGATGTATCTGCATTGTTGATTATTCCAAGATGAATGAGTTTATCTTGTTCTCTAATCAAGGAATCACAAAAGGATTCAAGACTAGGCTCTTGATAGCTAGCTGCATTCAAGGATGCTTTCATGGAGTAAAATGTAGATACAAAAACAGAATAGGCAGGTCCAAGTTTGGAAAGAATATGATAAATGCATTGTTTGTCTTCCCTCTCAATCTTACATTCTGCACATAAGAGTTTAAGAGTTTTGGACTTAGATAAATAATCTTGAATGCATGAAAAGTCACTTGGATTTAAAGAAATCAACTCATTTTCGAGTTGGTGACCTCGAATTTCATTGTATTTACCAAACACAGATTCCAACTTGTCCCAAGCAATATTAGGTTCATCAATTCCAGATATGTGGAATCGCAAATCAGTAGAGATTGACATCCCAATCAATCCATGAGCTTCATCACATCTATTTGCCCATTTTATTTTCTTATCATCATCAATGGGTTCTTTTTCTTTTCTTGTTGTAATTCTGAAAAGTCCCCTACTTCGTAGAACATCCTCCATACGAGATTTCCATGAGAAATAGTTGGAACTGTTAAGTAGAATATCATAAAGGGTGGTCATATTTGTAAATTAATTGCTATAAAAGTAGAAACCAATAGTCTGGATGTGAAGAGCTCGAAAAAATAGGCGGTTTAAAAAAAAACAGCACTGAAAACGGACTCTGTATGATGAAGTTATGCTTGAACAAAGAAATTGTTGAAGATGTCCCCAATAGTGACGTGGCAGCTAGAGAATGTCCAGCAAAAAAAAAGAACCCCCCCCTTCCCAATATGAACCTTTTGACAATCACTTTACAAGAAAGTTGCTTTAAGTGAACCACTTTTATAAAATAAGTGATTTCACTTTTACAATGATATTACTTTTAAATAGTGCAACAATAAAAAAACTTAAGTGACTCACTTGTATTTTTATTTTTTTTATTATTTAAGTGAGATGCACTTTTACAATAAAGTAACTTGAAATTAGAAATTGCATGCACTTTTTATTTTAAAAGGAACTTCCTAAGACTTGAACTCAAGACCTATTAAGGAATAAAGCAACTTTGAACCAAGTGAGTTAGATTAAAAGGTATGTAAAATATGGGAATGAGGAAGGGGTTTTTTTTTTTTTTTTTTACTCTTCTTGCTCGGTTTGCGTGCTTGCCCTTTTTCCTGCAAAACAAACCACAAATCAAAACAAACAAAACTTTTCCACACTTGTGGAGTTAGATCTTGTTAGCTTGCCCAGAAAGTCTACGTTTTCTCTCTCTGTTTCTGATTTGCCAAGATTTCGCAAGGTGCACGGCAAAGAGCATACGCAGCCGAAAAAAAACCCTTTCCCTTTCTGTTTCTGATTTGCTGAGATCGCTCAAGGTGTACGGCAAAGAGCATACGCAGATGGGAAAGCAACAATCCGAACAAAAAAAAACTAACAGTAAAAAAAGATGAAATATGAGATTTTTCTTTTCAAAAAACGAAATAAAAAAAATGCGTCACTATAACATTATACCTTCAGATCTGATGAAATACGCGTTTTTGGAGCAACCGGAAACCGTTTTCGATCAAACGAGAACTATTTCCCAATGGAAACGACGCTCCGGACGCAATGGAATGCCTCCCACAGCCTAGAAATGCACAGAAATACCAGAACTAGAAACCCTTTCGAGTTTCGGCAACAGCAGTTCAAGATCTAAATCATAACCGGAAGCGGCACTTCATAAAAGCTCTGATACCATGTTCGGGTACACAGGGTACTACCAAAGGACCGAACACCAAGAGCAACCACTTCACACAAACAGATCACAGATCAACACACCGATGTTTTGACGTGGTTTAAACCCTCTTGAGGGAAACACTCCACGGCCCCGGCCAAATAGCTTCTACGGGACAATTTATTATGCAAAGAAAGAAAGTTACAAATGAGCTTCTCATAATCGATCAACTAAACAATGACCCTCCATGCTCTTTAAATAGAGATCATGGACCAATCGGGTGTTAAGCCATGGATCAATGTTAGGTTTGATCTAAGAGAAGTTGAGCCGTCGGATTACTCTATGTCGGAAACATATCGTGACCGTCGGATTAAGTATTTACAAATGCATACTAATGCATACTAAAGAAACACACTATCCCTAACGGATATATTACACAAGTTGATCTTAACTAACTCCTAAGTGTCTAAATATCCTAACATTATAGACCGGGTGAAACCCCAGGTCTGACCTTTTAGCCATCAACACATAAGCTAAAGCTTCGCGGATCCAAAACAGTAATATTAACCATGGTTATTGATTACTTTTGCTTCAACAAAAAAAAGGCTATTAATTCACTTTCAAACGCAGAGTTCAACTGAGATCTTCCTTTTATACATTGTTGCCTTTTCTAAAACCCATAGACCCTGGAGCTGCAACCTGAACTAACCCTCTTGCCATAAGGACTTAGGGACCAACCATGGCTTACCGGTGGTCTAGCTTGATGCTATAGCAGTGAAGACCTTCCTTTTAGAGAAATAGTTCTCCCTCCACCTGCAAAGACGGAGTTCACCGTTATAAACAACATCAAATAGTTTTAAGTTTTCACAATTGGTAAAAGAATTATGGAACTACCATTTTACCTTCGTGGCTATTGCCTTGAATGCTGCAAATAGGCGATTTAGGTGCTCTTGTGCCAGCATCATGGACTCAGTAATGCAGTAGAGTAGAGCTCCTCGGCCATGGCGGCCGAGAGCCCCCTTCCTTCTCCTCTTTCTCAACAAATGTTTTCGCAAAACCCTTTTTTCTCTTTTGGATAGGATTCGGGTTGCATTAATGGTGCCAACTTGTCCTCCACCCAAGTGAGGTACCCTTTAATGGTTAATTCATAAGTTTCCGTTGAATTTAATAATACTTGTTCTTCCATCGAAATTTGAGTAATAAGGTATGTAAAGTAGTATAGTCTTAGGTTTAAGAGTTCATTAGGAGTAAGGTGTTTTGCTTCTTGAGTTTTTATGTAGGACTTCCACTCCTTTAAGCCCGAACTCTTACATCAAATCCCTTTTGCAAGCAAGTTTAGCACTAGGTCCTAGCACATTATCATTGGGATGTATCCACCTGCAAACCTGTTCCGCAAAGAACAAGTATTGTGTGTTAGCATTAAGCTAAGTAAGCCAAGGGGGGTCCATAGATCATCCCTTAGGCGCGAAGAGTGTTCAAGGTTATGCCTTCAACTAGGACTCTGGCGTAAATAAAACAACATACCCTTTCTTTATAAATGTCCCTATTAGGGTGTACTTTTAAATGCAGTTACGTTAGCTAGGTTTAAACTTGTAAGCAAATGAAGTAGTAGTTTAGATCTTGAATAAGCATTTGTCACACAAATTATGGTATAGTAATCTTTACTTCTTATGTGTGCGAAGCAGTGACCAGTGATTGAAAACTGGTAAGTAAGAATTATGTTGAGAATTCAGTTATGTTGTGGAAAATAATTTATTTTTTTATTTATGAAATTTTTGGGTTATTACAATGTTTATGATAGGGTGTAAATAATCTTACAATTTTATAATAGATAAAACCCAAGCAAAGTTTCAGCAAGATTTAAGATAGTTTTCTAAAATGTTATATTTGCCCGCTTATTTTTTATTGTTTTTTCACTCCGGTCAAAATCTGATTTAAAATCTCAATTTTATGTAAAACTGTTATTCCAGTACTTAAACTTGCCATGTGAGGAGTGTACCCTGCGGTTTGAAAATTTCATAATCAAGGGTGACCACTCTTTTATTTTTCTTTTCTTTATAAGAGAGAGTATTAGGTCATTCAATTAAAACAGTAGTAATATAAAACTTTGAGAAAGATAAAAAAAGGAGGTCATTCACTAGAAAAGTAACAATATAAAATCTCGAAAATATTACGTACGGGCCATGAAGGATCGTAAGATGATCATCTAATTTGTTAAAGTTGTCTGGTTAGTTCCAAGGAAAAAAAAGTTGTCTGGTTAGTCGTACTAGCGAGGACCACTTTTCGCTATTCGTACAATGGAGGAATATTTTGAGTACACTTTTACGAATTATTTTTGGAAATGTAAATTTCCTTCTTTTTGAAATGGTAAAAATTGATAAGATAAAATTCATGATCATGGTTTTTTATATTAAGCTAGAACTTTGACTTTTGATGAACTTCTTACCATGTTCATGTTTGTGATTATTGTTGTTTTCTTTAAATTATTGTTAGCATCTCTATCCCCTAGAAGTATAAAGTGCTAAACTTGTACGTTTAACGTTTTCATTCGTTTGAATTTTTTTTCTTTGTGGTTAGAATATATATATATATATATATATATTCTCTCTTGTAAAAACAAACATGTATATAGATATAGTTTTGAGCAAATTTTGATAGGTGCATTTTATTAAATCATTGGAATGTTATGAATGAGATATGTAAAAAAAAATTAATCTCTTCATGATACTTTTTTTTTTTTCAGTGGAAAAATCACCTTCTATTCCGAAGAATCAAGGAAAGCTTGAAATACAATCATTACAATGGGGCTCAACAAGAGCATCATGTCACTTACAAGAATTGAACTTGGGTGGGGAGGGCAACAATCTTTCCTCCAAACCACCCAAACTACAACCAATGGACAGTCTCTTCATGATACTTAACGTAACATTATTTGAAATTGTACAAACATTAAATAATAAATCTTTAAATAACATTAAATTATAATTCTATCACCATGTTTTATACAACTTCAATTTTTAATCGCTTAGTTAATATACCATGAAAATAATTTGTTAAGAGTAATTTGAATAAATAAAAATATATTTTCAAATTATGTAGTATTAAAACAATTTTGCTTATTATTAAATATCAATATTTATGATTAAATTAAATATTATTTTTTATAATTTTATTTATTATTAAATTAATATTGTATTATATAAACACTTCTAATTAATTAATATATTATATTTACGAACATTTTAATTTAAAATTGATAGCTTGTTAATATATATGATTGCAAAATGAATTTATTTGACAGGAACAAAAGTGGAATTCAAATTTCAATATTTGACAAATCATTAATATTTATAATATTTATTTAATTTTTTTTTTATAAAAGTCTAATAAAAATACTTTAATAATAAATATAATGAATTTTAATTATATTTAAGGAGGTTGTGTCCTCATAAAATTGAATATGATATTGAAATCTAAAAAAATTATTTATGTTAATTTTATGCATGACAACAATAACTTAGAGGAAGTGATTTCATATAAATATATTGGAATCAATTTTCATCACATGCTTAACTAAAACTATAACATTGAGAAAAGCATTGATGGAGGATCGAAAGCTTATTATGGACTTGAAAACAATTGTAAATCAATAGATGATTGGCTTTGGGATAAAAATGAAATCATCTTTTAAAATATCGTCATTATTGCTATTTTATATGGATGTGAAGTGTAGGACTGCAACATCTCTACATAATTATGGAGAAGGAAAGAGAAAATTCAAGTGTCGTTATAACACATAAACTCAAAATTAAAAGCATTACTCCCTACCCTACCATCCTCATAGAAGCGAGTCTCTCCCCCATTGGGACCATGGCTATAACCAAGTACCAAATATACAAGAAAAAGATAAACAACATGGGACATAAAAGGTTCCCTAAGATTCATCATACTCTAGTCAAAACCACGTAATGATAATATGAAAAATATCATTATATTGAAATTTAAGGAAAAGTTGTGCCACCATAAAGAATTAAAGGATAAGAGAGAATTAAGATACTCTAAAGAGGTGATCAACCATAAAATAGAAGATCAAAAGTATGTCTATATTATAATTAGTGATATTTGTTTTTGCTAAAATACAAACAAACTCTCACTACAAAGAAATACGACTCTGGAGAATTCCTAAAACCTAGTGTGATGAAAGCATCTCGCATATTTGTGATACTCAAAAGGTTGAATATGAAAATTCGTTTCTCATAGTACAATGACATCAAAGAACAATCTGAAAATATTTTTTACAATACTAACATTCTTAGGCTTTTAACTCATCAAAGCTATGTTCATTTAAAAATGTTTTGTTCAAACTTTCTAAACATATAAAAAAATAAAAACCAAAACCAAGTGTTCCTTTAGTTCAGTGGACATTAATAATAATTGTGAACATCACATGTAATATGATATCTTATATTATATAAATTATAGTTAGTAAAAACATTTATTTTTTATATAAATGAATTTTTATATAGATGATATAAAATAAGATATATGATATTATATAAAATTGTACTTAGTAAGAGTGTAATCATTTAATCTAAATTGTTGTGAAACTAATGAAATTACGTGACTCCAATTCTCAATGCCTAGATTTTGTTCCTAACTAAATGCTCTAGTTGAATTGAAAATAATGCAATTGATGTTTTAATCATCTAAAAGCTGAACATGAAGATGAACATGACGGATAAAGTACTTTACTTCAATGGTTTTGTATTGTACTTAGAGGTTCTTTCTAAAGCACAATGTGAGGGAGAAGCATAATTCCATACTCAACATGAAGTTGACATGTGACATTATAGTAAAGTAATAATAAAACATTAAGTAAAAACTTTACAATATCAACTCTAATCTAAAGTTTGAAATAATATCTATATATATATATATATATATCAAGTAGGTATCTTGATTGGTTTTCCACCTGAACATCTATGTGAGAAGACTCGAGAGGTCATAGGATCCATTCCCATTAGGCCCGCTTATGTGGTCGATGACCCAGCATGGCTGAGAAGGATTTCACGATGTGTTCCATCAATATATATATATATATATATATATATATATATAAACTAAACAATTTAATGAAACTTGGATACTTCATCCTCTAGAATATGCGATCTGTGAACTTGATATGGATATTATTGAAATTGTGTATATTTACCTCTTTACAATTTACATTTTTTTTATAATCATAGCGGAATTCATCCTTTATGATTTCTATATCTAATATAGTTTTATCACTACCTTAGATCCATTTTAACTCTAGATTTATCATGCATTGATAAGGATCAAATTCCTTGGCCTATCTTCAACGACACACTTCATCTTTCTCATAGTTCTTCTCACAGTAATCACTTGGAAGTCAAATAATATTTCTCATAGTATTTGGGTATGAGTCGCCATGCCAAATCATCAAAATAATATCCCTTTATATAACTTAATTAATCACTCGAATCATAATTAGGCATTTTTTAAATCAAAACTTTAAGAAAAGCTCTAATTAAATGTTATTAATCCAAAATTGATGAATCCTTCTGATCCAAGAAGAGAAATTGCTCATGATGAATCATCATAGTCTCTGAAGATCATACAAGACTAGATCAATGTTTGAATTTCCCTAGAAATGCCTCAAATGCTTTGCTCCTAATAATTAACTGTAGACATAGGATTTTTAAAACCAAAACATAGGGAAAAGCCCTAATTAAATGCAATTAGTTAAGAAATGGCATAAACCAAGGAGACAATGATTTGGAAGGATTTCAAAGAAAAAATATCTAACAGTTGAGAGTGGCATATTTATCATACCTAATGTATGTCCTATTGACTAGTCAAACTATTGAAAAAGTCAAACATAGTCAAACTTTCTAATGAAATATTGGAACCACTGTAGATCTTTGAAGAACATATGATGATATATTTGAAGTTCTAAAAATTTGAAATGATGTTGTATTTTCAAGTCAAAATGTAATTGATACATGCAAATGATGATAAGTGTGAGCCATCATATAACATAGCTCATGTAACATGATTATATACCCCATAAGTATCTTCACTAGATTCATGAGACAAATGATTTATTAACATACCATAACCATAGTGATATCTAAGTATTTGCAAAAATTAGTTCTTCTTCAGGGTGGAGGTGAGTGACTCAAACAAGGTTAGACAAGTAAAATGGTTTTCAATCAACTCAATGTCATAGCATGTGGGTGTAAGGGTGCCTTTATAGTGCACATAGTGACTTGAAAAGGTTGTTTTCTATATGTATTCATCCTTTAATATAATATGACGGTATCCCGACCTCAGCTCTATCTTTGAAAATACTTTATCTCCTGCTACTTGATCAAATAAAGCCTTAATACTCGTCAGTGTATACTTTTTTTTAATGGTCATATTGTTTAGATGATAGTAATCAATACATAGTCTAGAAGTCTCATCGTTCTTGTTGACGAATATTACTGGTTCTCCCCATGGGGACACACTTGGTCAAATGTACTATTTATCCAACAAATTTTGTAGCTGCATCTTTATTTCTTTCAGATCCTATACACTCATATGCTATGGATATTTTGACATGGGTAAATATATTGGCACCAAGTCTATCGATAAGTCTATCTCTCATATTGGAGGTAAACCAAGAATTTCTGTAGGAAACAAATCATGAAATTCCTTAATAACTTGATAGTCGTCAATTGATTATTTATCCTTATCTGATGATATGTCTAACAGTGGTATGGTATATAACTGGCAACCCGTTTTAGAAAATTTGCTCATATGTAAGGTTGAAATCTGCCTAACAGAAACAACCATGGGTATTCCTTTTATGGTTCTAATGTTTCCTTCATCATCTATGCACGTGAAGCTCTTCTCAAGACAATTTAATATAACATGCCTTCCAACAAATCCATTCCTATTAAAACATCATAAGGTCCTAAGGGTATTATGTACAATTTATCCTTAGCACCTAGTCCATTCATTTCGAGTGAACAACTTGGTATTAGACCAATTGCCTTTCTTTTTGTTCTGGTAGCTAACTGCACCTACCAGGCATTTGGATGTTTTGTCTTTATTAGCTTATAGGATTCTGCAATTATAGGGGAACTTTAACTAGGACTATATCTGAGATCTATAAGCACAGATACAGTTTTGTTTGAAATATTACCTTCAATTTCAACCATTGATGATTGATGTTCTTCCTTCCTATTTTCCAGAGTAGCATAAATTTTTTGGATGCTTTTACCAATGTCACTTATTACAGTGGGATCTTGCACATTATGCATAATTATGTTTACAAAGTTCTTTTTTAAATTATTTCTAAGAAGATGGGGCTCACCACACCCCCAGCAAGTCAATGGTCCCTTAGCAAGCTCATTAGGCCTCTTGTTCAAAAAGGCATTAGGATTATCTCCATTCTAATTTGTTCGCTAATTTGTGTAATTGTTCCCTTGATACCACCTACTCATGTTATTGAATGTGCTGGTTTGAAACCTTTCTTACACTAGTTGAATCTGTCATGTTTCTTTTCCTACCATTTTGTTGGAGTTTCAACTCCTTGTATTATTCATAGCAAAATCTAGCTTTAGGCAATGTTTCTTCAAGTGCATTGTGGTGGTGAAATTCAATTTTTTCCTTGTAGGACAGTGGTAACAACTCAGAAATTGATAAAGTTTTACCTCGTCATCCTTGATATATGGTACATACTACAATAAATCCAAGAACTGATTGATTAGCTCTTCCATTAACATATGTCCTAACTTTAAATCATACATCTCTTTTTTTGTTCAAAAGAACTCTTGGACATGTATTATTTCTTGAAGTGTTTTCTTGAAATTCTTGCATTCTATTTTTTTCTCTTTCATTCCCTTAAATGGTTTTAAGTCCTTCCACCTTATACTAGAATTTCCATTTATGTTGTAGACATAAAGAAGGAGACAAAGAAGGAGACATAACAGATAAGGAGCACCACTGCCCTTTTGAACGCTAATGAAACTTGCAATGAAGCCTAATGTAAAGGCCATTTTCAAATCATGGATGAATATCAAAATAATCATTCCTAGTAATTGGAGGACCAGTTGCTGTATGAAAAAGTACAATGAAGTGATGAACTATTGTGAATGGTTTTTTTTCTATGAGATAATGAAAATTTCCAACTTGAGCATTCTAAATAAAATCAGGAAGCATTAAAGATAGAACCAATAGTGATATCAACTTCATAAAGCAGTAGAAATAAAATATGGTCAAATCACACACAATACTAAAATAAGGATAGTTCCCAAGGTATAAATTCTAAACTGATTTCTATGTTCTGCAATATGTGGGTCCATAGTGAAATTGTTTCCTAAAATAATAAAGACAAAATCATAAATAAATTTCAATCAATAGAAGAATAGCATTAAAGGAAATGCTTCACTTGTTGCAAGGAAATGGGAACTGCAAATAAACATAAAAACAAAACAAAGAACTTACTTTCTAGGTCTACATGGCATTTTTTTTCTCCTTGCAACTAAAAATATGACATCATAGAAGAACTCAAAGACTGTTGTACAATATATATTGAATGAATACAATTCAGAAATAAGCATTAATATAAAAAAGAAAGAGAAGATTGATCTTACTAATTGAATCAAGATGCCTAACGGGTTCCAAAGAATGTAGAAAGCAATTGTAGGATTTACTATCCACCAAAAGCATTCAAGTTCATCTAAACTATTGCAGCCACAAACAAAATAATAAAGGATTTAAAGACACATTACAAAGCCACAAAAACTAAACCACCTTCTTGTAAGGGACCCCATTCAAATGCAAACATGAAGATTGTAGTCATAGAGCATGTCTTGATTTAAGAATAGGTACCATTTCATGAATCTTGAATACACTAGATGGTGGTGGAAAAGAAATATTCAAATATGCATTTAGGTTTCCAAAGGGTTGGTTTTCGAATTTTAGCATGCATGTATTAATCTTTTGAAATATTACAACAATTTGAATCCAATTTAACATTTTTATTGTGTTAGCTTCCACATAGTTTTTCTATTGTAACCTTTGTTGACTACCTAAGTTGGTGCGGATATGGAAGGGAGGAATTGGATAGTTGATAATTTAATGACTGGGGTAGAAGAGGGGGAAAGAGAAAATGAGAAAGAAGGAAAATGTAGGTTATGATATGAAACTAAATAATATTTATATTAAAATCATAAATAAAGCATATAAACAATCAATAGAAATCTCAAATTAGAGACTGAATATGATAGCAGTGAGATAGTGAAAAAGCATGTGCATGCATCATGCATATGTAGATACTTATCTTGTATCTATCTAAAATCTAAATCGAGCATTTTCTGTACTAGATAGGTTGCTTCTGGCACAAGTTTTATTTCCATATTTTTTACTATGGTTAATAATTACATGAGAATCTTTGATTAGTTATTAACCATATATTTCACAAAATACATGTTTTCTTTACATATGCTATGACTATAGTTGCTAATTATGTTATAGTTTTCCTTACATATAACATTGATAGAACACTGAATTCTTTGCTCAACTTATCAATGATCATTTAGAAAGAAAAAGCATAAATTGTACTCACAGTTGACCATATTAATGAAATTAACTTGGCAATGAAATCGTAGCAGTGCACCATGTATGGGAAAATAAAATGAAATAATTCAACACCGGGATTTAGGGGAAGAAAAAATGTCTTCCATACAATTTTTATAGAAGAATGGGCTACATGATCTGGTAATAAGGAAGCAAGCAAAACTTAAATCATCCTTAAAACACATAAAAGAAGCTAGAATTCTTGGCTGAGGTTGTTTGGATCCATGCACTTTTAAATCCTGGTATAAGGAAGCTAGTGGCCACAGCCTAATTTATGATGATACCATGATCATAGTACAAGGATCAAGGAGTAATGGATATTCTCAATCAAATATGCCAAGATCAGACCAATATTAGAGAAAATATGAGTTATTTGGAATTAATTGTTGTTGAAACAAGCATTCAGGTGGAAGAATTTTCGTCCCAATAGGATGCTCATCATTGGGAAGATGGCCTCTTTGCTGACCATATGTGAACCCAAAGGATTAATATGAAACTATGGAGGAATGATAGAGACATGCAAACCCTAACTAGCCAACACATCCATGAAAACCAATCAAACAATGATCTATTATTGGTGTAAACTAAAGAACTCTAGAAAGCCTTTTCATGTCTATTATGATCTCCATAATCAAATTTCTAATTCCTTAGTATATCTAGGAGTCAAACCTAATGTCAAACTAGATGTTAACCCATGTTATAATTCTAGTGTCTAATATGTATAATTATGTTTCACTAAATATGATGAAGAAAAATATCTCAGATAAAGACTATAAGTAACTTTTTGGTGGAGGATAATCATAAGTTTGTTGAAAGAAATTTAGAGTTGATAGAAAGCCAAAAATGGCATGAAATGTGATGTGGGACCCCAGGAAAAGATTGAAAAACATGGGATAATCAGAATGTATCTGTGAATTTTTAGATTACACAATATGATCAACTCCATTTTATTTTACCGAGCAGAAAGAAAAAAAATAATGCCACAGATAGTACCTTAGCAATATAGCTTGATGTCAGTGGTTAAGCAAATGATTGAATTGCTAGTCATCTTAAAAGGAATTAGAAATTATTTTACAAATGACCATAATTAGCTAAAGTATATGGGTCACATCCAAGGGGTAATCTACTGAAGAAACATTGCTTCTCACGTGGTAGCTAATAACTGTGTCAAGAGAAATGTTCACTAACCTTAACCCATATTTTAGGTTAAAAACATAACAAACTATTGAATCAAAGTAGTTACAGAACATTATATACTTCTTACAACACATTCACCCTCTCAATGTTCCAAATTTATTTGAGGTCTCCACCCCTTCATGGAAACTATCATCAATGTAAGTTCATACATAGTAATATTTCAATTAATTAATGTTATTATAATATCTATAACTCTTGAACAATCATCTCCATGAAAATATGTAGTTTGTATAATGCCAGTGATCCTTGCAAACTCCAAAGTATTATCGCCAATCAATCATTGGTTGTTCATAACACAACTCATATCATGCCTTTTCTCTCAAACATTGCTTCAAATATTTTTTATAAACCTTGCTTTAATAAAATGAACAAAAACATTTGTTAGTTGCTCTCCATCATCTCTAATACAAATTCACCTTCTACATATAGACAAGATTCACTGTCCCGATTCTTTCTAAAACCCAAAGAGAAGAGAAAGTATAGGATACCTCATTTGCATAGTCCTAATTGTAAAGTAATCATATTGATTTGATATCAATCCAACAACCCTCTAGTATTTTAGTTCTTCCTATTGAGATATTAGGAATAATTAGTGTTGGTGTTCATTGCAATATAATCGATTTGCTCAAAGACCTTATGATCTCTTGTTCATACATTATCAAGTAGACATGGCAAGCTTATTGTTTGGTATATTCAAAATCGAAGTGGGACTATATGGATTATCAATGAGTCTAGGTTTTTTTTGCATAATCGGTATGAGGTTTCATGATGGTTTGACGAAAACATGAGAAAATTCCATCCTTTATGGTCGAATGACTAAAAAATAAAGGTTTTCATATGTGGGGTGATTTGTTGGAAGATAACTTGAACAAGTAGCTCTTTTGGAAAATTATTAATCATTTCCACCAAAATTCGAGCAATTAACCAACTTGGTTTCGTGCAATATGTCAAATGATTTCGTAATAATATTTGTTCAATCTAAGTATAAGTGAAGCTATTAAATTCTACTTCCAGCACATGGAAAATCAATATGCCATGCTTCTAGAGGAGCATTTTAAGAATGGCATCTTTAAAAAAATATGTATCTACCATAATAATCTTGAGTCTCGATGTGTTTCTTCTGTAAATGTCTCGGGAGAAGGAATAAAAATTGAGTTAAACTACATAAGTAAAACATTTCCAATAAAACTTTAAATCTAAAAGGTTGAAACCCCATACTCCAAAAATTTTGGGCCTGCCATCCTATGTATCGCCAAGTGGAGGAGGTGAATTGAGAGAAAGGGAAAGGGTTGTGATTTGTATTATTGGTACATGAATCTACTCTTAGCATCCAAGCTTTGCAATTCATAATTCTTTAATGGGAAGGTTGTTGGGGATCAACATTTTGCAGCTTCTACAATTACGGAAAGAGCATTAAACCCATCATTTAATTTTGACTATCCTTTGGATGAGGATGAGAATGAAAGTCATATATATGCAACAACATCATATAATTTTGGAGTGCAAAACACACATATATGAAGTTGGGAAGGCAGGTGGCATGGTTCCACATGTTCATATTGTTATCTATAAGGCGTTGTATAGGGAATTTAGAAGTTTTGTTGCAAATGCCATGGCCCCAATTGATCATGCTATTGGATATGGTGTTGACATTTGGGCTTCTAAGTTTGACCAAATACTCCACCTTCAAGTGGTGAAATTGCTACATCTCTGTAATGTCCCCATTTTGACCCCCTTTGTATTAAATTGTAAATGATGTAAATATTGTAATTTGATCATGGTGAGGAGCTCAAGGCCAAGGCCCCACCATTGATTTAGCGTTTTATGTATCGGCAATTAAAGAAATAGATGCCTATGGTTCTTGTGCTAGATAGGCACAATGTAAATAAGACATCATGTAAATATGAATTTTAATGAAAATACCCACAACTAGCTATGCAATGCAACAAAGAGATGGGAGAATGATACTACAAGGAATAGGGAGGGAAATTATTCAAACCCTTGAGCTAATGGTGTTAATCCATGTGTCAATGAGAAAACCCATAAACCACCAACTACCCATTTTGGGTTATGGACCCAATCATTTAATTCTTCCAAGAATTGGTTGAGGCAGTTAATGCCTTGGGAATGAAGAGGTATGGCAGCCAATTTCGTGTATGGGCAAGCCATCAACCTGGGAAATCGTATTTTGTCTCCTTGGGCAAGAAAACACCTACGAAATGGTGCCCAAAGCCATTCTGAACATACAGTGTTTCCTCTCTCATGCAGTGGAAGCTAGTAGGGTCTTTCCCTACACGTTTTTCATCCATTTTCTACATTTTTCCATGCCTGGGAGTCGTTTTTGCATTATACAGCAGTTGGGAGAGAAGGCCATGATTTGGGGACTGTTATGGAGGCCTTTTTTGCCCCAGATTGTCCATGGATGTTTTTCTAAAAACAGATTTGGCTCCCCAGGGCTATTCCCCATCTTCCGGTTTCATTTTTGGGTTTCCCACGTTTTTCTGAAGCTAATGAAAACGCCATCTTTGGGTATCTCACTGTAAAAAGGTTTCTTCATGCCCAACACTTGTACTTTTGCTGTTATGAGCATCCCTGTTTTGGTTTGAATCTGTGAGCAAGAGATTGGAGTGGTAGAGGAAAGAGAGGGCTTGATAAACCTAGTGGGGAGACAACCTCTCAAGAAGATCAAGAGGGCTTTGGCTACTCTTCTATGCACACCCTGAGAGCACTAGATGGGGAAGGTATGGCTTGAGGGACTGTACAGCAGTGAAAAGAATACTTCCTTGTGCTAGGTGTATAGGTATTGTGGGTGCCAAGCTAGATAGATCTTGTAAGGTTACCCTTGGCTCTGTGCTTGAGCTCACTAGCTTAGCCACTCTCCCTTTCCATTTCCTAGCAGCCTAATAAACCCAATTGTAGATTGGCTTGGCTCATCTTGGTGTATGCTTGGCTATGTGTGAGTCTGCTGTTCCCTGGTTCCTCGTAGAGGTCATGCCCAGCTCGGGGGTGGCAGTTGTATCAAGAGGTTGATAAGCACAACTGGATTATGGTTGGGTGGAATGTTGCAGATGCATAGATGGTTGCTTGGCACTACTTTGTCAAGATAAGTATTCTCTTGTGTTAATTTTGCAATTATTATTTGATGAATATTTGAATGAATGATGGATGTGTTATTGATATTATTCCGCTGTGTTTTTCTTATAATTATACACTTCCATATGTCTTTTTATATCATGTGAATGCTTATTTAGTAAGTACATGGGGCTAGATGCCCGGTTTTAGCATCACGATCCTCTCTATCATGCTGGTATGATAGGAGGGGACATTCCATTTTGGTATCAGAGCTGTTGGTTGCAGCATTGGACCTCTATGGGCCAAATCCAATCACAACCACATGGGAAGGTCCCTTCCTGATCACCATAGGTCTCAGAATTGGGCCTAAATAGGCTAAGTTGGATAGATTACAGAGGTAAGATCACCTCCTGCTGAGCAGCAGTCATCACTAAAAGAAGGGAAGATTTCAAAAAATTTCTTAAGAGTTTTTGGAAATTTTTGTTTAAATCTGTTTCGGGAAGAGTTGGGAAATCATTTTGAAATTTGCGGAAGAGTTCTGCGAACCGCCCCGAAATTGCGAAAGGAATTCTCTTTCGAAATTACGGAAGGATTCCGCGAGTTGTTCTGCAACGTGGAAGAATTCGGCAAACTACTTCGAAACAGCGGAAAATTTTTCTAAGTATTCAGCGTCGAAAGGAAATTTTCGGAAGGAATTCTCTTCCGAAATTATGGAAGGAATTCTCTTCCGAAATTGCGGAAGGATTCTGCGAATCCTTCTGCAAAGTGGAAGAGTTCGGCAAGTGGGCCCGAAATTTGTGGAAGAGTTTCGCGAACCGCCTCGCAACTGGTGAAAGAATTTCGGAAAGTCTTCCGCAATTGCGGAAAGAATTCCGGAATGTCTTCCGAAATTGCAGAAGAGTTCTGCGAACCACCCCGCAACTGCAGAAAGAATTCCGGAAAGTCTTCTGCAACTGCGGAAAGAATTTTGGAATGTCTTCCGAAATTGCAGAAGGGTTCCGCGAATCGCCCCGCAATTGCGGAAGCATTTGGCGAATCGCTCCGAAATTGCGGAAGCATTCGACGAATTGCTCCACAACGACGAAAGAAATCAACGAATTGCTCTGAAACTATGGAAGCACTCCGTGAAACGCCCCGCAATTACGGAAGGCTTCAACAAACCGCTCGAAACTGCGGAAGCACTTTGCGAAACGCCACGCAATTGCGGAAGTGTTCACCAAATCGCCCCAAAACTGTGGCAAGATTTGTAAGAAAAAAAAAAACGAGGGTGTTGCCCTCGACCCACCCTATAGTGGCGTAGGGAAGCCACAAGGGGGCAAGCCCCCTTAACCCCCTTTTTTCCCCCTCATATGTCATTGATTGTGAGAAAATTAGATGATTTGACAAATTGTCAGTATAATTTTTTCCCACGTGCATGAAAGTAAGTTAGGAATTCCTGAGAATGTAATGCAGCTAACAATTGTGTGGATAAACACATTTTGCAGAATCATAGTTACATCAGGGTAGCACTCTAGATAGTACAGTTGGAAAGTTTTCGATCTTGGTTGGGCCAAGAAATCAACAGTATGGATGATGCACAGGATCCCTATGAGCCTGAGACAGATGCCATGGGGGAGAACATACATGTTGAAAATGCTGAAACATAATCTAATGGGAGAAGAAATCAAGAGACTCCTCTAGGTATTGCAGCCACCATGAGAAGCCTAAGGGTGGAGTTGCAAAACTATAGAGAAGACAATGAAAGGATGATTAAAGCTCAGGAAGAACAAAATCAGTTGAATTGAGCCATGCTACAGAGTCTGACAGACATCCAAAGGCAAATAAACTCTGGGCATCAGACATCAAATCCAGAAAGGGGTGGGAGTAGTTCTAGAAGGAATTCCCGTAAGAGGGCCAGTAGCCCAAGAAGAGTTTCTACAGATGGAACATATACTCCAAAAATCTCTTCTAATGAATCATCTGACTTTGAAGAATCCATTGAGGGTTCAAGCTCTTCATCTCGTGGAAGTAAGAAGAAGAAGCACTACCATAACAATTCACATGGAGAATTTAAGAAGGCAAAACCTCCTACATTTGATGGAGAGATAAAGTCCGGTCAAGAAGCTGAAGCTTGGCTTCTTGGGATGAGAAAGTATTTCCAAGTCCAAGACTACTCAGGAAATATGAAGGAAAGGGTAGCCATCTTCAACTTGAATGGAAGAGCATCTATATGGTGGGAACACATCAGGCAAGTAAAGAAGATCAACGAAAGGAATATTGTGTGGAAGCAGTTCAAGAAATACTTCAAGCAGAAGTACCTCTCTGACAAGTACTATGATGATAAGATCAAAGAGTTCCATGAGCTGATATTGGGACAATTGACCATGGAAGAATATGCAAACAAATTCTTGAAGTTGCTAAGATATGTTAGGTACATTCGAGATGATAAGGTGAAAATTCAGCGTTTCCTGAGTGGACTACCCCAGTCATATAAAGACAGAATTGAGTTCGATGAACCTCAAATTCTAGAGGAGGCCATAAGAAAGGCCAAGTGTTGCTTTGATTAAAACAGAAGCAAACCAGAATTCCATAAGGCATGGAAGGATAGGAAAAATGAAAAGTTTGATCAAAGGAAGAAGGGGTTCAAGCCTCCTCAATTCCGGAATCAGCAAAGGCAACCATCACAGGTTGTGACTAAGCCAACTAGGATGATGGGAGACAAGCCAAGAGATCCAAAGGAACCAAGAGAACCACTTCAATGTTGGGGTTGTGGAGGAGACCACATGCTTAGGAACTGTCCACATCGGAATGGGAATGCAAATCAAGTTCACATTATCCAAAGAGCTGAAACTGTGGGTCAAGTGGCAAGGACAATCCCTAGAATCTATGCAGCAGTAGACGACTGCCAAGCAGATCATCAGTCAACTGTGGTTGAAGTTGAAGGTAAGATTGCTAAGCAATATGTTTCTATTTTGATTGATCTTGGATCTACTCACAGTTATGTCACTCCTAGAATTGTTGATATTTGTGCTTTCAAGAAATTAAAGCATAGTAAATCATGGTTAGTTCAACTAGCCACTGGAACCAAGAGAAAAGTTAGTGAAATAGTAGAGAAATGTCCATTAGAGATGGATGGGCTATTCACTTATGCAAATCTGAATATTTTGCCATTGGGTTCCTATGATATTCTCATTGGAATGGATTGGTTAGAAGCACACAGGGTTAAACTTGACTGCTACAATAAGACATTTGAATGCATGGACAAAGAAGGAAACCCGAGGGTTGTGAAAGGCATTCCAAAGGTGACTTCTGTTAGACAGATTTCCGCCATGCAACTAAAGAAGTTCTGTAGGAAGGGATGTCAATTGTATGCAGCCCACATTTTAGAGGCAGCAGAGAATGAAACCCTTAAATTGGAGGACTATCATGTATTGCAAGAATTCAGGGATGTTTTTCCTGATGAGATTCCAGAACTCCCTCGAAAGAGAGACATTGACTTTAGAATTGAACTTGTGCTAGGAGCGGCACCAGTGTCTAAGACACCTTACAGGATGAGTACACCGGAATTGCTAGAATTGAAAATGCAATTACAAGAGTTACTGGAAAAGAAATATATTAGGCAAGTGTGTCCCCATGGAGAGCACCTGTTCTATTTGTGAAAAAGAAAGATGGAACACTCAAGATATGTATTGACTACAGGAAGTTGAACAAAGTCACTGTGAAAAACAAATACCCATTGCCCCGAATTGATGACCTTTTTGACCAAATGAGAGGAGCAAAGGTATTTTCAAAGATTGACTTGAGGTCTGGTTACCATCAGGTAAGAATCAAAGAAGAAGATATTCATAAGACAACCTTTAGAACGAGGTATGGACACTATGAGTTTGTAGTGGTACCATTCGGTCTCACAAATGCACCAGCTACATTCATGTGTCTCATGAATAATGTTTTTAGCAAATATTTGGACAAGTTTGTTCTTGTATTCCTAGACGACATTCTCATATATTCTAAGAATGAAGAAGAGCATGAAGAACATTTGAGAATGACAATGCAATTACTAAGGGAGCATAAGCTGTATGCAAAGTTGAGCAAATGTGACTTTTATAAAGATAGAATTCATTATTTGGGTCACATCATCTCCGATGAAGGAATATCTGTACACCCTGAGAAGATTGAAACCATTACGAATTGGCCAACCCCAAGGAATATGACTGATGTGAGATCTTTTATGGGCCTTGCTGGTTACTACAGGAGGTTTATCAAAGGATTCTCCAAGGTTGCAAACTCGATCACTTCTTTGCAAAAGAAGGGGATAAAGTTTGAATGGTCACCAAGATGTGAGGAAATTTTTCAACGATTGAAGAATCTTCTTACAAGTGCACCAATTTTAAAAATTGCAGACCCAGAAAAAGACTTTGTGATATGTACTGATGCATGCAATCAAGGACTTGGAGGAGTTCTTATGCGAGACAACCACGTGATATGATATGAGTCAAGAAAGTTGAAGGAGCATGAGAAGAACTATGCTACTCATGATATAGAACTTGCAGCCATAGTACATGCTTTAAAGATGTGTAGGCATTACTTGATGGGAAGAAAATTTGAGTTAAGGACAGACCATTGTGGTCTGAAATACTTGTTTGATCAGCCAACTTTAAATGCTAGGCAAGCTAGATGGTTGGAATTTTTGTGTGAATTTGATTTTGAAATCAAACACATAAAAGGGAAAGAAAACAAGGTAGCTGATGCACTTAGCAGGAAGGTACATGAAATGCATGTGGCAGCGCTTAGTACTTGCCAACCAGATTTGAGGCAGCAGATTGTGAACCATATGGTTGAGGATGAAGTGTACGTGCAAATAAAGGACAAATTGTAGCAGCAAGACCTTGGTAAGAAGTATGAAGGCTATCATTTGGAAGAAGGTAGACTTCTTACTGATAAGAATAGAGTCTATATTCCAAATGCGGCAGATTTGAGGAGAATTGTTATGGACAAGATCCATAAAGCTCCATACTCTGGTCACCCAGGATATCAGAAAACAATTGCTACAGCAAGAAAATATTATTTCTGGCCAGGCATGAAGAAGGACATCGCTGAATACATTTCTAAGTGCATGGAATGTCAGCAGGTGAAGAGTGAACACCAACATCCAGCAGGTTTATTGCTCCCAGTGCCAATTCCAGAATGGAAATGGGAAGTAATATCCATGGACTCTATTACAGGATTGCCAATGACTGTGAGACGACATGATTCCATCATGGTTGTGGTGGACAAGTTAATAAAGGTAGCACATTTTATACCGGTTAAGTCCACACATAAAGCCGATGCCATTGCAAATATTTTCATGAAGGAAATTTTCAGATTACATGGGTTGCCTAAGGCAATAATCTCTGACAGGGATACCAAGTTCACTTCCAATTTTTGGAAAGGTCTCTTTGCAGATTTGGGTACACAGCTAAGCTTTAGTACCACATACCATCCTCAAACTGATGGGCAAACAGAAAGAGTAAATCGAGTGCTTGAAGACATGCTCCGCATGTATGTAATGGACAAACCATCCAAGTGGGAGGATTATCTACACTTGGTAGAATTTGCATATAACAATGGGAAATAAGCATCATTGGGAATGAGTCCTTATGAGGCTTTGTACGGCAGAAGGTGTAGGACACTAGTGACTTGGGACAATCTAGTGAACAGAATTGTACTTGGGCCAGAATTGCTTAAGAAAATGGAACAAGAGGTGACAAAGATCAGATAGAATTTAAAAACAGCCCAGGATAGACAGAAAAGCTATGCAGATAAGCATAGGATCCATAGGGAATTCAATGTTGGGGATCATGTGTATCTTAGAGTGAAATCAAGGAAGAGTTCCTTGAAGCTTGGGAGTTGTGCCAAGCTATCACCTAGATATTGTGGGCCATTTGAAGTGCTTGAAAGAATAGGACTAGTTGCATATAGACTTGCCTTGCCTGCTAGCACTAAAGCTCATAATGTTTTTCATGTCTCTTTGCGTAAGAAATATATACATGATCCTAACCATGTGATTAATTGGGATGTGATCTAGGTGGAACCTGAGGGAGAGTTCCAAACCGATCCAGTGCGCATCCTAGACAAGAAGGTAACATTTCTCCAGAAGCGAACCATTGGACAGGTAAAGGTGCAATGGAAGCACTACGGTCCCGATGAGGCTACATGGGAGCTGGAGGATGCCATGAGGGTGGCATATCCATTTTTGTTCAATTTTGATGAGCATTGAGGACAGTGCTAATGTAAGGGGAGGGGAATGTAATGTCCCCATTTTGACCCCCTTTGTATTAAATCGTAAATGATGTAAATATTGTAATTTGATCATGGTCAGGAGCTCAAGGCCAAGGCCCCACCATTGATTTAGCGTTTTATGTATCGACAATTAAAGAAATAGATGCATATGGTTCTTGTGCTAGATAGGCAAAATGTAAATAAGACATCATGTAAATACGAATTTTAATGAAAATACCCACAACTAGCTATGCAATGCAACAAAGAGATGGGGGCATGATACTACAAGGAATAGGGAGGGAAATTATTCAAACCCTTGAGCCAATGGTGTTAATCTATGTGTCAATGAGAAAACCCATAAACCACCAACTACCCATTTTGGGTTATGGACCCAATCATTTAATGCTTCCAAGAATTGGTTGAGGCAGTTAATGCCTTGGGAATGAAGAGGTATGGCAGCCAATTTCGTGTATGGGCAAGCCATCAACCTGGGAAATCGTATTTTGTCTCCTTGGGCAAGAAAACACCCACGAAATGGTGCCCAAAGCCATTCTGAACATACAGTGTTTCCTCTCACGCAGTGGGAGCTAGCAGGGTCTTTCTCTACACGTTTTTCATCCATTTTCTACATTTTCCCATGCCTGGGAGTCGTTTTTGCATTATACAGCAGTTGGGAGAGAAGGGCCATGATTTGGGGACTGTTATGGAGGCTCTTTTTGACCCAGATTGTCCATGGACGTTTTTCTAAAAACGGATTTGGCTCCCCAGGGTTATTCCCCATCTTTCGGTTTCGTTTTTGGGTTTCTCGCGTTTTTCTGAAGCTAATGAAAATGCCATCTTTGGGTATCTCACTGTAAAAACGTTTCTTCATGCCCAACACTTATACTATTGCTGTTATGAGCATCCCTGTTTTGGTTTGAATCTATGAGCAAGAGATTGGAGTGGTAGAGGACAGAGAGGGCTTGATAAACCTAGTGGGGAGGCAACCTCTCAAGAAGATCAAGAGGGCTTTGGCTACTCTTCTATGCACACCCTGAGAGCACTAGATGGGGAAGGTATGGCTTGAGGGACTGTACAGCAGTGAAAAGAATACTTCCTTGTGCTGGGTGTGTAGGTATTGTGGGTACCAAGCTAGATAGATCTTTTAAGGTTACCCCTGGCTCTGTGCTTGAGCTCACTAGCTTAGCCACTCTTCCTTTCCATTTCCTAGCAGCTTGATAAACCCAATTGTAGATTGGCTTGGCTCATCTTGGTGTATGCTTGGTTATGTGTGAGTCTGCTGTTCCCTGGTTCCTTGTAGAGATCATGCCCAGCTCGGGGGTGGCAGTTGTATTAAGAGGTTGATAAGCACAACTAGCCTATGGTTGGGTGGAACGTTGCAGATGCATAGCTGGTTGCTTGGGACTACTTTGTCAAGATAAGTATTCTCTTGTGTTAATTTTACAATTATTATTTGATGAATATTTGAATGAATGATGGATGTGTTATTGATATTATTCCGCTGTGTTTTTCTTATAATTATACACTTCCATAGGTCTTTTTATATCATGTGAATGCTTATTTAGTAAGTACATGGGGCTAGATGCCCGGTTTTAGCATCACGATCCTCTCTATCATGCTGGTATGATAGGAGGGGACGTTACAATCTCTCAATGATTTTGATGTTTTTGTTCTTTCTACTATCAAAGCTGTTGATGTATATGTAACTTCGGAATGTATTTCACCCATGTATTTCATCTATGTATATTGTACTCCTATAGAGATGTTATTATTCTTCTATACGGAAGTGTCATCATTTGTATTGACAAGTGTCGCAAGTGTCGTAACTTGCCGATGGGTTATTAAACCACCATCTATGGGGTCGGCCCTATCTAAGTTAACATTGGATTATTGTACTAAGCTAGACAAGTCGGCCCCATAAGTTTATTGGGCAGTCATGACAAGTATAAATAGAGATCTCCCGATCTCTATTTGGATCACTTCATAACTCACTCTTCCATCACTCGGAAAGTGGAGCACATGTGAGGAGGAGGATCAACTGCTAGGAGGAGTCTATCTCTGTGTACTTTGGTTGTACTATTGCTCTCTCTATCTCTGAGGAAGTTGTGGGGCTTTTCACCTCAGGGTTTTCCCCACGGAAACTCTATGTCTCTATTGTCTCTTATGTTTGCATCTCATGATGATTGATATGCATTGATATACTATACATGTTATTCTCTTAGTAAAGATCCTAGAGTATATTGAATTAATGCTCGAAAATTAACATGGTATCAGTGCTAACCTGAGAAGAAGAAATTATGCAGTGGCGGAAACCAAGGTTTCTTGTTTATTGGGTTTCTCTCCATAGATTTTGGAAAAGCAATATGATAGATTTACTCTCCTCAGCAAGGTGAATTTTTCTGTCCAATTAGAATTCAGTTCTGAGCACTTTCAGTTTTGGCCCTAAAAATTAGGGTTTCCACACAAATAGGAATTTCTGAAATTTGAAGACATAGCTGGAAGCTCCTTAGAAAAATCGAAGTTTAGAGCTTTGGATCGAGATTTTTGGCTAGGTAAATCTCTGGGAAACTCAAACGCTAATTCAGGGTCCTCCCTCGTGAATCCAGGAAGACTAAAAGGCATTTCTGAAGGGTGAAACGTTGCAGATCTCAAATTCTGAATACACTAGGCTGATCAACTCATCAAGGCACATCTTTCTATCCTTTCAGAAAGTTGAAATTCACATTTTGAATTTTTAGGGTTTCTCTAACAAACCCTAATCCGGGACCAGATCCAATTTTCAGCAAATCAAGTGGTAAGACCTAAATCTTTTCCATTTCCATTTGAAGTACTCTTTAAGATGTCTCACCTCACCAAGCTTGAGGATAATCTTGAAGGGGCTGATAACTTTCAAGCATGGAAGTATAGGATTGGGTTAATCCTGGAAGAAAATGAGTTGGACACTTACATAAGGGAAGAGGTCCCTGTCCTAGAGGAAGAAGAGGCTAAAGCCCTCCACAAGAAGAACTTGGTCAAGGAAAAGAGAATCATTGTTGATTCTATCAAGGACCATCTCATCCCACATGTGTCATCTCTAAAGACACCCAAAGAGATGTTTGACTCCCTAACCAAGTTATTTGAAGGGAAGAACATAAATCAAAAGATGACCCTGCGGAACCAATTGAAAGGGGTAAAGTTTCAGAATGGAGAAACCATCCAATCTTATTTTCCTAGGGTCTCTCAGATCAAGGAACAACTAGAAGCAGTGGATGAAATGGTGGAGAATGGTGAAGTTGTCATGACCACTCTGAATGGCCTACCCAGGTCATGGGATTCCTTTATTCAAGGAATTTGTGCAAGAAGAAAGTTGATCTCCTTCAACAGACTGCGAGAAGAATGTTCACAAGAAGAAGAAAGGCTTGTGGCCCGAGAAGAAAAGATGGGGAATGAAGATCAAGCTCTCACAGCTCATGCCAAGAAAGGAAAGTTCAAAGGAGAAATATCTCATAGGAAATCTTCTCACCATACTCAAAGGGAGAAATTTAAAGATCCTTCTCTTGGTAGATTTTTTACATGTAATGAGAAGGGACACTTTGCCCGAGATTGTCCCAAGAAAAAGAAGGACAACAACAACAACTTCAATAAGAAGAAGAAAAAGAACAAGAAGAGATATCATGCTCATGTTGTTGAGGATGATGAAGCTCCCAGGAATAAAGCTAGAGAAGAAAGTGATGACTCATCTAGTGAAGATGAATATGTTCTAATATCAGCCCTCACAGGTACTATTTCTCATGGTTGTAATGATTGGCTTATTGATAGTGGGGCTTCTAAACACATGACTGGGTTTAATGAATCTTTTGTAAATCTATCTGAACATGAATCACCCCATAAAGTGAAACTTTGGGATGATTATCAATACCCTATCAAAGGAAGTGGGGAAGCCTCCTACAACCTAGAATTTGGAAAGTCCTTGAAGATGAAAGATTTGTTATTTGTACCTAGGCTCAAGAAGAACCTACTCTCTATCTCTGCATTGGATGCAAAAGGTATGAGGGTTTCATTTGTAGATGGCCAAGTCCTAATGTGGCCAAAGGGTAAAACTATTGATGATGTAGTAGTGATTTGAGAGCAAGAGGGAGTATTGTACAAATTGAAGGGACAACCTGAACATGCCATGGTACATGAATCCATGGAGCCAAATGAAATTTGGCATCGAAGGCTTGCAAATGTGCACTACAGAGCACTACCAATTGCAAGCAAAGCTATAGAAGGTCTTCCTGAAATGAAGATCAAGCATGAAGGTGTTTGCAAAGGATGTGCAAAAGAAAAGAACACAAAGAAGGAATTTACAAGCAAGGCAGGCAAAAAGGAATCATCCACTCTGATGTATGCAGTCCGATGTTATCCAGTTCTCTGAGTGGGTATGTATACTATTTTTTTTTTTATTGATGATTTCTCTGGGAAGACTTGGACTTACTTCTTGAAGAACAAAGATGAAGTATTCAACAAGTTCAAGGAATTCAAAGCCTTGATGGAAAATCAAACTGACAAGAAAATCAAGACATTCAGATCCGACAATGGCGGAGAATTCAGTTCAGGTGATTTCAAGAAACTATGCAGTGATTCAGGGATTAAGAGGGAGTTGACCACTCCTTACAATCCACAAAAGAAAGGAGTAGAAGAAGCTACTTCAAAATTGGACTCCAGCAGCTCCTGCAAGGAAGCAAAGATTCAGAGGGAGTCCACCCAACAAACAAACAAAGATAAGTTTTTGAATTGCCATTTCTTGTATATTCTGTTTGTTTAAAGAATGTTGTTCAATGATGTATATATGTTCCTAGACTTAGGTTGTGTATTATGCATATTAGAATAATTGCATTAATGAACAGTATACTACTAATATGCATGTGATGGGTAAGTGGCCTATGGCACTGTACAACATTCCATTGCTACTTATCTAGAATGAAAAATCTTTGCTGACATGTTGGGAGTAGTGCAAACTCTTAACAATGTTCTGGTAGAGATTGGAAGGCATCTAGAAAGTTACGGGATATGGATAAATGTTGTATTGAAGCATTGGCTAAGATAATTGCATGACTGTATGACATATTTCTTTATGTGTAAGAATTGGTTCTGAAAACTATAAGATGTTTCTAATCATGCAATTTAACTTGTTTTGTAGGAAAGATCGTATACCATCACCTACAAAAGAAAGACTACAACATTTGTTCAGCAACAAATTTATCTATTGAAGGTATTGAAGTTCTTAGGATTCGGGAAGAATACCATGATTGAGGAATACCAGTCGATCATGAAGAATGATGTTTGGGATGCAGTCCCAAGACCTGAAGGGAAGTCTGCTGAGACTTCCAAATGGATCTATAAGATCAAGCATGCTGCAGATGGAAGCATGGAGAAATACAAAACGGGGTTTGCAGCTTGTGGCTTCTCCCAGAAAAAGGGATTGAGTATGAAGAGACGTCTACACCTATAGCCAGGCACACTTCCATTAGATCAGTACTTTCTCTGGCTGCAGTGATGAAATGGAAGACACACCAAATGGATGTCAAGACAAGTTTCTTGAATGGTATAGTCGAAGAGGAAGTGTATGTGGAGCAGCCACTCGGGTTTGAGACACATGACTGAGAGTCACATGTGTGCAAATAGAAGAAAGCCCTGTATGGTTTGAAACAGGAAGCCAGGACCTGGTATGGCAGGATAGATGGCTTTCTATCCAGTTTGGGCTTTACCAAGAGTAAAGCGGATTCCAACCTTTACTACAAGGTTGAGGAAGGCAATCCAGTGATACTACTTTTGTATGTGGATGGCCTGTTTGTTACAGGTGAGGATAGATTGATTACCAACACGCAGCGGAAGCTTGCTGCCAAGTTCGAGATGAAGAACTTGGAGATGATGCACTACTTTCTAGGCATGGAGGTGTGGCAGAGTGCAGATGGAATCTTCCTTGGACAAGGGAAGTATGTAGTAGAGATCCTGAAGAGGTTCGGGATGATAGACTGCAAGGACATGGCCACATTTATGGCATCGAACTTGAAGCTTATGTGTGATGCTTCATCTGATCCGGTTGATGTCACTGTGTATCATCAGATGATTGGGTCCTTGATGTACCTGACGAACACAAGACCAGATATTTGCTTTGCGGTGAACAAATTGAGCCAGTTCCTGACAGATCCGAGGAGTGTTCACCTGGTTTCTATAAAGCATATTCTAAGGTACCTGAAGGGTACGGTTGATTATGGGCTCAAGTATGATGTGAATCAAAAGTTTAACATGTAGGGTTGTGTTGATTCAGATTGGGCAGGCAATGCTGCAGATAGGAAGAGCACATCTAGATGTTGCTTCAGTATGGGATCAGGTGTGATCTCTTAGTTTAGCAGGAAGCAGTACTGCATAGCACTGAATATAGCTGAAGTAGAGTATGTTGTTGCTTGTTCAACTAGTTGTGAGGCAGTATGGCTTCGGAAGCTACTGTCTGAGTTATTTGATCTCCCGCTGGAGGCTACTGGTATCTTTTGTGACAACCAGAGTTGTGTGAAGCTGTCTGAGAATCCGGTGTTCCATGACAAGTTGAAACACATTCAGATCAAATATCACTATATCAGGGATATGGTGTAGAGAGGAGCAATGAAGATCCTGTATGTTACGATGGATGAGCAGGTTGCAGATGTACTGACGAAACCACTAGCCAGAGTGAAGTTCGAGTACTTCAGACAGAGGCTTGGTGTTCTTCAGATTGATGACACTTTGAGGAAGAAGTAATGGAGACATTTGCTAGAGCCATTCCAAGCATGGTGAGAGGAGGATCCTCCCCATGGCTGTGGATGTAAGCGCTGGATGATGAACATCAGAACGATGCTTCAGTTACTGCTCTATGTATGTATGCATCATGTTGGATGCTAGATATGATCAGTGGATCATTTATATGTATGTATGCATCATGTTGGATGCTGGATATGATCAGTGGATCATTTATATGTATGTATGCATAATGTTGGATGCTGGATATGATCAGTGGATCATTTATATGTATGTATGCATCATGTTGGATGTTGGATATGATCAGTTGGATCATTTATATATGTACGCATCATGTTGGATGCTGGATATGATCAGTTGGATCATGTGTATGTATTTGTAGATGTATCAGGTGGATACATGGTACAATCAGGTAGATCATGTATGTTGATATTTATCAGGTATGATCAGGTGGATCATGTATTTGTATGTGTATCAGGTGGATACATTGTATGATCAGGCAGATCATGTATGATGATATGTATCAGGCAGATACTGTGTATGCATTGTATGATCAGGATGATCATGGATGACGAGCTTCAGGATTTTGCTCTAGATGACATGCATTAGGACGATGCAATGTTGATGATCAGGATTATCATGTGTACATCAGGATGATGTATGGTGAGTATCAGGTTGATGCTCTATGGCCATGGAACAGGTTGTGCAGATAAGCATATAATCCAGCCCTGGGAGATTTGCAGATGCTCTTGCTAGGTTTTGCTACTGGCATATAATATCTCCCTGGGAGATATGGAAAATGCTCTTTCGAGGTTTTGCTTGGAGGGACATATAATAACGCCCTGGGAGATTTGCAGATGCTCTTGCTAGGTTTTGTCGCTGGCATATAATAGCTCCCTAGGAGATCTGGCAAATGCTCTTGCTAGGTTTTGTCCATGGCATATGATTTCTCCCTGGGAGATCTTGCAGGTTGTTCTGGTCATGTAATCATTCCTGAGATGCTCTTGCAGGTTGTGTTGGTCATGTAATCATTCCTGAGATGCTCTTGCTAGGTTTTGCTTGGTAGCATATAATGTCTCCCTGGGAGATCTTGCAGGTTGTGCTAGGCACATAATCAGTCCTGAGATGCTCTTGCTAGGTTTTGCTTGGTAGCATATAATGTCTCCCTGGGAGATCTTACAGGTTGTGCTGGGCATGTAATCAATCCTAAGATGCTCTTGCTAGGTTTTGCTTGGTCACATGTAATAGCTCCATGGGAGATCCGATAGGTTGAGCAGTGTGCTTGTAATCATTCCTGGGATGCTCTTGCTAGGTTTTGTTGACGCACGTAATAAGTCCTAAGGATTCCACAGTATGGCTAGTGATGATGAAGACCTGCAGGTGGTGGGCCTACATCCAATATGAAAAAGGAGTGGCTTTGTAGAACTTCCTATGATGAGTAGATTCAGAGATTGATTGAGATAGTAGCATCCGTGACGATGATGATGATTCGAGGATGATGATTCCCTGATGATGATCCAGAGAAGAAGACTTGTGCTAGCAGATCTGTGTCGAGAAATACCTTCCTAGTTAAGAGGGAGTGTTGATGTATATGTAACTTCGGAATGTATTTCACCCATGTATTTCATCTATGTATATTGTACTCCTATAGAGATGTTATTATTCCTCTATACGGAAGTGTCATCATTTGTATTGACAAGTGTCGCAAGTGTCGTAACTTGCCGATGGGTTATTAGACCACCGTGTGTGGGGTCAGCCCTGATTAAGTTAACATTGGATTATTGTACTAATCTAGACAAGTCGGCTCCATAGGTTTATTGGGAAGTCAGGACAAGTATAAATAGAGATCTCCTAATCTCTATTTGGATCACTTCATAACTCACTCTTCCATCACTCGGAAAGTGCCGCACATGTGAGGAGGAGGATCAACTGCTAGGAGGAGTCTATCTCTTTGTACTTTGGTTGTACTGTTGCTCTATCTATCTCTGAGGAAGTTGTGGGGTTTTTCACCTTAGGGTTTTCCCCACGGAAACTCTGTGTATCTATTGTCTCTTATGTTTGCATCTCATGATGATTGATATTCTTGCTATGATTGATATGCATTGATATACTATACATGTTATTCTCTCAGTAAAGATCTTAGAGTATATTGAATTAATGCTAAAAAATTAACAAAAGCAGGACATTTTGTAGCACAAGATTGATAAAATGGTGGCCCATTTCCCAAAATATTGGTATCCTTTAGTGCTTGGATAAATTTTGTAGTAGTTAGTGTAATTGATCAGAGATACAAAAATACACTATTTCTAGGAAATGGAAAATCTCTTTTAGGGATTGGGAGTTCACTCCCAACACACAAAGATCAATATTATGATTTCATTGTAGCAACTAATGCAATGTTAAATTCTTCTAATGTGATATCCTATCCATGTGACTGCCAAAACCATGATTTAAGGTGACATTCTAGTTTATGAATATTCATACAACTTTGCATATCTTGCTGCATCGTTAAGATGCTTATTAGAAACTGCAAAGAGTTTAGGTGCAGCTAGGATCATCCTAGTTGTGGACTATCCATCTACGGGAGCTAAATTTGATATAGTTCCAGTGGGAATTACATGAATTATTATAAACGAAGTAAGCCAAACATAGGTTCTTGTATATTACTATAATATATCAACAATAAAGGACCCATCGGGTCAAAGCACAATCTTTGGAGAAAAAGATTCCGTTGGAAATGGGTTGAATCCAATAGTAAAATGTATAGCTCATCAAGTAGCATTTTACTCTTCTAGAAGGCCAACTGTTAAGGATTTCTACTTTGAGGGCATTGATGTTTTAAATCTAGATATTCTATCTCACAATTCTCTAATATGGGGAACATGGTCTGCTAATGCATCTGATGAGGTTGAGTATCAAGGAGAAGGATTTTCCATGATATAAGGAATAGGCATGGTGACACCAAATATAAATGACATTGCAATTTTGGTTAATTAGAAGCATATGAATTGGATAAACACTACCATTAAGTCAACATTACAAAGAACATATATTGTTCTTCACCACAAGGGGAAGCCCCTACATATATAGAATCAATCTAGAGAAGATAGTACAACAACTCTTATGGCCACAACAACCTTTGATTTTGGAAGTGGTGCAATAAGCCCTAAGGAAACACTTGATCCATGCCTCTTTTTTATGGGATATATGAATATTATGTAATCTTTCTCTATTTAATTCTAGGTATTCGTATATATGTTTCAAGAATTACTAGTTCAACTCGTGGCCCAAAAATTGGGTGTCCAGAAAATATTAACACATCATCCATAACCGTATCAAATCTTATTGGATCAATGAGTACATTGAGAAGGGTTACCAATGTAGCATAGACATAAACATATACGATTTCTAGCTCAATGCCACTATATGTGTCTACAACCATAAAACCTTTGGTGCTAACGTTGGAAGTAGGAAAGTCTAAATCATTTTTGGTGACATTATTTTCCAAATATCCCACTAGTACTTATAACTTTAGTGAAATACTAATGAGATGAGATTGTGGTGACAAAGTGAAAATGCTTGTATCCATATTGGACAAGTATCCCACTTAATGATCCAACCATGATGGTTTAGATATCACCTGGAAAGTCTTAGGAGTGATCATTTTTTTTTTGAAGGCTATAATATTCTTTGTAGTAATTTTATATAAGTGAGGATCTAATGTATGTTGGAATAAGAGAGGAGCTCTCACTCATCTCTTTGTTCTTATATAGTCGCAAATAATCTTTTGGAGGTTGAGAAATGAATAGTGTATTCATTGCAAGTGTTCTCTATACTTTGGAAATGTCGATCCCCATTTATGAAAATATATGTTTGAAATAAATGTATTTTGTTTCATACCTACCTATGTTTTGCACTCTCGTCAAACAACCTTGGTAGATTCCCTTTTTGTAAATCCCATGTATGGCATATCATGCGACCATTGGAGTCCATGATACCACATATCATTTATGAATTTTCTTAAACACTTGAGCATCCCAAAGCATTTGACTCATATCTTAACACATAAACCTCCATCCCATGTCACACATACAATACACTTCTGCATTTTCTCAATATGGATAACAAGAGAAAGTTGCATAAATTAATCTAGTTATATTTCTCAATAGCTTTAGCCTCAATGAACCTATTCATAGTATATTTTTTTCCACAAAACACATTACTTTATAGAACTTCATTAAACACTTCCAAAGAATCATAAATGTTTCGAAAGGTGTACTAGAGATTAACAAGATTTGTACTTGAATTTTTATATGAACCTATGATTGTAATTCCAACATACAAAATGTTTCTTCCTACCAATAAATTGTGGTCTATCTCGGCGAGAAATCTCCAACATCCTTTCCCATATAAGCGTATATACCACATATGTTGCATATTGTCTTTGATAATCCAAAAACCCTTCCTCGTCTCGATTTCATCCTAATCTTCAATCCCATTAAATTAGCTAACTAGATATCACAACTCCACTTCTAAATGCCAAATTCGAATATGGGAAAAGGAAGTCAAAAGTAATTTTTCTTCTCTCATAATTTTCTCGCGTATTCTTGTCGAGAAATTTTGTGGCGATTAAAGTGCATATAGAAGAGAGGGAGAGGGATACAATATTAGTTCAAAATACCTTTTTCTCCTTTCCACTACTAGAGAATATTTATCCAGTAAGTATTCATACATATAATTTGATATGAACTAAGTTTCAAAAAGAGGGTTTAGGGTTTGGTTGGTTTGATTAAACCATTTCCATAAATGCTTATATTCAACAACATTGTAAGATCCATTTTTTTCCCATCTCATTAACTTAAAGAACTTTTAATTTTAATTTTAAATTATTTTAAAAGATTTATGAAGTTTTTCTCCACTTTCTCTACTTCGATCAAACCATTTCCCTCGAATATTATGGGTTATGCTAGGATTGAGCTATGAATTGAGTCCATTTTGAGTGCACATGATCATGACAATGTATCACTCCCATCTATGAGTTCTTCTAAGCCTGATATGACAGATTGAAGGGAAACATGGAGTTTCTATTGCATGAAAGGAGACTAGAGGCTAGACACATATATCAATTTGATGTCTTGCTAGGACGTCGTGATCATTGGCACTAAATTGAACTATATATATTTATACCTCATTGTCAAAAATTGAAATATTTTTCTATTGTCACTAAATTGATCTATAAATATTTATACCCCATTGTCAAGAATTGCAATATGTTTCTATTGCTGAGAGACACATGGGATCTCTGAATCCATGTATAGTGTTACAATTTAGTAAAATTTAACATTGTATATGGATTGAGAGAATGCCTTATTCCTGGCCTAAATTAGTCGTTTACGGTAGTCATTTTTAATTGTGTCACTTATTATCTAGTTGTATATTTTATTCCTGGACTAAATTATTCGTTTAGGTTAGTCATTTTTAATTGATTCATATAAAATTGCTCAAATTTGGTTGTATTTCACTTGAAAAAACTGTGGTGACTAAATTTTTTAGTATGTAGTCACTAATATCGCATTTTGTACTGGTGATTTTCCAATCTTGGGTGGTACTATAGTATAACCTAAGAATAGAATATATATATATATATATATATATATATATATATATATATATATATATATATATAGATAGTGAATGATGACTCAGTTGGGTCCATGCTTACCTGTGTTGATAGGTAGTGGCAGCTTGGAGTTTTAACTACACTGGTGTACATTTTCATATTTTTGTCGAATGTTCTAAATGGATTTTGTTGTCCCAAGGCCATGTAATGGTCACATAGGTGACAACTGTGTAGACACATTTAAAGAAGCTTTAATTTACTAATGCACCAGAGACTTCCTATATTAACGATTAACAACTCCACCATTGTGTTGGTTTTCTTACCCCTCTCTAGACTAGTCACCTTGATTTACTTCCATGCCACTTGTGGTTCTTTCTTCTTTCCCTCCTAGCATGGCCTTAACCATTGACCTGGAATGGGAAACAACCCCTATACATCATTGTTTCCTTTATGGTTATTGTCAAATGACTGAATTCCATATTATAAGTATCTCTTCATTAGGTTGTTAGGGTTTCCATGGAGTCGTTCCTTGTTTCTCCTAACTCGATTCCTATTGTGTTGATGACATTACCTATATATGAGTTTTTGCTTGTATTATGATGTAATAAAACTATTCGAGACTTATTGTTATTTATTTCTACATTGGTGGAGTTCCAAGACATTAGAGTTATAATGACTAATGATGGGTCCTCTCTATGTCCATGAGGAACCCATCGACTTTCTTATGCTCCATTGAAATACTATTTGATGACTCTCAACATTCATGCTAGATCTTGTGTTTTTTGGTGATCTATGGCACTCGTATTGCAACCCAATCATGCCCCACTCATGGACTCTTCCACCCAAGTGACTATTCATTTCATTTTAAGTTTCATTTATAGATCTTAAATATGTATATGTTTTTTTGAACTCATTGAACTGATCTAGCTTTTACATTTCTTCTATGCAGGTATTTCATGGCTTGACCGCAAAATCTAGGGGCTCCTTGATAGTAAAGGTAATTGGGTTTCAAGGATGAGTTGTTGATCATTTAAGGGTTTGCTTATTCTTAGTTTAATACTCCCCCAGACATGGGTGCAATGAGGGTTTCAGGTACTAAAGGTTTATGCTTCACAAGGTTGTTAAACGTTTTACTTAGTTTCTCACTCAAACTTCATTCGTTTATATGACTCAAAGTGGATTGTATGACTATTTTTTTTAAATAAATTTATCCATGACTCAGATCGTTAGCTGTGGTTGATATTGTTAGAATATTGAGAATATGCATAAACATAGAACAACACATTTACATTAGCATGTAAATCAATAGAAAATATCTACTATTCGATCCTTCTATCCATACAAGCAACAATAATCATGTAAGAATAAGAGAAAAGAGAACAATACATCAGATATACGTGGTAAAACCACAAATGGGGAAACATCCATGGAAGGCTTGGTATTCATTTTTCTGTATAAAATTCAATCTTACAATACAAGGCATCTCCACTTATGGATCACTTTCCATATTCACATCATGTCACAATCATGTGTGTACAAATGACATACACAATATGAGATGTATGATATCACAATATACCAGAACATACCCAAAAAAGTCTCCTTCACCTCTATTATATACCAAGAGGTATGGAATATTTACATCCCATAGCACATGTGGGTTAAATAGTTTTCCACCTCTCTTATATAATGAATGGTTATAATATATTTAATTACATGATGCATGTTGAATCACTCTATTTTATAATATTAGAGTTATTTATTCCTTTTATGATATTTTACCAACAATACCACACAAGTCGTCATTACATTCTCTAACACTTTCTCATGTATCACGGGGATTCGTCCATTTATTATATATATAAATTTAGGGGGGGTTCTTAAAATTTTCCTTACAAAGGATAAGAAAATAGAAGAACAAAGTAAGGAAGACCCCTAGAAAGGAGACACCATTTGGTCTAAAAGGATAATTAAATACCAATATGGGGGATAGATTCAATAGAAGGGACCCTACAAACCCTTCAAAATTGTATGATATTGGATTTGCAGAGAGTTTCCATAGAACTCACAAAAAGTGAGTGGTCTTGTGTTTTAATCCTTGCTCATTGATGCCTTCTAATGAGACTTTGAAATTTTTACAAGGTTTAGATTAGATTATACTCTATCTCCCTTCCAAATTTCACCAAGTTAAGTGGCTCATAAAATTTAATTATATACCACTACAAGACGAGTCCAGAAAATTCAGAAAAAGATGAGTGGTTCAGTGTCTGAATCTGTTCTCATTCATGCACTCGAGTTATAATCTAAATATTTTATAGGGTATAGAGGACATATTCTTCTATCTTCTCTAAAAATTTCATCAAAATTTATTATGTTGAAACAGATGAAAAAATTTAATTGCAAACTGCTACAATAACAATCCAATTAACTCTAAGCTACAACCAAAGACAAAGAGGAATATGTAGAGCCTTGGCCTTACAAGCTAGTTCAAGATGAGAGACAACCACAATAGAATAAAGGAATGATGGAGGTAAAATAAGCATGAGAAATAAAATAAAGACAAAAAAAGGGAACAACTCAAGCCTAGGAGGAGAAGTAAGCCTCTGCAAAAATATTACAACTACCTTGGTTCAAATCGTTGATCCTACATGGAAAATATAGAATACAAAGTACTACAAGGAAGTGATGCTACAACACTAAGGAGTGGGTAAAGAAATATTTCAAGAGGATGAAATGTGTATATGGGAACCCAATATCAATGCTAGCATGAATTTAAGGAAAAAACATGTTCAATACTTTAGGAAAGACACAGTAAAAACAAGGAATTTCCTATCTTTTGCATAACGATGGTCAGCCTTTGGGGAGTTGTATTATTACATGAGGACATGCAAAATCATAAATTTGGGGGGTATGATGGGCCCTTAAAGTGACACATTATTTATCCCACTCCGGGATATACCTAAGGAGATAAAAAGTATTAGTTTGTGTTAATCATGGTGAACTTATGATAATCTCCATTAAATCCTATGCATGATTGTTAAATGAATATTTTGACATTTGATTAGTATTGTTTACATAATTCACTTATTCCTTCGATTTATTGGTAATATTTGTAAAAATATTTCTTGATTTTTGGTGGATTTTTAGATGTAAAAAATATCAAGCAAAGTGCAAGAACTAAAGTTGCAAAAATCAACTCAATTTCTCGCAATGAGTTCACTAGTCAAAGTAGAGTTAAGTTGAGATATTTAAGGGATTAAGTCCCCTCTTAATTCTCATAAGCTTCCAACACATAAAGAATGACTTGCGATCATCCAAATACGAAATCATGGAGGAAAAGGTCAAATTTCTAAAGAGGAAATCAATCCCACCAACTTCCATCCAGATTTATGGCTAGCTGGGACAACTTCCACAAATCAAGGACTTGATTGCATGGGAAATTTTGAGTTATTTTTGTATAAATTCTAGTAAAATTTAGAGCATGGCGTGAATATTAAATTATTATTCTTCTCTCAAACATTTTTCCATTCATCCCTCACTGGTCAAGGAGAATTTGTAAGAGGCAACTTGCTACCCTGTATTTAATGGCGGATTGTTCCTGAAAAAAACTAGCTTGACTTTGTCTTTGAATTAGTTAGTTTAGAAAGGGTTCCAGGAGCTCCCTTGAGCTCGGACCACTCAAGGTAAGCACTGTGGACCCTTGCATACCTTTCCCTTTAGTTTTCCATTTCATTTGATAGTTTATAAATTTGGAGTAAAATGAATGTAGGAATATGTAGGCTTTTTCTATAGTTTGTAGTAAATCTGTATTTTCTGTATTTTGCATAGTAATTCTATAGTTTTCCTAGAGTTAGCAGTTTTTTCTCATTTCCTTTGAATAGATTTGCTTTGTTTATATTTCCCATTATTATATTTATGTTTCTTATGCTATTTTCTTTACATGTTTATGTCATTTCTTTTACACATGAGATCTCGTCATCCTTCAACTTGGTTAATGCTATCGCTCTATTTGTTTTAATCACTTTCATGGAACTCATAGCTTCTCAATGTCTACATTTGGTACCATGAAGATAGATTAAAGGGGAATTTCACTGAAATATATGACATATGAATGCGAAAGGTCACGCTATGCTTACCGCTGATGGAACTAATAACAGATTAAGTGCCAAGTGGAATATTTAGATCTCATGCTCTTGCAACCCATAGATATAACTTATTTAAAGTTTATTATAGAGTGTTCTTGGTATATTAGATTAGATTTCATTTCTTGTTTATTATATTAAATTTATTTTATGTTTTTAGAATAGATTTTGCTTATAATACCGGATGAATTATTCCCTTGAACCTGCATACATAGTGCACGGTACCTCTTAAGTTTGTATGAATTCCTGGGTTGATCATTTAAGTAATGAGCCAAGGGATTCAGTTTTATAGATTTATTTCATTGGCCTATCAATTAGACAAAGTGGATTTATATATCCTAACAAGTGACATGATGTGTAAAGAAGTAGTACAATCAGTTTCTATAGAAAGGACTTTGAGATCAACATTAGATGAATTTGAGCATCTAGTGAAAGCAGAAAGGGTGACTTTCAAAGAAAAATAGGTCACCAATAAAGAGATTGAAAGTAAAGTTATATCCTTGTTGTTTAATACAACATAGGTTTCCTATGCTAATTCACTACTATAGCAAAAAGATAATGAGATTGCACATCTCAAGAAGCAGTTGAAGATACTTAGAACCTAACCAATTCAAACTCCTGAACTAATGAAGACACAAGAAGAAAAGGAGAAGATATATGAAAGCATGTTGAAGCACAAGAGCATGGCAGGGGAATGTGAGAACAAAGTAAATGACTTGGACCTTAAATTTTCTTCTTTGAAGCTACATAAAACTTCCTTGGATGTAGAGCCTATCCCACCAACATAATCTCCCAACATGGAAAAAGTTAATAAGCCTAAAGGAGAGGAAGAACATAGTACAAAAGAACCAAAAAAGCAAGATGCAACTCAGGTGGTATTAGATGTATGAATGAGGACACAAAAAATCAACATCCAGATAGCAAAGATAGCAAAGTTAAGGAATTAGAAGCTGAAGTCAGTAAAAAGGACAACATAATTTTAGAGTTAGAGAAGGAGCTCAGAGAAAAGGAAGACCAAATTGATGATTTGGAAACTGAAATAAATGATCTGAAAAGCTATATCATCAAGTTGCAGTTAGATTTTGAATGGGAGGAAATGCTAAGAAGAACAAACAAAGCCTCGTGGCATAGAATAACACAATAGTTCCTGAAAAATTGGGATCATTGTTATGTGATCCAAGATGAGCTAGAAATGGCTAAAGCATCCTAAGAGGAAGTGAAGAGAGTGAAAAAATAGCTTGGATAAATTCCTAATCAAGCATAGTAGATAATTGGATACCTAAATAGCGGAACCAAAACAAAATTAGAAGAATTTCAAATTTCCAACAAAACCGAGTTGATCAAGATAGAAAGATAAATGGTCATGAAGCAAACATTGTTAAAGAGAACTCGGTGAAGTATGAAAGCACCACTAATGGGATAGCTACATTCAAGGTCCCTTTTAATGATGTCACAAAGTTGGGGCTACCACGTCCATGGGATGGAAATGTGTAAATTTACCAAAAAGAAGACTATAAATCCAAGGTAATCCAAAAGAGAGATGAGGTATTCCAATTTCATGTGTTAGAAGGAGAGATAAGTGGTGCTTAGGTAAATTATATGTTAAGATATGAATTTGAAATTTGGATCATGTTGAAGAATATATTAAATAAATTAGCCCCTATATCATATAAGAAGACTACAAATGATGAAATAACATTTTAGGCCTTAAAATAACACCACTACCCAATAGATAATGAGTGGCAATCTATGTCCAAGTACGATAAATTGATTTTTCCACTACTGCAAGACAAACATCTATCCAAGTACAAGGGAATTCAATAGGTTATCCAAATCCTCAAGTGGTTATGCCACCAGGAGGACAGGACAACAGTCAGATGATGCACCAATTCCTCGAGTAGACAGTTATCAGGCCAATGGGACTGCCAAGTGTAAATCCATCTAGACAGTCAGTTGGGAAAGGAGGTCAAATGAGATGTTGGTCATTTCAGCCTAAAGGGGCCAAAAATGGCTCAAGTAAGAAGAAATAATAAGACAAAAAGGTTGTTAGGTTGTTATAAAATTAAAGTGAAAGTGATAGACCTACAAGGTTGTTACAAATCAGTGAAGGAAAACAAAGGCAATTGTATCTTAGAGGCTATAAAATACTATTCAAAATCAGTAGTCAAGGATGGTAATTTTTAGAGGGTCTCTAGGATTGTTGAATCGATGTATTGTTTTCCATGTAATAGAAATTTTCTGATATAATGATTGTGGAGTTTTGCAAAGATGTTTTTCCTTCGAAATTGTGTCCTTCTCTAGTTTTTCCATATATGATTCCTTTCTACGTAAATATTTCTTGACATATTAATAAAGCATTGAGCATCAAATTCACCCATATTTGTGCCATTGATGTACATGTAAGGTTGAATGTTGATATTAATATAAGAGATTTCATTTTTTTGACCTATGGTCCAGTTTCAAGATGTTCATATTATCCAATAATATCTAAAGGTTTCTTTTACTGTTGCTTCTGTGTATGTCATGTTGTCTTTTAATTCATCAGAACTCATGAGATGTTTACATTCTATAATAAACTCCTGAATTCTTTTTCACAAAAGCTCAATATGTTTCTTCTTTCATTGAGTGTAAGAGTTTGCCATGCAAGAACCTCTTATATCTCTATTTGTTCCATTTGCTAAAATTTAGTTTTATTTAAATCCACAGTGATGTACACACTCCATGAAATTCCCATGAAATGAATTTATGTCCAAAATAGTTCATAATTGTTTTCCTACAAAGATATTCAAGGAGCATCAAAATTATATCTCATTTGATATAGGTTTAGCTCTAAAATATATAAAATTTTTGCCTCATCATGCCCTGGCATGTATTACATTGATCCTAGTACACCTCATGGTACTAAATTGAAAAATGGATCCATGACCAGGGACGAAGAATAAAAAAATTATTTTCCTTGGGTATGACAATGTTGGTTTTTTACTTCTGATTGGTGAACGAGGATCAGATAGTTGGATGAAGTTTGACCTAGTGACTTCACTAACGTTAAGCTGGATTCTGATAGAAGGAATACTAGAATAAATCTATCTACATAAGAATTCTTAAGCCTTAAAGGTTCAAGAATTCACTGGAGGAACCTTCGTCCTGATCAAGATACTCAAGAGAAAGGTATTCGTCATATAAATTTTCTGGTAGTCCCTTTTGCTTTTCAAAATCAAGAAAACTTTGAAGATTTAAATAATCAAGAAAATCCTCACCCTACTCTCGAAAATCCTTTGAATTTTATTTTAGAACATCATATTTCTCACGTATCATGTTCTGCAAGTACTTCTAGTGTTGTACATGATCGGTCAAGGCCATGGAGAAATCCTATAACTCCTTAAGCAAGGAATATAATACTACAATACATAATGGAAATTGTAGGAAGAGGAAGTGGACCTCCACCACCACATGTGAATCCATGGGTAGCTTCTAGGTATGGCCCATTGAATCTCCCTAATAAAATTCATGATTTACCTGAAAAACTATTTGAAAATATTGCCTAAATTTGTTGGAGAAAAGGCTACTACATCTCAAGAGCATATGGAAAATTTTCAAGACTTTACTAATAATCTTGATATTGAACATGATGATGTGTTCATGAGTCTTTTTGTCCATACATTAGAATGAGTTGTCAAGAAGTGGGTCAAATCCTTCCTGCGGCTTCCATAAATTCTTAGCATGACCTAGAGACTGCATTTATGAGGCAATGCGGTGAGAAGAGATATAATTTGTATTATCTTACAGAGTTTGTTGCGCTAAAGAGAAGAATGGGGGAAATAGTTGGGAAATTCAATAAAAAATTAATAAAATTTACAACAATATTCCTAAAAATATAAAACCATCACAAGTAGCTTCTAAGGTAACCTATGTAGGTGCTTTAGAGCCTGATTTTGCAATGATACTCAAAGAAAGGATATCCTCAACCTTACTGAATATGCAAAATGATGCAGTAGATGTGGAAGGAAACATGATAGCTTCAGGAAAGCTAATATATAAACATGATTTATACAAGAAGAAGCCTAAAGAATATACTGGCCCATTTGGGAAGGACTAAAAGTCACATGATGCAAAGATGGAAGAGGTGTCCAGAATACCAAGAGGTATATCAAACAATATCATCATACTAGAAGTGGAAGGAAATAATTCTAACATAAATCCCCATTTTGGAGGTCAAAGAAACCCTAATAAGTACAAAAGGCCTTTTAACCCTCATATCATAAATAGGGATAGAAGGAATGAACATCCACGCATACAACCTCAAGTAAGAGAAAATAACAATAATCATTTTGCATATCTACTCCCAAGTGAGGAATACGTAGAACCACTTGAAGAAATGCTATTGATGCAAGATGAAAATAAACTGATCCATATAACACATGAGGATCATGAAATATCTTTGCAATAAGATATCTATCATAATGATCAATAAGTATAGAAACAAATATAATTTGAGGCAAAGGAATACTGCAGTAAATATGAAGCAAAATTCTCGTCGTAGAAAAATATTTGTAATCCCAAAATATGACAAAATCCATGATATTCCATCCCCTCCTAAAAATATTTGTCCCTCAATATAGAATATATAATCCTACATCCCTAGTTTCCCAAAAGAAAGCTAAAGTTTCACAGTCGAAAAAATTCGATGAACTTGAGAAAAAAGAATAAGAAAAATTTGTCATCACTTTTAATCTTGAACATGAGATAGGTAAGATAAAAATACCAGTACCTCTTTCAAATCTAGCCAATAGGTAAGGAGTGGAAATATTTGTTTAAGTACCATAAATTTATTTTTCGACCCAAAGGGAAAACAAAAGGACAAACGTCTATCCAAGTACAAGAAAAGCCCACAGGTCATCCAAATACTCAAGTGTTTATGCCACCAAGAGGACAGGCCAACATTCAAATGATGCACCAGTTCCTTAGGAAGATAGTTGTCATGCCAATGGAACTTCCAGGTGTACATCTAGTTGGACAGCCAACTGGGAAAGTAGGAGGTCAAATGAGATGTAAGGTCCGTCGTTCTAGGTAATTTTTTTTTTTTTTACCCTTGACCAAGGGCAGATTCATACCCCTAATTGTTATTGAAATTTAAACACATAATCCATTGAATACTTCAACATTTAACATTTATTTCAGAGACACAGTATAAAGGAGTTTCATTCGAATTAATCAGGGTAGACAATTCTTAAAAGAAAATCATAATTTAACCATGGTCGTCCTCTACTCTTCTAGTATAATAAAACAATGATTACGATATAACTAGGAATAAGAACATTTGTTTCATTTCTATGAATTATAGATTAACATAAATAAGGGATCTTCATTTCAATATTATCTTTTGAAATATGGAAGACATCCACAAGACTATTCTACTTCTACATCTAAATATTCTTGCATAGATAATAACAATTTTTCTAAATATAAATAATATAAATCACAACAATTCATCCAAACAAAAATAATACTATTACCCATCAATCCTACAATTTGGTATGTAGCTTGACATAATTTAAGACACTTTCTTTTAAGTCTATATCTATAGATTGTCACAAAGTAAGTATCATACTCCAATTTCATTTGAAATATGAATTGTCATAAACAATTATTCCATTTATACATCTAAACATAATTTGCACAACCATAATATTTTGCCTAAATATGGATAGTATAAATAATGGGATTATTTATTAATTGCATTAATGTAAGGTGGTTATAACAAAGATGTAATTCATTCTTGATCAAATCAAGGGAGTAGTAGAATAGGGTGTAGTCGCATAGATAAATGTGCTCATTGTCTCTATACCACATCGCCCGGTGGTATCCCACGCCCAAGTGTAGCTGCTGGATTTCCGACAGGTGACAACCGGAACCAACCTAACCCACTCCCGAGGGTTGATGCATGGAAGCAGATAGATGGTCAGTCCAAAATTTACGGAGGCAGTTACTAAAATTGCAATGAATGTTTGGGCGAGAGACAGTCTTGGGTCTTGGGAAAATAGATATTCCATCGCTCGGCGAGGAGCGGGTAGAGGGCGTAGTGCCTTACCCACCGTAACTCACTCCTAAAACAGTGCTTGGTAATGGTAAATTCCAGTCTACCACAACATCGCCAACAATGGACTCTTAACTGATTTTTAAGTCCACGCATGGCTCCATTAACGGCACGGTCTGGCGATTTTTAGGGGAGAAATAAATTTGCTCACAAGTTTAACACTGAGTCTTTTAAACATTTGCAGAGAAATTATGGATACTCCAGCGGTACACACAGATTGAGTGAGGCAAATGTAATTCTAAATAAAAGTACTATTGAGTTTCTAACCGTAGGAATTCTTTTAAGTGCAAGTAATTCCTAATCTTGTGAAAATTAAATAATATATAATGATACTTATATTCCAACCTTAAACGTATAAGTGTAAATGTAACTCCTGTATAAAATACAATTGTGATCTTTAGCCATGAGAACTCGTGTAATATAAATTCTAATCATGTACCCATCAAATAATACATCATAATAATTACATTCAAAATATATACCTGATAGATAAAATATACATGTGCTCTATACATTCAAAAATAACGAATCTGTGTGTACAAGGTCTAATAACGAATTTGGAGAAGTTACTTAGAAAATCAAGGTTTAATTTTCAATGGAAGAAGTACAAATGTAAATTTCTGAGATTTCTTACTTATACAGAAAATGAAATAATTCGAGAAACTGCAAACCGTCACGGAAACTGAAATACTACACAAGAATGGTAAATCAACACAGCAACTAAAATAGTACACAGAAATGGTAGATCGAAATAGAAATAAAACTTTAAGAAGCATTGGACCTGATTTGCTTGTCGAATCCTAGAGGAAGGAGATCGTTGTTGCAGCGGCTGAATCAATTGTCTGGATCTGATCTTTGACGAAGTTATCGACAACCCCTCCGTTGACCACCCTACCGTATCGGGGCTACTCTCCTTCACCCCGAACCCCCGAGCTAATGGGGTTGTAGAACACACAATCCAAAACTTTCCGATGGGGTCTCCCAACCCCGGTCAAGTTATGCCCAACTCACAAGAACCATAAACACTTCTCGATTTTGGACCCTAGGGAGCAAGAGCCTTTTCTCCTTCCCCTCCCTCTATTTATCACAAAAGTTTATGTGCGGCTCATTCATTTCCGTTTCAGATTTTATTAATTATTTACTTTTAAATTACAAATGTTTCCTCCTATTTTGAGTGTGCACTCAATTCCTAAATTAATGCAAGGTGAGTGTTTCTATTCCGAGCATGTAGTCAATTCCTAGATTATAGCTATGTAGAATCTTTTTTTTTTTTTTTTCTTTAATAACAATTTTTTTTTTTTGGAAAAAAAGTCTTACCATTTCTATTCATGTTTGTGAATCAAAAATAGTACAAAATTCAGAAGACTGCTAACAGCCGCAAAAACATATCAGTTCCCACATGCCTGTCTTCAACAATAAAAGGAAAAATCAACTAACAATTCATATACCCAGTACCCATAATGGATCAGTCCTACTAATAAGATTCATATAGGTTAACTCTTCCATGTTCAATACACGTATTTTCAATGTATTCTTCCCATAAGACAACACCTTCAGTCTCCCCATGTGCCTCTTTGGATAATGCATCAGCAGTAACATTGTGTTGTCAGTATATGTGTACAAAAGTGATGTCCTGAAAATCTTTGATCTTGTCCCTAATCCTGCTACACCAGTGTTGCAATGACATAACCTTTAATTGATATTCCTGAAGTGCCCATTTTATAGTCACTCTAGAATCCCCATAGATAACCAGCTCCCGCAGTCCCATAACCGATGCCACAATGATAACACACCAGAGACCGAGAAGTTCTGCTCGTGTATTGGTGCCAATACCCACATCCATCTTTAGGGTAATATAATGCTTTTTGTTAATATAAATCACCCCCCCAATAGCACAGCAGCCATCAATGGCAGATCCTTCAAAGAACCCAACCGGTTTCTGACAATCAAATGAGAAAGTGCCAACAACTCTGTCACTCCTCCTCACCGGCTCATGATTGTAATCTTTGATAAGTGCCATAGCCATGAGTGTAGTAGCCCGCAGATTGGGACGCTCATCCTCGAATAATGCCCTGTTCCGAACACTCCATACCATCCAAGAAATAAGTGGAAGAAGATATGGAAAACTAAAAAAAAAAATTTATTTAATCCTCTCTCATTTATTTCCTATATATATTTTTTACAAAAGAAAGTATTTTATTTAAATAAATTCATTTAGAATCTTTTCTTTTCTCTTCCCTTTATAAAAGAAAATATTTTATTTATTTAAAATCTTTTCCTTTTCATTTTTGTTTTGAAATAATTAATATATATATTTCCATTAATTATAAAAGAGAGTAACATTAACTTTTCAAAGTTTCAATTTTATTTCTCAACCATAATAGCATAATCATCATGATAATAATAATAATAATAATAAATTAATGAATAATTTATTATTAAACTTTCTAGAACTTCCACATGTATATTATTTAATTATACATGCATGAATAATTTCCTCTTTCCATTTTCTTTTGTCTAGGTACCTCTTCGGTGGGCCCTTTCGACAGTTATTTTTCTTTCTTCTTATGGGGAGCACCGCGTAGCGATCGGGAATCTTTACCACGACCTTCCAACTATACTTTCTTGGAGGCTAAGGATTGTTGATGGATAAGGTCCTTATCGCGCGCCCTTCGACTCTTCGTACGTGACCAAGTCGTTATGGACTCGCCCGTACCACACACGCTTCCCCGGGTGAGCTGAAACGACTTCTTACCCGTGCGTGGATTGTTAATTCAGGGTTGACAGTTTGTCGTCGTACCCTTATGTGTTCTTTCCATTCTTACAACCCCTATAATTCCATTCAGTAATTCGTCTTACCTGCCACTACACACACACTTAAACACACATTAGTAGCACTGCACTATAAAACATTTTCATCATTCACATTAGTATCCCAGTCAGTCGAGCATACTAATCATTCATCATTCAACATCATGCTTCAGTCAGTCGAGCATATATTCATTGTTTTATCTCAGTCAGTCGAGTGTATAAACTATTCATCATTTTCATTTCAAGGATTTTCAACATTCATCAATATGTCTTAGTCAATCGAGCATTCCTCATTTTTATTTCACATGTAAAATTCAAGCAAACATTCATGGTCCAAATTTTTATAAATCCGGGTCACTTCAAACCAGTGCCCTCAATAGTCAAATCAGTCATAGGTCTCCAACAGTCTAACAAATCACAAGTCTAAATTAATCAAATTAATCATAGTTGTTGAGGCGGGCATTACATGAGAAGGAAGTCATCTCAGCCTAAAGGGGCCAATAAGGGCTCGATTAAGAATAAATTAATAAGACAAAAAGGCTATTAGTTTGCTATAAAATTAAAGTTAAAATAATAGACCTACAAAGTTATTAGAAATCAATTAAGGAAAACAAAAAGAGGTTGTAGCTTGGAGGGTATAAAATATAGTTCATATAGAGTAATCAAGATTGTCCATTTTTAGAGGGTCTCTAGGATTGTTGAGTTGATGTATTGTTTTGCATGTAATAGAACTTTTCCAAGATAAAGATTGTGGAGTGTTACAAGTATTTTTTCCTCATAATTTTTTCCTTCTCCGGTTTTTCCATATCCAATTCCTTTCTATGAAAATATTTCTTGAAAGATTAATAAAGTATTGAGCAAAAAACTTATCCATATGTGTTATTAATGTAAATGTAGGGTTCTATATTGAGATTGATATCAAACAATTCATTTTTTTGAGCGCTAGTCCAATTTCAAGATGTTCATATGATCAAACAATATTTGAAGGTTTTTTTTTATTGTTGTTTTTGTGTATTCCATGTTGTCTTTTAATTGATCAAAACTCATGAGATGTTTAGTTTCTGTAATAAATCATTGAATTATTTTCACAAAATATCAGTATGTTTATTCTTTCACTAAGTGTAAGAGATTTGTTTTGCAGGAACCTCTTATATCTCTATTCGTTCCATCTACTAAAAATCACTTTCATTCAAATGCACAATGTTATACACACTCCATGGAATATTTCTGAACTGAATTTACACGTCCAAAATAGTTCATAATTGTTTTCCTACAAATAAATTCAAGAAACATAAACATTTTGTCTTATTTGATATAGATTTAGCTCTAAAATCTATAAAATTTCATCCTCATCATGCCTTGGGCATGATATGTATTACATTCAACCTAGTACATCTTAGGGGACTAACACCCTACATCCAACATGCAAATATGGATCAGTAATGAATAACAAAGTATAAGAAAATACCATGAAGGGACAACTAATTAACATGTATGCATACTTGAAGATATCAATGCACGCCTCCAAAAAATAATAATGGTAAAATAATCTAACTAGCTTTATGTATACAAGAGATTCTATCATGCTATCATGTTGAACGACCAGATCTGAAAAAAGAATGATCTTAATCTATGGAGAGATTCCTCTCGACTTGGGATAAATACTAGCATAGATCCATCTAAAAGGGGATCTACCAAGCACCGAGAGGGATCAAATTTCTCTAAGGCGCGAACCCTTCCTCAACATTTGCACTATGGTCATTATTCAAGTGTGTAGTGTAGTGCAATGTTTCAAGTTTTAATTAATCTAATTTGTGTAGTTTTATATATATGCGGTCCTGAAGGTTATAAATATAATTTGAGCTGACATTTTATTTTTTAATAATATTTTATTATTTTTTTAAAAATACACGTGTCACCTTTAGGATGAGCACGGAAGGAGTTACACATCCACCTCCTACTGGGATGTAGAATGCGCCTCTTCGACGCAATAAAGCAAGATCGAATCTGCCTTGACATATAAACATATATATTCCATATATATTCCTGTAACGATAATAATTATGGCTAAATGGGAAACGAATTAAGAGTATCTATATGCATTGGTATCTCAGTGGTTATGCAAATGTAGTCGTGTGTGTGTGAAAAATATTTTATGCAGGAAGATCATGCTTGTATATATAGATCTACAAGTTGTGGCTGAATCAGCTTACCCTATCCCACGGTGGGAAGGCTCCACCTATACATGTATACTACCAATGATTATGAAATGAGAATTAACCTTGCCCAGTTAAAGTAATAATGAAAACACAAGACAAATGTACATATACCAGAGAAACCCTATTGAATTTGGGAGTTCGAGCCATGGCTAACCATGCTCATAACAATATCACAGAGATATAATGGTTCTCAATGGGATCGATCCATTCACTCAAGGGATCAATGGAGTGAGTTTTAGAATACCCACTAAAAGTTTAACATTGAGAAGTCCAATTTTATTCTCACTATGTAAATAGACCAACTGTGCGTGCTCAAGCACACTGTCACCCAGTCACATGGGAAACTCGTCGAAATGAAAAATCTAATTGTAACTATACACTTGCAATGGATTAAAATATCCTTCAAGTATGACTCAAGAATTACCTTGTGATTTGTGGTGGATGACATGATTGGGTGTCGTAAAGTGAAGGGGACACCATCATCTTGGTAAAGTTGGTACAAACCCTCCCTCTTTGGTTAACTTGGGATCTATATAGCCCTTTGTCGCCAAGCATGCTTATAGTGGTGGGATATGGGATTGGGTCGTGGCTAGGCCACTCCTCCCTTCCCCTAAAAAAAAGCATGTACATAGTATTTTAGTAGAGGCTTTGATACTAGAACAACACACGTTTACAATGATTATCCTAAACAATAGACTCTTACCAAAGCAAGGGGATCTTGGGAAAATTTATGTGATTAGATACATGTTAAACAATTGAAGTATAGTATCATGGAATGGTGCAAACAAAAGGTAGGGTATCATATTTTATGATTATGGGATACAAGGGATAAATTGTGCAAATATAACTAAATATACCAAAAATCCTAGAAAGTAAACCAACGAATACAAGGTGACTACCAGATGCCTGGATTCCCTCTCAATGTTAAAAGAATCAATAGTAGGACTAGCGGTAATACTAGCACCTCAGCTAAATGACTTCATTACATATGGGTGCAGTTAAGGCAGGGTAAGTATCCTGGCATACAACCAAAGTAGGTATGGATACCAATCATCCAAAATTATATATAGATGTGTCTAAATATATAATCCATGTATGGTATTAACAACTGCAACCAAGACAGTGGTAGTTGTTTAATTAGTTGCAACTACGTAAGTCTCACATTGAGCAAATGTAGGTAGTTGGCTGCTTACTTCTCTACTAGCTATTGTATGTTGTTGCTTATTGTATATTTTTGTGTGTGAGTATATTGGGTACATGAAACCAAATGTCGCATATTTGGGTACTCTTACTCACATGGATCCTTTAACTCATGATACATACAAAGAGGAATACATAGAATACGCGGACTTGAAGGAGATATTTAAGTAGCTACAATGGAAAGTTTATGAACAAGAAGGGGATAGAAAGGTTGACCACCATATCCAATATGGGTTTCTCTACAAGATGGATAATCTATGTTTCCCTAAGGGAGAAAAAATGAACTTATCATAGAGGCTCTCCCCTCTAGATTTCCGAAGCATTTTGTTGTTGGTAAAATAGTGGTGAACTTGCAAGGAATGTTTATTGGCCTAAAATGCAAGAAGATGTAGTGCAAGTTATTAGATTATTCATTTTTTTTTATAACAACAAACATATACAAGGAAAATATGTTTATATTATCCCATACTTGTAGCTACTAGATAATGGGAGAGAATCTCAATCGATTTCATGGCTGGTTCTCTATGATGGACGATGGTACATGACTCTCTATTTGTGGTAATTGATAGTTTTAGTAACATGTGCATTTCTAGGCATCATAAAAAAATCATAAAAGGACAAGTTGAAACAATCACGTTCTTTGACAAGTTGAAAAAATTACCAAGCACCATCATCTCATACAAAGATCCCATAATTCTTGGTTCCTTTTGGATGACAATTTGGGAGAAGATGGACACCAAGTATAATAGGTCTACAACTTTCCATCTTTAAACTGATGGGAATATAGAAATAATGAATAGGAAATTTATTTAGGCTTTTTGAGTTTACAATCAAAACCATCCAGTGACTTGGAAAGCAAATTTGATTTATATTCAATACTATTTTTATAGAGAAATCCCCACTTCCACCAATAAGCCCCCTTTTGAATCTTTCTTTAGACACTTGCCAACTTCTCATTTAGATGTTGTGTATAGATAATAAGGAAGAGCAAGGGAAGACACCACTTGAGATGAACTAAAGGAAAAACAACTAATTGATCAAATTACAAGGATCAATTTACAAGTGCAATGGAAGTTAAAAACGTTATAGGAAATGTGTAAGCCCTGATATCAAAAACACATAATTGAGAAGAAAATCAAGGTAGAAGAATCGACTCAATTGTATCCAGTAGATAAATTAGATTGGATTCAAATGTATCCTAAGGAATGTAATAAAATAATAGTTAAAAAAATCAAAGTTATGTCTATTGGATGTAGCTTGGGTGGTTGGGAAGAATGAATGTTACCCTCCCCACCCAGGATCAATTCCTCATAAGTTACATGTTGAGCCCTTAATTGGGCCTATATGATGCTATTGTTGTTTAGGCCCCATTGTATAAAAAATTCTCTTCCACTCCATGTTCACTCGTGGATTCTGAGGAGATTATATGTGGACGTAGAAAGCACCAATCTTCAATGTAGTGAACCACATGAAAGAAAAAAGAGTTATGAGGTTTGGATGGAAAACAAGCCTGGCTACTTATTTTTCTTGTAATTTCAAGTTATCTCTTTATAGATTTACTGTAATTTCAAGTGTACGCATTCGTTGGATGCAAAGCTAAATTTTTCATTAAATGAATTCCCACACTACATACTTGTAAGACCCACCATGAGGTACATTAAAAATAAAATAAAAAAACATTTTTTTTGTGTTTTTAGCATATCTTATGATGGGTCTATTAAAATTATGCAGTGTGGATACTCATTAGATGCATAATTTATTAGGCATCCAAGAGTGCCTAGAATTAATTTTGAATAAATCTATAAAGAAATAAGTTAACAAAGAAAGAAAAGAAAAAGTAATCCATTCTTTCTCTCCAATATGTTTCTCCCTTATGATTGGAATCAACATAGTGAATCCTATTTTTTCTTTAAAGTTGACTTTGATAGTTCATTTTTTATTTTGATGCTCATATTTTACCTCAAAATTTCTCTAGTGTAAATAGAGAAAGGCTACATGGTCTTGGTATAAATTTCAAGGCTCTGCAATATGGTCCTTTTGAAGTGTTGGAGAACATACTATGTCTGCTTTCATATATGGGCCTGGTGTAAAACACATAATGCTAGAAGCTCAACAAAAGATTCCAAATGATATAATTTTGTTGAAGTATAAGAAGCTATATAGGAGCACAAAAAATATGGAAGGATGAATTGAAATGACAACTTCTTGTGAAGGGTACTCTAGGGAGAAGGTATATAAAATATTTCGGAGCACCTAAATTGGTAAAATATTTTGGAGATCAAAAGCCTCTCGAAATAGTAAGGTGTTATATTAAGTGGATGATTATATAGTTTTTCATCCATTTTGGAACTTTCTTAGTGCAATATTGGGGATATTAACATCTAATGGCCATTTTAGAGGTAGGTCTTATTTTCATTATTTTGTATCTTTTAACTTCTAAATTGCACATGGGATATTAAACGACCATTTTTGGAGTCCAAACATTGTGTGCAAAGTTACTAATCCCATGAAATTGATCCTTATAGCACCATAATGATTATCTCAATGAATGTTTACACATTAACTTAATTTTTTTGATAGGCTTGATACTAGATGAATATCAATTCGTCTCCCATTACTCACACATGTAAAGATAGTCACATGTTCACTTTCAAAAGATCCTAAATGGTACAAATTTCTAACCATAATCAAGAATTGAAGAAGAAAAAACCCTTAATCTAAATAATTGTTAAGACATGGTAAATATTAAGTCTCTAGAAAACAAAGTCGTTTGTATCTTGTTATATTGATTTACTATTTCATATCAGCAAGGAAGAAAAGTAGAATACTCTAACCACAACAAAGGAAATAGAAGATAATGTAATATGGATATAGGCTATAATGTCTATGAAAACTCCATATTGAGCATTTTATTTTGCATTTGCATTTGATATTTAAGATGAAAAGAGTAACACATAGTCATCATCTTTTTGGCTAAGTTTTCTCTAGCATATATCTTTTGACATTGTGTACAATATCAAATAAATTAGTATCATAGATTTTTTAGAGGATTATACGTGCATGTGTTATAAGTAGAATAATGTGAAGTAAGCTTATGTATTAAGGAATCTGAGATGAGAAATACATTTGGTATAGTATTAGTGATTGCGGACGTGATGAGAATTCAACTAAACATTTGACGGAATTAAGTTGGGAAGATAGGACGCTTCTCGCCTTATATTTAGTTTTGAATTCCAAGTTTAGAGATTATTCGTGTTACAAGAAGTACTTTTCATTGGATACACATTTATTTTTAAACTAATATTCATAAAGCCTCTTGTTCTAATATTCAGAAAGCCTATTGTTCTTTTATTGTGTAATAGATAGTAAAAAAGTTAAATAATTTTCTTTGATTATCTATTGAATTGGGTTTTAAAACCTTAAGGAAGCTAGCTTTATGAAATAAAATTAGTTGAATGAGTTTTAAATAGAATATGAACATTGTATTTTAGTTTTATTTAATTCTAGTTTTAAAATAAACTTTAAGTATTTTAATGTACCATGCAAAAATGAAATATTATCTTTTAAATTATCAATTATTGGCACATCTTAAAAGGATTGTTTTTACATCATTATTTCTTTCTTATTGGCTTATCTCTAGCAAGAGCCTTTCAACACAAAAGGAAGGTAATCTCATGTACTCGTCATTTACAAAGTTCTTTGCGTTCTTTATCATTATTACATCATGCAAAACGGATCCATAGACAATCTCTCTAGGTATAGCTATATAGTCGTAGGTAGATGTCAATCGAGAATTCGATAATAATTCTGGTTAAAATCCTATTCAAATTGTTGAGATTACAGTTTCGGGTTGTTGGAATTACATAATTAGAATAACTCATGAGTAATCCATGATACTCAATCCATCCCTACAATCAAAATTTGTTGGAAAAATATAAATACAAGCTTATTGTGTATCTAGTTTGCGCCGACTTTGTTAGTCACTTAGTCAATCCGCAGAATCACAGAGATGTCAGAACAGTCAGCGAGTCTTTCTGAAGGCTTCGTGCAGACTTCATAGTATTTATTTAACCGCGTTTGTATTTGGCAAGTCAAATTTTTAGGTAGAAATTAATTACATTATTTAATGTAACTCTGTAGCTTCCAAGTGAAGCAAAACCAAGTTTGTGTATAAATGAAAATCACTCACAAAGGAATAGAGATATGTGTAAAAGAAAGGAGAAGAAGAATATGTCGGCGATGTGTTTGAGAGCCCAAGCTTTGTAAGAAGTGAAAGATTAAAGTAAAATCCCATCACTGTGTAATGCGGCCAAGTTGCTTTGTTTTACTGCGGTAATATATAAGTATTTAGTTTTATGTATTCATTTTCAAGAATGAGTACAAATGTTGTTTACATTTGCAGTATGTAAAAGAAATCAAGATTTCCAAATATTTCACGGTGGCAAAAGTTTTATTTTAACACGGAGTAACTTACACATAAGTTTCACTTAAATGTTTTGGTTCTTATGTCTTAACAAGAAATATTTCAATATAAAGTTTGTTTAAAAGTTCCACGAAGTGAAAAGCTTCGGGTCAACGAAGTCAAGAAGTACGTGAAGTTAATTATTTGGCAAGATTAAGAGCTTCGCATAAGTGCGAACTAAATTTATGCAAAGTCAAGTTGTGCGAACTTAAGTTATGTGAAGTTAATCTCCGCAAAGTAAATGCTCGACGAAGTGAAAGTTTTCTGGCGAAGTAGAAGTTGGGGTTTTCGTCAAAATTCCAAAGTGAAGAAAAAGAAATATTTACTGTGTAGTTAATTTTTGAATTGACTGCATGGTGGGATTTTCCCTTGATCTGGTATCAGAGCTTGGTTTACGCAGAAAGGAAATTCTATTTACAAAAAGGGAAAAGTGATTAAGAATGGATTCCACTTCTGGAAATTTGAAAACTCCAATCTTTTAAGGTAAAAATTATGAATATTGGCCTCTAACTATAAAAGCTTTGTTCAGAGGTCAAGATGTATGGGAAATAGTTCAAAATGGTTATGTAGAACCAGCAGATCTGGCAGCATACAACAATCTCACACAAGCTGAGGAGGATGTCTTGAGGGAACGGAGGAAGAAAGATGGAAAGGCACTGTTCCACATACATCAAGCTACACATGAATCCATACTCCCAAGAGTAGCAGCAACAACATTAGCTAAGGAAGCATGGGACACACTGGAAACTTCTTATCAAGGTTTGAACGTGGTTTGAACAAGGTAAGGACTATCAAACCAGAAATCCTTAGAAGAGATTTCGAATCTCTGTCAATGAAAGAAACAGAATAAGTAGAATCATTCTATACTCTTGTTATTGGTCTGATTAATTAAATAAAGTCTCATGGAGAAAATCTAACTGACCAAAGAGTTGTTGAAAAAGTTGTTAGAGTTCTTCCAAAGAAATTTGAATCTTTAGTTGTGACCCTGGAAGTAAACAAAGATCTGTCCCAATTTACTATTGATGAGTTGCAATCCTCACTACTCAATCATGAACATAGAATCAATAGATCAGATACATCATTAGAAGGTGCATTTGCGGTACAGTCATCCATAAGTCATGGAAGAGGCAGGGGAAGATCAAACTCTAGAGGTAGAGGAAGAACTTCTTTCAGAGGATATCGCATCAACAACCCTGCATATGTCGCTGGTAGAAGTCAGAATCAGATCCCTAGTCAACCAAGTGGACAGAGGTCTGATAAATAAAAAAGTCAATGTCATTACTATAATAGGTTTGGACACTTCGCATATGAAGGCATGAAGAATCAGTATGACCAAGGAAATCAAAGTCAATCGCAGTCAAGCAACACCAGTAGTTTGGCCAGCTCATTGTTCTAAGCATGTGCATCTCCACTTGAATGCAATGCTGTCCAAGAAAGTCCAAATGGCATATGGTATTTAGACCCAGGATGTACCAATCATATGACTGGTAATTTAAATCTATTCTCTACTCTAGAAAAATCACTTCAAATTGATGTCACACTTGGAAACAATATTCAAGTCACTGTTTCTGGTAAGGGTAGTGTTGATATTCTAACCAAATAGGGGGAGCATAAATTTATGCCTAATGTTTATTATGTTGAAAGTTTGAAGCATAGTTTGATTAGCATTGGACAACTGATAGAAAATGGTTACATATTTCATATGACAGGCAAGCATTGTGTGATTAAGGACATATATCCAAGCAATCGCTTAATAGCGAAAGTGCAGATGACAAGCAATCGCTTGTTTGCCTTGAGGATAAGACCAAACATGAAACGAAAAACAACTCAAGTTGTCCATGGAATTCGGAATGGAAATTCTGGAGCTACATTCAAAGCAGAAAGTAAAGAAAAAGACATTCACTACGAAAAGAAAGAAAAAAATAGCGACAAAGAAATACAAGTAGCATTTCAATCAGAAATACGAGATGAATCCTGGTTGTGGCACTTTAGATTTGGACATCTGAATTTTGGTGGGATGAAGCTACTGCACATGAAGGACATGGTGAAAGGATTTCCATTGATTGAAAAGCCAGAGAGAATTTGTGAAGGATGTATTTTTGGCAAACAACGCAGAGAGACTTTTCTAGTCGGAAAGTCATATAGAGCTCGCACACAACTTGAAATTTTGCACTATGTTATTTGTGTACCAATGCAAACACCGTCCATGGGAGGATGCACTTACCTTCTCACATTTATTGATGATTTCACAAGAAAAACCTAGGCATATTTTCTAAAACATAAATCTGATGCATTTGGATGTTTTCAGTCATTCAACGCACTTGTGGAGAATCAGAGTGGTTACAACACCAAGATATTAAGAACAGACAGAGGTGGTGAGTATGCTTCAAATGATTTCTTAAACTTTTGTAAAAATCATGGCATACACAAGAAATTCACAGCGAGGTATACACTGTGCAGCAAAATGTTGTCACAAAGAGGAAGAACATAACCATTATGGAGATGGCGCTCAGTATGTTGGCAGCCATGCATCTGTCAAATGAATACTGGGCTGAGGCAGTTGTGACTGCTGTATACATCATGGATCGATGTCCGATGAAGAGTGTGAAGAAAAATGTTCCACAGGAAGTTTGGACAGGTATGAAACATAGTGTCTTGCATTAAAAAGTTTTTGGCTGTGTCGCATACAAACATGTTCCAAATCAGCTAAGAAGGAAATTAGACAACAAAGGGCATAAATGCATTTTTATTGGGTGTTCTGAAGACACAAAAGCATACAAGTCATATGGACCTGTCCCAAATTTTTTTATTATCGGTCGAGATGTTCAGTTAATAGAAAATGAAGCATGGGATGGAACCATAGAGAAGAATGTTAAAATCATGTCACATGTCGAACACGATGACATCGCAGAAGATGTGGCTGAGACTCCGCATGAGAATTAGAATGTCCCGCTCCATCTACTCCTAGGACACAATGACATATTTCAGCACAAGGAACTCCGAAACAAGTCACAGTTCAAGCTACTCTGACAAGCACATCAAGAGCACAACAAACTCTGTCAAGTAGTTCGCGTTGTTCGACACCAACAACTCCGAAAAATGATTCTATTTCATTCTCATTTTTTGCATTATTTTCTTAAATTAATGATCCTCTAACATTTGAAGAAGCTTCCGAAGATAAATTTTGGGCAGAAGCCATGGGTGAAGAAATGGAATGCATTGAGAAGAATCAAACATGGGAATTAGTTGATGTTCCTATAGACAAGGATGTGATAAGCGTCAAATGGATTTATGAGATCAAGCAAGATGCCGATGGAAATGTGCAGAACCACAAGGCAATATTGGTAGCAAGAGGATTTACACAGCATCATGGCATAGATTTTAATGAAACTTTTTCACTTGTAGTAGGAATGGATGTTTTCAGAACAGTTTTAGCCATCGCAGCAAATAAGAAATGGCCTGTTTACAAAATGGATGTTAATTCTGCATTTTTAAATGGTTATTTGAAGGAAGAAGTATATGTGGAGTAACCACAAGGCTATGAAGTCCCAGGACAAGGACACAAAGTATACAGGTTGGAAAAGGCACTCTATGGTTTAAAGCAAGCTCCTAGATCTTGGTACAGTCGCATTGACTCCTATCTCATTCAGAATGGATTTCACAGAACTGAATGTGAGCCAACGCTGTACACAAAAATCAACAAGCAAGGTAATAAGCTAATTGTCTGCCTGTATGTAGATGATTTAATATTTACTGGTGATTTTGGCATAGAGGAATTTAGATCACTCATGGAAAGTGAATTTGAAATGAATAATTTGGGGCTTATGAAGTATTTTCTGAGCATTGAAGTCGAACAGACTGAAAATGACATATTTATATCTCAATCGAAATATGCAAGCGATGTCTTGAACAGATTTAATACGTTAAATTGCAAGACAACTCCAACAAAAGTGATAACAGGTTTGAAATTGACCAAAGATGATGATGGATCCAATGTAGATTCTATACTGTTTAAAAGGCTTGTTGGAATCCTTATGTATCTTACAGCGACAAGGCCAGACATTATGTATGGATTCAATTTAATCTCAATATTCATGGAGTCACCAAAAGAATCTCATTGGCAAGCAGGTAAAAGAATTATGAGGTATGTAAGACGAACAAAAGACTTTGATATTTTGTATTAAACCTCAGAATATTTCAAAATCATTGGATACACTGACAGCGACAATCGAGGCGGCATAGATGACAGAAAAAACACATTTGGGAATACATTTCATTTAGGAACAAGTGTTTTATCATGGGCTTCAAAGAAACAACCCATTGTAACTCTTTCTTCAGCAGAAGCAGAGTATGTCGCAGCTACAAGCATTGCATGTGAAGTCGTTTGGATGTGGAGGATGTTAAGTGATATGTCGCAGAACTAGCAAGAACCCACAACCATTTACTGCGACAATAATTCAGCTATCGCACTGTCAAAGAATCATTTGTTCCAAAAGAGAACCAAACACATCGACACAAGGTATCATTTTATCAGAGAATTGATAAATAACAAAGAAATCTGTTTAGAATTTTGCATGTCTGAAGATCAGGTAGCAAACATCTTTACAAAACCATTGGAAAGGGACACATTCCAATATCTGCGAAGTTGTTTACGAGTGACAAACTTCTACACAGTGAACTTCGTCATGTACAAAGCATGTTTCAGCTCTGAAATATTTTGTAAAATTTTTATTTTTTGTTTAATGATCCCCATCTGCTCATAATTAAGGGGGAGTGTTGGAAAAATGTAATTACAAGCTCATTCAGTCACTCAGTCAATCTGCAGAACCGCAGAGATCTTAGAACAGTCAGCGAGTCTGTCAGAAGGATTCGTGCACACTTCATAGTATTTATTTAGCCGCGTTTGTATTCCGCAAGTCAAATTTTTAGGTAGAAATTAATTACAGTCTTTAATGTAACTCTATAGCTTCCAGGTGAATCAAAACCAATTTTGTGTATAAATGAAAATCACTCACAGAGGAATAGAGAGATGGGTAAAAGAAAGGAGAAGAAGAATATGAATAGAGAGATGGGTAAAAGAAAGGAGAAGAAGAATATGTCCACGATGTGTTTGAGAGCACAAGCTCTGTAAGAAGTGAAAGATCAAAGTAAAATCCCATCTCTATGTAAGCTCTGTTTTACTCAAGTAGTATATAAGTCTTTAGTTTTATGAATTCATTCTCAAGAATGTTGAATATTGCATGTCCCACATCTTCTCCAGATTTAGATTTACCTTTGTAAATGTTGTTTCCATTTAATCTATGTAAAAGAAGTCAAGATTTCCAAATATTTCAAGGTGGTAACGAAGTCAAGATGTCTACGAAGAAGAAAAAGAGATATTTACTGCATAGTTAATTTTTTAATTGACTACACCATGAGCTTTTCCCTTGAAAATTGCAATTCTAGTAACCAAAAAAAGTGCCAATTGTCAAGGACTCTGTTATAGTATCACTCTACAGGCCAACGCTACTAAGACATCGAAGGTAGTAGAATGCTCCTTCACCTCTTCTACAATGGGTTATTTGATCACTTGTATATATATCAACCGAGTTGAGGAAAATTGATGCAAGGATGACGTCCTCGGATTTCATAGTGGACAATCACATGGGAAAATAATTAAGATTAACTTGGTAAACATTGGAGGAGATCGTCATGCTGAAAACTGACTAGATAGGACTTATAGGGTTTGAAATCTTCTTTCTACCTCACTATTTCAATCGAGAGCACCACCTGTCCTCTTGCAACCTCTGCAAGTTCCTTGAGCAACTAGATGGCCCCTTATATGTCGCACAAACTATGGTTGGAAGTCATATCCGCCACAATGCGACTGCAACGATTACTTTCTACTTAAGATTAAGCCTGGCGTTCAGTATGTTATACAATTGGCACAGTTGACAATGGTGGCTGAGCAGTCTGGAAAGGTTCTCACAAATAAATAAATATATATGCGCAAGTTAAGATTTAAAACCAATCTATAAAAAAACATTAGAAATTATATACATCCCCATATAGGTGGAACTAAAACTATAGTGTAACATTATATTTCTTTTTCTGGTTATAATATTAGATATGTGATACATTAAAGTGCCTTTGATGCAATTACTTCATTCGGGACTTGGAATTAAGCATCTTAGTAAGGCCAGTGTAACACACTTCATTAAGCATCTTAATGTGTGTATCTAGAAAGACATGACAATATTTAAAACACAAACATTATAATTAAATGTAGTCTCAAATGTAGGACATGGCCTGGCCACTAAGCATCGAATTCATGCAAAATAATTAATTAGCACAGCCAAAGCATTCCACTACAATAAGATATTAAAAATTACAATGTGCATGTCACAGTTTTGGAGTTGTTTAATATTTCCTACAATGTGCCTGTCGCACTTTTGGAGTTGTTTAATTTTATTCGCTCACAAGCGACTAAACAGATTGGTCTACTTGTTTGCATCCAACCAGCGTCACACGCACTCAAGATCTCTAGAAGATTTTGTTCTGCTTTATCTTACCGATTTATTTGATATATGCTTGTCATCAAAAGTATGTCTAACGTTCAAAACTGTTACATGTGTACCTTATCGCACATTATTTGTATATATTTCTGAGACAGTCTTTTGCGAGTCACGGGAATATATGTAGTTAAAATTAGAGCTATGAGGAACGTAGCTGCTGCTCCTGAGTTTTCTAACGCTTATTCAGAATGGCAAACGCCGGTTCCATATCTATTTGGTGGAATCTGTGCGATGATCGCTTTGATAGCCCTTGCCTTTTGCATTCTTGCTTGCTCCAACTGGAAAGAAAACCACAGAGCCCATGGTACACGATCAAATGCTGGGGGTGGTGAAAACAATCAGACGATGACGATGCAGGAGAATATCATGTCCTCTTTTGCAGATGATAAGCAGGAGAAAGTAGTTGTCATTATGGCTGGGGATGAGACACCTAGATGTATTGCTAAGCCCACCTCTGTGTCTGCAATATGAAAGGGTGAGTACATGGCTGCAGAATATATGTGAAGTTTTAAGTGATTCTGTAAATGAAGTCAGATGTTAGAGGAATTATATTTCAGAGAGGACATTGGTTTGGTCTGGTTGTCCTGATCTGCTACCATCATTGTCAGAAAGAGAGGACATCATGGTGTTGTATATAAGTTGGTCATTGTAAATATCATCATTTGAATTTGAAAACATTCAACATAAGTTGAATTTGAAATCTTGGCCCAGAGGAAGTTTCATATTTTGCAAATTCAACATAAGTTGAATTTTAAAATCAGAGCTGAAGAGAGCAAGTTTGATCTTTGTCGTGCTTTCCTTTTGTTTATGACATTATTTTCAATCTCGAATTTCACTGCAAGGTTTGATTCTTTTCCTTGTTGATTACAAACACATGGAATTGAGCTTAATTCCATCAATATAATCTTCAGAAACAGCCGTTAAAGAATTAAAATCTTGAGCAGAAACCCGTAAGGAATTAAAACTTTGACAAGTGACCAAATGGATTTTTCAAATTTGGGTGCATTTTCTAATAACTTGCTCTACGTACATTACGTTGTACTTCCTGAGATGCGTTGTACTTCCCGAGATTTGTAAAGGCAATCTCCAATATCTGAGTGATTATTGTTGTTAGAGTTATCTCGAATCTCTGCAAAATTGTTTGTTGAACTAATAATCTTATGTTGCTGCTGCCTTACAACTCCGGTATGGATGGATGTTTTAGTCCCTGCGTGCTCCTCTTTATTTGATGCTCACTGTAATCCATTGTTACATACGGGAACTATTGCTTTTATGACAAACTTAGAATCTTGATCAAAACAGAAGTTAAATTCTTTGCCTTAAACTCCAATATTTGATTTATTTCTTATCATCTCTGGAAATGTGTGGAAATGTGAAGTCCACTGCATGAATTTTGTTTCTCCAGCTCTTTAGCTCTTTATGTCCTGTGGCAAAGTGGTCTATGTTTTCTGGCAAATTGGTCGATGGGTGGAGAAGACATTACTTATACATTAATCTAATAAATGAAAGTTTATTAATAGCTTTTTATGTTTATTTAATAAAAACTATCACAATTATTTAATTTGTATCACAATTATTGTAGCTAGTGAACATCCATCAATAAGATGACTAGATCTATCACAATGCTTTACATATTAAACATTTACATAACATGTGGACAAGAAACCTCAACCAAAAAAATTATTTTCAATATTATTATTTTACAAATTTTGAATAACAATTATTACACAGTGGACAGAAATTTACAGAAACTTACACTGTATATATATTAAAGTGACAAAGTTTAAACAATCTAACACTTAAATATTATATGAACAGTTTTACAATTTAAATATGAATATAAAACCGAATATAATTTAAACCATAATGATTTTATAACACCAAATTTCACATTCTAAATAATTTTTTGGGCCATGATTGTCATGATTTTTTTTATTTTACACAATTTTGAATGACAAAGATTACACAATCTACAGAGATTCACACCATAATATATGTATTATAAAAAAATCCTCACTTAAAAATTTAACAAACAATTTTTGTCATCTCATAAATCCAAGAGAAAAAAATTTCGTGTATGTTTACAAAATTTTATAACTCAATCTCTACACGCCTATTGACATTGATAGATGCTAGGTTGTAAATTGCACTTGGTTTCTTTTTCATCAATAAAGATATTTTAAATTTGATTAAAAAAAACTGTTAACTTGAACCATAATGATTATATAACACCAAATTTCACACTCTAAATATTTTTATTTTTATTTTTGCCAAAAAGAAGATTCTTATGAATGATTTTATTTTACATAAATATTTCACACTCTAAATATTTTTATTTTTTATTTTTGCCAAAAGGGAGATTCTTATGAATGGTTTTATTTTACATAAATTTGAATGACAGAGATTATACAGTAGACAGATATTTACACTGTAATATATGTATAAATATTATAGTGAAAGAGTTTAAAAAATCCTTTCACTTAAATATTTAACAAACAGTTTTTGCTAAGTAAAAACTTTTTCTTATTTGCTTACAAAATTTTAGAAATCAATCTCTGCACGCCTATTCACATTGATGGATGGTTGTAAATTGCACCTGGTTTCTCTTATTAGGCAACTTCTTCTCAACAATAAAGACATTTTTAACTTGATTCACATGGAGGAGGGCTTCCTTACAATGTGAATTTATCTGGTCATGACAGCTCACAAGTTCCTCATGTAGTTGTTGCGATTGCAAAGAAGACTTTGACATTCCAATCTATGCTCATTCTAGTAGAGCACACAGTCGGGGTAGCGCACTACAGTTTCTTCAGTGCTCGTCTGTACAATTCCCAAAAAATAAAAATAAATACAAGATCTCTTTTGAAAAAAACTACATATATCAATAGCAAAAGAGCATTGGTTGTCAATGTATTCAGTATTTAAATTTTATTGCGAGCAAATCATATTCACGAGATTTAATGATTGCAGATATAGATTGTCTATGAGGTGAAAAGATTAATAGCTTAAGAAAATTTATAGGAGCACAAATTTCCTGTGATAAAATCATGGGCGGTTAGCCTCCTAGATTTGTAACCGAACAAGTTTTGAAAAGCCTCCATGACCACACGGCCTTATTCATTTAAATATTTGAAGAGGCAGTCACCCCCTTAACTCAGATTATTAAAATTATGAAGAGCCACTGTCATTAATATATTTTGACGCTGCAGAACATGAAGAACCATGCCCGCGATAGCATTCATCCATTACAGTTCTGAAGGGCAACGCAATCTTCATTTTTCAGCGTATAGAATTTCAATGTAACAGACCATTTATTTTTGCAGATATGATTTTGGTAGGAAGGGTTATTTAGCATTTAATGATCAATTAGGTTAAAGCACTATAAATACTTACCATTGTAATTGTGATAGATACAGAAATGAGTATAATTATAAGTTGAAGTTGAATTTATGTTATACTCTATTATATTGAGTTTGAAAACTCATAATTATTTGGAAGTTATTCTTGCTGTAGCAAGTGAGGAGATTTTAGTTATTTTCTGCGTTAAATGTGTTTAAGTGTTGAAATATAATATTAGTCAAGTTAATGAATGCAGGGGTTATCAATATATAGCCATAACAGTCAGCTGTCAGCTGTGACTGTGCTGAATTTTATAATAAGCTGTTATTGTCAACTGCCACTGTCTTGTAGGTGAAATTTCTGAATCTGGAGATCTGTGTGTGTTGTTGCCGGAAGTAATAGCAACACCCCTTACCTTCCCACATAGCCGATTGAAAACCTTGTAAAAAACCGTCCACCACTGGTAGCTCTAATGGAAATATGGAGCAAGCTTCTACCTAAGTTTTTCTTTAGAGTACGATGCCAAACACCGCACACCTATGCATTAGCATCGCTACCATAACAAATGTGTACTCGATAACCCATACCAAATGCCTATTTTAAAACCCCTGCATCATATTAACCACATGATCATTCTGATTCATGTGCATTTAAAAACCCCACCGCTTACAAACAAAAGTCTAAATTATATAAATAAAACCTTGAGCTTCTGTGCAGGAATCGACATTGAGAAAACCCTTTATGCAAATTACTGTATTTAATTCGAAAGAAACAATTAATAGTTACCAACATGGGGTAAAAGAAGGGTTTCCATAGCAGCGTGGGTTGCCATAGTCGCAGCTTCCTGCAAAAGAAAAGCATTTTCAGATTCATGTTGGTTGCTGCTTCTTGTCAACATTCTCCAGCCACCTACAAACCAACAAAAGAAGGCCTGGGTTGTAGGTCGCGCTTCTGGGCCATGGTTGCTGAAACCTATAAGGTTAAAAAGGGGTTTTCATGGAAGTTTTCGTTGCGGTTTGTTTTCCACAGCCGCGGGCATATGCAAGTGGTCATATCCTTCAATACTCGCAACCACAAGACAACTTGTTATAGATAATTAAAAAAACCTAGACAAAAGAAAGCAACGGATCAAAGTGTTACATAAGATCTAAACCTTATCAATCCAATCATTTGTATGAACTTGTATAGAACCCTCTCTTGATCCTCGCAACCCTAATGCAAATTTACGTTTAGGTTTGGCTAGCTCATGCTATCAAACACCGCAACCATGTGTATTATGACATATGTACGCTGAGTGTTTCTTCTCTTCTTACTCTGTTCCATATTTTAACATGGTATAAGAGCGTATAGCTTGATCTGTTGTTGTTGGGTAAGACTTTTCACAGAGTGGAAAGCACACACGTGTACATCAAGATCGACCGAACACATTGGCTGTGTGGGGCCACATTAAATATTATTTTTTCCTTTGGAAGTGCGAAGATCGAATCTTGAAGATGGTGCTAGAAGAGCTACCAGAAGAAATCGAAGAGGTAAGAAATCTATTAACTTCAATAGGTTCATGGCAAACCTTTGATGGAGACAATCATGAAGTATGGTATTTCAAAATAAGGAATTTGTTAAGGTCACAAGATTTATGGCATTTTGTAGTTGATGTGGATCCTAGTGATTTAGAAGAATTTGAGAATTTGTTAGAGTATCAAAAAGAAAGAAGACAAGTTGTTGCCTTAAGTCTATTACAAAATAGTATAGATTATTCCATCTTTCATAACATTGCAGAAGTTTATACTTCAAAAGAAGCATGGGATATATTGAAAGTAGAGTTTAATGAAGAGGAATCTGATGTAGAAGAAGATGAAACAACAGAAGAGGAAGATGAGGAAGATGAAGAACACGAAGATGAGGAACACGAAGAAGTGATTGCTCTCCAAGAAGAGCTGAAAATCATTGAAACAAGAGAAGAGCAAGAAGTGAATGCTCTCCAAGAAGAGCTGAAATGTATTCATCTTTTTTTCTGACAAATTTTTTGAGTGTGCAGGTAAAATGGACAGCAACATACAATATGTTCAAACAGAAAAAGAATAAGACATGCACTATGTTCCAGTACCAATGACAAACAATAAAACTATGTATTTTGCAGAAGCCAAAGAAGATGATGAAGAACACCTGCTTAGTATCAAGTTCAAGAAGTCAAAGAAGAAGCAATCCAAGTACACACCAAGGAAGAAAGTAAAGCTTAAGTTTATTTGAATGAAATGTATGTCTAGTTGAGCCATAGACAAGCATGCACAACACTTAAGCATTGATAGGGTTGAATTTTGTTTTGCTTGAGATTAAGGGGTTATGTTAAGAATTGTAATCTCACCATCCGTTATCAGTGCATTAATTAGTTAAGTCATTAGTTGGTTAAGTATGACTATGACACCTTGTTGTCCCATAATATTTACTGTCCCATGGTATTTACCCATGGTTTTTGGTGTGATGTAATGCTATATATGCTTATGCTTAATAATGAGAAGGTAAGCATTTCCCATTGTGTTTCTCCTCTTCTTACTGTGTTCAATATTTTAACATTTTTAACCGTTCCATTGGCGTTGCTGGCCTTATAACTAAACGATTGGTTATGTACTTAGCCTCTAACTAAACCATTCATTTAGAGTGGTGGTTCTTGCCTTTGATCTATTTTCTTTAAGCCCTCTTTTGAAATGAAATGGGACTCACCTTTACTCTTGTCTTTGAGCTCATTATTTATTATTAAATAATTGAAATATCTTGCACTTTCAAACTTTAACTATTAGAAAAATAATGTAAAATTCACTCTTTAATTTTTATTAAATAATTGAAATGAACTAAAGAATTGGCCTAATTGAAATAACTTGTCCTTTTAACCTTCAAACTCATTCTTTAATTTATTTTTTATTTTGTAATTCTTTATTATGAATTTTGAACGACTACCATAAAATCAATGTGGATAGTACACTTGTCCAATCCTCCTGCAATCTAGGAAAAACATAGATGGTAGTCCACCTCAAAATTCTAAGATATAAATGCCTATGGACCCATCACTATCAAATGAAAGAATAATGTAAAAACATTGCCTAAAGGATTTTTCCATTTGTTGTCATTAAAACACAACTATTGAATAGTGTAGTTAGAACACGATTCAATAGTTCGCCACGCATTCTGCTCTAGCTCGATGTGAAATCCAAAAAATTGTCATGTATCATGAGAGTCACAACATTATTGAATACTGCCCCCACCCATTCTATTCTTGCTGGTCGAAAAATTGATGCATGTTATCTGACGTTGACCTCACTAGTTCCATGGGGCAGGAAAATGAGAAATTTAAAATGCTATTTTTGTACAAAATATGGGCAGAGACATAACAAAAGAGTTTCAAGCACAAAGGGATGAATTGCATATTTAATATTATACAATTGTATATATATGTTACATGCTTCGATGGTTTAAGGAAAAAATCGCTAACCTAACTGATCCTTAAACTGAATAACATAATGTAACTAGCAACTTAACTAATGAGATTACTTTTTCTAACACTCCTTGATTTCAAGGGTTACATTCTTAATAAACACTCCCTCTTAATTATGATTCTCTAATTTTGATAAAATGCAAATGCTTGTTGGTCTATGTCTCAACCAAGCTTACCAACACTTAACAAAAATTTCAAAAAACTAAATTGACTTTAAATTAGGCTACTTAGGCCTATTTCTTTCATCTTCATCTTCAAAAATACGATGTTCGCCTGGATCCTAAATTTAATGTTGTTTTCATCCTCTTTCCTTGCTTTCAAAAGTATTCTCAGTCACCAGATCTTTGTGGTTGACTATCTTCTTCATCTGATTGTGTCTCAACTAAAAAATCTTCGTCAAACACTTACATAATTTTTCTATCTCAATGTTCAGCTCTATTCCTTGCAAGTGCATTTTGCTTAACTTCATTTCCGGAGGCATTTCTGCAATGTTAATTTCAAATTTTTGTGTGGTATTTTTGTTGTCATATTCTTCATTTTCATCTGCTGGGTGGAAACGCAAAGGTGGGTAACACATTGGTGAGAATCGGCGGGGGAAGAACTATAGCGGAGGTTATTCGGCTGAATAAGTTTAATTATTTGGCCGAATAAATATATTATTTGGCCGAATAATAAAGCTTATTCGGCCGAATAACTTAGTATTTATTCGGTCGAATAACAGTTAATGGGCCACCGTTAGACCTAACGGTGGCCTCGATGTATGTGCCAAGTTTTAGCCGGACGGAGGGAACTCATGCCGATGTGTTCAATTATTCGGCCAAATAATTATTCATCCGAATAATTGTTCGGCCGAATAATTATTCGGCCGAATAATGATTCGGCCGAATAATTATTTGGCATATAAGCTCGGTCCCGGCCACTCACCCGTCACTTTCGCTCTATCTTGTGGACCCCTGTGGCGCTGGTGGTGGCCCTTCTTGTGTGTCAGCTGTCCGCCCTGGCGCCTGTCCGCCTCCCGATTGGTTGCTGTCGTGTGTCGCTGGCCTGTCACCCTGCGCGTAAGCACGCTGTTCGTTGTAGTTGGTCTGTTGCAGTCAAACCCCGCTTCTGATTTTAGTTTGGAAGCCAGCTTTTGTTCTCGCCACCTGCACGTAAGTGAGGTTCTGTCTTCTTTTCGTGTTTGTATTTTCGGTCGGCATTTGAACGTCATAACATATGGAGGAGTTTTCTGGATGTAGAGTTATCCTACGGACGGTGGAACATCGTCGAGGTGCTGTAGTTGGTGACAGAACGACACGGTTTGTGCAGAGGTAAAAGGTTTCATAGTTTGCTTTTGAAAATGTGATTTTCTATCTTGAAGTTTTTTATTGAAGATGTTAATGTTATAGCTGGATGTCTTATTTATGTCGTTGTTGATATTGCAGGTATTTCTTTGCGTCTGCCACGTTCGTTTTGTTTTGGGTGTTTCAAGTTCGGATTTGCGCTCTCTTTGGCCAGATTTGAAATCGCCTGCTTTTGTTTTGGCTGCGTTGTAGAGGTAAGGAGAATTTACTTTTGTAATTCTGTAGCTTTTTTAATTCCTGCAATCGTTGCATTTTATTTTCGTGTCGGCTCTGCCGATGGACTCTGTCCATTTGGGCAGAGTCCATGGACTCTGTCCAACTGGGCAGAGTCCATGGACTTTTCCCAACTGGACAGAGTCCATGGACTCTGCCCAATGGACTCTGTCCAACTGGGCAGAGTCCATGGACTTTGTCCAACTGGAGTTTTCCCATTTGGACAGAGTCCATGGAGTCTGCCCATTTGGACAGAGTCCATTGGGCAGAGTCCATGGACTCTGTCTAGTTGGGCAGACTCCATGGACGCTGTCTAGTTGGGCAGAGTCCATGGACGCTGTCCACTTCTGCAGAGTTCTTGGACTTTGGTCGAATTGAATGTCGAAAATGATTAAAATTTAAATATAAAGAGGAGTATGGTTAGTGTTCAGTTGTTTTTTTAAATTGTTGAATTTGGCTGTGCTTAGAAACGAAAATAAAAGTAGGACAGTAATTTTATTTGGAAAGAACATATCTTATTTGTATATAGGCTTGTTTTATTTGAGAACTTTGTCAACATGGACATGGACAGAGTTCATGAACTCTGTCAACATGTCTATGTTGACAGAGTTCATAAACTCTGTCGAAATGGACGAGGACAGAGTTCATGAACTCTGTCAACATGGACATGGACTAAGGTCATGAACTTTGTCTATGTCTACAGAGTTCAGAGATCAATATATTAGTTCTATTACAAACTGTGTGGATAGATAGCCATAGATACAATCAAATTTTAGACAATTGAACTTTATTTTTGATAAAACTAAACTTCAAATGGACTTTAGGTACAATGGAACTATAGACAAGAATAGGCTTTAATTTAGATGTACTGTAGTGAGTTTTATGCAATTGAACAATAGTAGTTGTAGTCATTTTATAAACTATTACGTTATATTATGCCACAATGGTCTTGAGTCTTATTCTTGTAAAGGTGGCGGCGATTCTTGGTATTATGTTTTCCTTTGTTTGCAACATGGCAGACTTGGAGAACATAATACCAAGAATCGTTGTTACCGTTATCAGATTGAAATTAAAGACCATTGTCGAACATGCCCAATTTGGGAAACATGTCATTTAACTCTAATCATAAGACTATGAACGGTAAAAAAAAAATTATTCTATGGAATAATGAGAATGTTTGTAGATATAATTTATGTTTAGAGTATTAAAGTATCTTGATTAAATTACTAGTTTAAGAAACTAAAAACCATTATAAAAAATGGCAAATTTGGAAATCATTTCAACTCAAAACATAATACATGAATTGTCAATTTTTATTTTATTTCGTGCAATAATGAAAATATTTTCAAGATGTAATTTATGTTTTAGGTATTAAGTCAGGTATTAAGAAGTTAAAACAAGTTCATGAACTCATTCTTTGACATAAAGAAATGAACCCATTATTTAGTAATTAACTATATTGGTTCCATCCATTTTAAACATCAAAAACACTTAGAAAATTGGTACATTAATTCATCACACATCTAACAATATTAGATATACTCTTTTTGAAAACTATTAGATGAAAAATTAGGTAAATCTAGGTCTTTGTTAAGTAACTTAGTCTCTTTAGTAGTTAGGTTTTAGAATTCATAGAATTAACATGTAGGATTTGAATATGTAATTAGTTGATATTTGTGTATAATTGTAGGCATTATATATCAAATGGAAAGAGAGGATTCTTTGAGGCGAAAGCGTAGGAGGTCCTCACAATTTTCTGGGGTAGGTGGTACGAGTGATAATCGGAGGTTGTCAACCTCTCCTCGGGATTCTAATTTATTGTATAGTTCGCATCGACGAGGTGAAAGGGGTACAAATAATTCCCCTATATCTTCTGTGGGAGAACGTCGATCTCAACCCTCTATTGGTATATGAATATTGATCTTTTAACATTTATATGCAAATTGTTTTTTTGTGTGCAAATTTTTTTTTTGTGTTTAAATAAGACTTTATTTCCGTTTGAAGCAGAGCATGGTTCAGAAGATGCTTGTAATTCTCTAGGGAGGGAGACAGAGCAAGCGAGGGAGACAGATGATGGTGCAGAGCAAGGCTCTCAAGAGGCTCACCATTCTACATGAGGTGGTGATGGTCGAGCTAGGACGCAGTATGTTGAATTAACTGAGGGTTGTACACCCATTACGACATATCCATCTGATTTACCTCGGGAGCTTTCATGGGAAGGTGGTGATCATCAAATGACTCTTGAAAGATGTAGATCCCACTATGAAAAGTTGAAAAATGATTTGTCTACTATGGATCTCCCTCTCGAGAGTAAACAAAGTTTGGAGATTGTTTTGGGATCATTTCAAAACTTCATTCAGGCATATGAGAATCTCGGACCAACTACAGATGGTTTTGTAGATTTGATGCGAAGACGAAGGGAACAAGTGATGGGTCCAGACAAATGGGATGTTGTGAAGGAGAGAGTGACGAAAGAACAGGCCAAATCAATGTTTAATTTCAAAGAAGGTCTGAAAAAGGAAATGTTGAAAGTGCAGTATTTCAAGCATCCTCATCTTGCACATCTACTTTATGATCGGTTTCTTGCAGCCTATGGTCGATTTCCGTGGAACGATGAGGTTTCTCAATATTTTGGTAGATTTTTTTATGCTGAGTTGTTTTTAAATATGAAGCCAGACTATACCGATGTTCATTCAAAATTTTATGGAGTTGGAAAGGGTCGAATATATGATCGAGAAGGTGCATTTAGAGATCCTGCAACTCTTCGACCTCCACCCCAGATATCTCGTCCACCTAAGTTGGTGGCATTAAAATCAGAGATAGAGCCCACATCTCAACTTGGGACAATTGCAAGGAATTTTGTTGGTGATGGTTTATCGTCAGCATTAGTTGGAGTATATGTGGGCATGGTTCGAGAAAGGGCTCATTCTGCTATTCGTCAAAAGTTTGTTTACAAAACTGATGATGAAATAGATGGAATGAGCAATGAAGATCTCAGGGCATATGCGAAGGTTTGTTGTGACCTAGCGACAAATGTGATATCTAATGACACATCAAGTTTGGGAGAGGTTTGTTGACTATGATATGACTTGATCTTAATTAAATATTTTATTTATTTTGAATTGATTTTTTTTGTTACATTATATGAATGATAAATTATGTTTTTTGATGTAAAGTAATAGGTACATTATGTAAATATTTAAATTGGTTGCAGTTTTCAAGAATGATGAACGAACATTCTTTCCACATTTCAACTAGTGAAAATCTAGAGAGAGAGCTACATATTTATTATTAACATATTTGTAATTATGTTTGAATTTGATATATATTTATATATTATTATCTTTTGAATGTTAATTTAACTATACATCTTATTGTTAATTTGACTTATCCATGCAGGTTTCTTTAGATACGAACTTTATAAATGATTTACCATCTATTGTGAGCTAATGTTTTTTAATCTTTTTGTTTTAGTTTTAAATTAATCGGCATAGTAATTTTTTTGGTTTGCATTATGATTTATTTATTAATACAATTTAAATTTTAGGGGGGAGATATAGGTTCCTTGCTTCATGGAGCAGATATTGGTAGAGAGGTAATTTTGTTTAGTGCTTTAATTTTGCTAATGTTTTAATATTTTAATTTTTATGGATTTAGATAAAAATTTGTTCAAGTAATTTATGAAGTTCATCACTTGATTTTATATATGTTGCAGCTTGGGTCTCTCAAATCTTTTGGAGGTAAAGGAAAAATTCATTTGGAGGATGGTGGTGGACAAGCATTTGGAGAATTTGATGTAATATTGTTAATATTTGAATTGTTTTTGATATATAAGTTAATATTCTAAGTTTTTTATTATAGTTTAAATAATTTAAATGATATTTATAATCTTTTTTTATACATGTTGCAGGGTGGGTTGAGTCCAGGGGGAGGCCCGAGTGGAGGATAGCATGGTGGACATTTTATTTTTATAGCATGGTGAACAAGTTTTTTTTGTTGATATGTATCTAGATTGGAAACATTTGTTTTGGACATATTGAGGATATTTATTTTTGGACTAGATATATACATATATGGGTACATTGAACTTGCAAGTTCACATGTGAGTATTTTTTTGAAAATTATATACATGTTCTTTGAACTGACATATTCGTGGATCTTGGTTCAAATGGTTTAGTTTATTTTTGCTTATTTGACATATTTGGTGTGATTTAAAGGTTAGAATATATATGTATTTGCATGTAAAAATGAATGTTAAGAACATGTTATTTAGGAAGTTTAAGAAATGTTGTTTAGGAAGTTTAAGAAATGTTATAAAAGTTTTAATGGAAATTAGGATGAACTAGGAATTTTAAAATGAATGTTAAGAACATGAATTTGTTAAATTTTTGAATGTTATAGCTTTGAAAGAGATACATCCAGATGAATTAGGAAGTTTAAAAGCGAATGTATATGTTGAGTTTAAATTTTATGGATGTTAGGAAGTTTAGGAATTGTTAAGTTTTGATGGAAATATGGATGAACTAGAAAGTTTAAAAATGAAATTTAAGAACATGAATGTTAAAACTTTGAATGTTATGAAGTTTTACGAATGATAGAAAGTTTAAATGAGACATATTTGGTGTGATTTAAAGGTTAGAATATATATGTATTTGCATGTAAAAATGAATGTTAAGAACATGACATTTATGATAAGAAATGTTACTTAGGAAGTTTAAGAAATGTTATAAAAGTTTTGATGGAAATATGGATGAACTAGGAATTTTAAAATGAATGTTAAGAACATGAATTTGTCAAATTTTTGAATGTTATAGCTTTGAAAGAGATACATCCAGATGAATTAGGAAGTTTAAAAGTGAATGTACATATGTTGAGTTTAAATTTTATGGATGTTAGGAAGTTTAGGAATGTGTTAAGTTTTGATGGAAATATGGATGAACTAGAAAGTTTAAAAATGAAATTTAAGAACATGAATGTTAAAACTTTGAATGTTATGAAGTTTTATAAATGATAGAAATATGGATGAAATAAGAAAATTTAAGAATGTTATGAAACTTAGGAATTTGTTATGAAGATTATGAAAAATAAATATTATTTGTTCAAATTTTGATATATGGATTTTTAATTAATAATAAATTTATTTTCAATGTTCAGGTACATTTGATGCAGCTGAAATCATGGCAAATGGGGATAACGGTTTTTTGTTTTTTAATCATAAGCGAAGATTACAGGATTGTGAAGTTTGTGTTAAATTAGAGCAATGATTTTTAACGACAATTTTGATGAATTTTCATCGATTTGTTGTAAATAATCATTTCTCTAATTTAACATAAGCTTCACAATCCTGGAATTTTTTCTTATGATTAAAAATAAAATAATCGTTGTCTCCATTTGCCATGATTTCAGTTATACGAATTGACACAAGCGATATTTTAAATTAAAGATTTGGGGCGGAGAGTGGCGACAATTACAGATTCGTTAGATCTCATCATTTCATTGGTCTAATAGAAATGTGGATGAATTAGAAAGTTTAAAAATGAAATTTAAGAACATGAATGTTAACTTTGAATGTTATGAATTTTTAGGAATGATAGAAAGTTTAAATGATAGAAATATGGATGAAATAAGAAAGTTTAGGAATGTTATGAAACTTAGGAATGTTATGAAGATTATGAATGTTATATAAGTTTTGATAAAAATATGGATGAATTAGGAAGTTTAAAATGAACGTTAATAACACATAAATCTTATTTTTAAAGGGAACACATGTTACTTGTTCAAATTTTAGGAAGTTTGAAAAATAAATATTATTTGTTCAAATTTTGATATATGAAGTTTTAATTAATAATAAATTTATTTTCAATATTCAGGTACATTTGATGCAGCTGAAATCATGGCAAATGGGGATAACGGTTTTTTTTTTTTTAATCATAAGCGAAGATTACAGGATTGTGAAGTTTGTGTTAAGTTAGAGCAATGATTTTTAACAACAATTTTGATGAATTTTCATCGATTTGTTGTAAATAATCATTTCTCTAACTTATCATAAGCTTCACAATCCTGGAATTTTTTCTTGTGATTAAAAATCAAATAATCGTTGTCTTCATTTGCCATGATTTCAGTTATATGAATTGACACAAGCGATATTTTAAATTAAAGATTTGGGGTGGAGAGTGGCGACAATTACAGATTTGTTAGATCTCATCATTTAATTGGTCTAATAGACATATGGGTCCACGTGAATAAAGTATTTCAGACATAATTAAGACAAAAATTTTATATATTCAGGTGTTCGTTACCAAATAATTTTATACAAGCGATATTTTAAATTAAAGATTCGGGGCGGAGAGTGGCGACAACCACAGATCCGTTATCTCATCCCTTAAGTGGTCTAATAGACATATGGGGACCCGAATAAAGTATTTCAAACAGAATTAAGTCAAAATTTTTACACATTGATGTTTTCAATATCAAATATTTTTTTAATTCAAATTTCAGCATACTAGAATACGATTATTTAAACTTTTATATTATAGTTCTTTTCAAGATCATAAACATAAAAATAAAAAAAATATATTGTACACATTCAACAATGACATTGACAAAACCATTGATCTATTATTTTAAATATATAGTTTTAAAAACATCGCAATGGAATGCCATCTTCAATTATCCGTTCATGGTCATATTTGGACAGTTTCCATTTTTTATTTTTTAATTGTTTTTTCGATGGAACTTGAACCAATTTTATTCGAGATGCACATACTAAATGGCTATATTGACAACATATGACATCAGGTTCATAATCCTAAAAGTAGACATAATTTTGAGTCATATGAGTTTGTTGAAAAAAATAGTCCTTTAAAATGATGGATCCTCTCTCGTATGTATAACCGTTGTCATTGTAATCTTCCAATAACTTCATTTTTCCTTCAGTGCATCGCATCAAATAATACTTCACATTTTCGCTGTTGTCGATAGGTGCAATCACAGCAAAAACATCTCCTGTGCAAATTACAATTGACGTCAGGATTTTTAATTCAATTAAATTGACTAATATACATGTGTATAAGGTGAATGACAAGAATGAACAATTGACAAAACAGTGGTATTTGATCATTACCTTCTCTTATGAGATCTGAAATTCTGTCGCCATCAGATGATATTGCTATATCTTCTGATTCTAATTCTTCAATGCTTGCTAGTGGCATTTTTCCTTTAGGATTAATTTCTATGTGTTTCCAATGTTTCACGTAGTTGTTCGTTATGTTTTCACAAACTTCCATAGATTCAATATTTTCAGTGCAAATATGACAAAAGCATGATTGCTTTCTATTGTCAAATGCATAAATGTTTTGGAAGGCTTTTGTTTGAATAGAGTGAAAATCTCTAGTCCCATGTATGGTGCTAGCGTCGTATGGTATTGATCTATTAATATCTTGGATCCCAACATGCCAAAAAAACCTAGTACACAAATAACAAATTTTGATGTTAGGTACATATACTTTCTTTTAAATTGACAATATTTAATATAAATTAAAACATAAATGTGTGTACATACCTGCGCACATTTTTTGATTGTTGATTATAATCATGGTTTAGATGTGATTTACACCATTGGACAACCTCTGCAACTGAATGGAATCGTGCAGAACTATGGTTCATTTGCCATCTTCGAAGTGCTCTTTTTACGCATGCTCCTGCACCATCATGTTCACCTTTTCCATGACCAGTTTCAAAGAAATTCTAGTGATGTTTAATGTTCAATGCTTTATGAAGTCGACACAACCAATAAAATGATCGCGAAGATTTAAATTGTCCGGCACATCCATCTGACCATATCCAATGCTCATTGAATTTAATGTTACGTTCCTTTAGTGAATTGTAGAAAATACTTTGAATACAATGTTGAACAAAATGTGTATCGTGTGTACGATCGTCGCTGATATAAAAGTGATATTCTTTAATCACATCTCGATTGTCACACGTGCTTTCAATGCCATCAACATCCTGTTGAGAATGTTTATATAAAACATGGATGAATATTGAAACTTGGTCAGAATGATAGTATTCACTCTGTATCTCTTTTTGTGCAGCAAATGTATAATTTTCTGCAAAGTCAACCACTGACAAAATTGTTCCTGGTGGAAAAATTTCACGAGACTGTTTGAATTGAAGGTCTTGCCATCGTGCTCTATGTGAATGCTTGGTGTATTTATAAATTTCACTTTCGAATTTATTGAGAAAATTTGTCACACCTATTTTATCTTCTCGCAAATCAATCCTTTTGGAATGTACATCACTAGTACTTGTAATGTATTCATATCTTCTCCAATCAACGGTGACATTTGACAATGAGTGATCAGTATCGATAGCATATTTATTGTGGTATAAAACCAAATTTCCACAATGATTACAATGTTTTCCATTGACACATTTCTTATTATAAAATACTTCATCTTGATTTCTCTCACATAGGGTTTGAGATATGAATTCACGTATTGTGGGTGGAGGTGGTGAATTTGTCCAAAACATTTTACCAAATTCAAGAAATGTGTTGTAATATAATTGGAATTGCACATGATAACGACAACAACATGTGTCACGGATAGTAATAGGTCTAACATACCATGGTTTTAGTTGCACAAATGTAGTGATTGACACATTAATTCCACGATGATCTTCTTTGAATTTATTGAACAATTGTATTTGTGTCATATCCATTATATGTTTTGGACTACTTACATATACTCCTCGTGATACTCTTTGTCGTATTACATCTCATGAATTTGGTGAAACTCGAGCATGTGTCAACCAATATTCCCGTACAATATCTCTAACCCCTGCTCCCATTCTATCTTTGTAAGGCTGTTTACAAATAATTGCCGAGCAAGCAAGTTCATCATTTTCATCTATTTGAATTCTGAATTTGCTATGTCTGTATAATGTCTTTCTTGAGGTTCCAACTGCTTTTGCTAGCTATGTTGTCAAACGTTTTTGTTTAGTACTAGTCGAAATAATTGCTGTATGAATTACTCTTCGTGCAGCGCTAATGTCTTTCTTCCTAGATTTTCCAAACTTTTTTATTGCATCACCTATATTTTCTATCACATTATGTTTTAATTTCGACTCTTTGGTCACTTTGTGAATACCCAATAATGATGTAGCATCTTCTAACTTCTTGGTCATTAATAAACATCTGAAAATTTGTGCTTGTCCTGTTGCTGAATAATTATTCAGAACATCATCATAAATTTTTTGAGCCCGATATCGTGCAGCGTGTATGGGTATTTTTTTTCATATTTATTGCAATCAATGTTTTCTAACGTTTCATCATCAATGGTGAAAGTACCTATACATCAAGGTAAATTTAATTTAAAACATGTATCCAAAAATACAATTCATTATAAAAAATGAATTTGGAAAATACATTCAATATATACATACCTGGTCCAATTTTTGGTTCTTGAACTTGATCTTCAATATTGACTTCATCGACATTAGTATGTAAATCACTATTTACATCCTCAACAATGGTTTCTTCAACTTCAATTTGTTCCTCTTGTATTCTATTTTCAATTTCTATTTCATCGACATTATCATGTAAAACTGTATTTGTATCTTCGATAATCGTTGCTTGCGTTTCTGCAAGGCTTGCTTTGCTGGCATGATATTTAAGTTTTTTCTTTTCTCTATTATCATCATCATCAACACGTTTACGATGATATTTTCTTTGACTGTTTTTCTTACTACCCATGATTGTTTAATCTATAAATGATAAATTAAAGAATCATCATTTTGTTGTAAATAAACAAAATGAAGATTTAAAAACACTTATGAAATTTATGAACACATGAACTGAAATTTACTTCACCTTATCAAAATCTTGTACTTGAGTTTTTTGAAGAAAAAATATTTGGAAACACGTTTCGTTTGAAAAGAACCTTCTTCGAATGAAATAAGAACTCTTTGACAATAAATCACCTATGAAAAAATCCCATTGGAAAAGAATAAGAATGCTTTCAAAATAAATCTTCTTTGTAAATCTACTGGATTAAAAAAAAAAAAAAAACTTATTTCAAAAATTACGTGGGAAAAAGATTTTTTTGTAAAAAGTTTTGCAACGAAATAATTTTTTTGCAAAAATAACTTGAAATAAAATCTTATTTGCAAAAATGCCTTGCAATAAAAACTCTGTAAATGCACACTTTGGAAAGAAACATTTGCTGAAAAACCCATTGGAAAAGAATAAGAACATTTTCTAAATAAATCTTCTTTGTAAATCCACAAAAAAAAAAAAAAAAAAAAAAAAACCTTCTTTGAAAAACCCATTTTCAAAGAAATAAGAAGGAAAGAAACGTTTTTTGCAAAAATATTTAGAAAAAAAAAACTTTGTAAAAATTCATTTTCAAATAAATAAGAAAGAAAAAGACAACTCATTTGAAAAAATAATTTGGAATAAAAACCTATTGCAAAGAACTAAGAAGTATAAAAGCTTGGAATAAAAACTTATTTTGCAAAAATGCCTTAAAAAAACAATCTTTCAATGTATTCTTTAAAAAGAAGTAACAAAAAAAATACTTTATAAAAAAACTCTCTTTACAAAAAAACTTATTAGAAATTCCTTGGAAAAAAAACTCATTGCAAAGAAATGAAAAGTGCAAAAAGCTTGAAAAAAAATATTTCATAAAAAAAACTTTCTTTGCAATAACATGCTTCTTAAAAAATCCTTTGAAAATAACCCATTGCAAAGAAATAAGGAGTGCAAAAAGCTTGGAATAAAAACTCTTTTTACAAAAACATTATTTCAATGTATTCTTTAAAAGAAGTAAGACAAAAAATACCTCATAACAAAAACTCTCTTTGCAAAAAAAACTCCTTAGAAAATCCCTTCAAAACAATTCTCACCGAAAAATATGCGAACTTGAAATGTGCGAAATTAATCAAAGTATTTAGTTCAATTTATAGAAGTGTAAATTTTTTATTTATTTATTTAATTTTTTTATTTTCGGCCGACGTGTTTTTTTTACTTTTGGTTATTCGACCAAATAACCTTTGATTAAATTGATGTCCGCCGTTACGAAAAACCGTTATTTGGCCGAATAATTATTCGGCCGAATAACCTCTGAAACCTGAGAATCTGATTGCCACTCACAGTTTTCAGGTTTCTCCATTTTCGGAAGGTAAAAATGGTCTCTTACACTATAAGGCGACTGCCGGAATTGATACCATTAGATTCGTTATTAAATCTACTTTCCAAATATATAGATTTCTTTATGTATAGGTAAGATTTGATATTTGTAATTGTTTGTTTTCTTAACAGGTGTCGAGTTTAGTTTCATCTCTTTCAAAATGCGGTGAAAAGAAAAATCCATAACTTCAAAAATACACCACGAAATTTTTTGAGAAAACTATGGTGCAGTTAATTGGCGTGTCTACTTCAAAAGGGTATTCATAGAATTTTTAGTTTTATATTCAGTTGAGAGAAAAGCGTTGCGACAAAAAATATGTTGAAAATCGACAAGGTTTCCCCATTGGTTGAATTCAAATAAATATAATAATTAGTATATAGATCCATTTGCTACAAACTTATAGTCATGCAGTAGTATATTGTGTGTAGATTGGTGTAGCATATTTGTTTTTTGCAAAAAACAAGTTGAACAATGATTTTAGGTGTGCGACAAAACATGGCTATTTTGTAGTCCTTTCGTTTTATAAGAACACACTGTCAAACATTTGTCGAATCGACATATCAAATCTCAATATAAAAAATTGAAAAAAATATGGATAGCAAGCTAACATAATTCTCTAAAAGTTTGTTTTTTAGTGAAAAGTGAAATTCCAAACAAAAATATCACTTTTATTCGCCCAAAGATAGAAAACATGAAAAATTCAGAATTATTTTCTCACGGAACCCCCCAAAATAGACACCCATCTTCGTGGATTCACCCTGCTACAATCTTCTTGTTCATGCCTTCACACATTCTTGGATTTTCTAGCCATTCTTATAGCATTCTCAACTCTTCAGCATAATATGTTAGCACTACATCCAAGTGTTGTTCTTCTCTCATAGTACCAACATAATCTGCAAACACACACAAATTTTTAGTTCCAAAACATATAAACAATGACTTCAATCTTCTTCTTTGCCCTAATCTTTTCATCTTCTCTCTTTCTTTACTTCAGACACATAAGGTTCTTCTAATGTACAAATATGGTGCAAAGTGATTACTGATTATGTTTCTTCTTTTTTGTACTGTACCCCATCTTTAGAGCATCCCAAAAATATTTTGCACTAACAACTTGATGAAATTTATAGAAAAAACTATAAAAAATGAAGTCTTCCAACTACAATTTTTCTCTTATCTCTTAGATCTTGAAAACATGCCATAAATTTACTAAGGCTCTATGCTTAAATGTAATAAAAATACGATAAACCTTCATATAGAACCCTAACGATAATTAGATAAGTCACGGAAATAAAGTATGATAACGCAGAAAGCCATAAAATGGGATGCAAGGTCCCAGCTCAAAGTTTATTGATTATATTCACAAATTTACTAAGGCTCAGAGAGCATAAGCTCTCTCTGAGCTGTAATACAAAGAGAAACATCCAACGACTCGAACTCATTTGGTCTCCATATGTTAAGAGACCGAGGAAGGGAGGCTTACCATGGCCAATCCCTTCATTCTTCCTCGTCTCTGTTCTCCGCACACCATTGGAAGTATTTACCTACAGCGAGAACATAATACCATTTTTATTAAATATACAAGATATCAAATGTGCAGTGGGTAAATAAATAGTAAGCAAGTAAAAAACACAAGTACGTTACGTTAAGAGGGATGTGGAGAATTCCACAACGCCTTGGGAGTTCGTAGCTAGGTCAAATCTTCGACAACTTTCTCCATCGACTGTATCTTAGACTTATACAAGGTTAGGGTATGATAAGCAATGACTCAAGCGAGAGAAATCCCGGTCAAGTCTCGAGCTCTGCTCTCAACCTATATGGTTCCAGAGAGAAACCCACAGCATTCCAAATGAAAATACAACAGGATCGAGAGGATTTTCCAAGACAAAACGCTCGTTGATTCCATCGAGGAGGAAGTAAAAAGATTTATACAAAGATTTAAACCTTCAAACTACCACTTTGGATATATCTGGCAAGTTTAACAACCAGGTAGCTGTCTCCATAAATGTTCAATGTAAACTGAGGCTCTGGGATGGACAAGTCCATCATTACAACGAGCCACAGGGTGACGTGAAGCCATAACTTATGGTTAAGCGACGTTATTGTTTGAGATATTGGATCGAACTTACAGCTGGAGTACCTGCAAACAATTTAATATGCGTTAGCTCCAAGCTAAGTAAACCACCAAATGTGGCACTATTAACAATGGAGAGTTTAAACGATGGAAATAATATCAAAGTCAATAATTCACACCATTAATACAAGCTTGAAGGGGAAGGTCGAATCCCCATCGTAGGTTATGCTAGCATAACGAAAAGTAGAGTAAATCAAACTTTCCAACTATGGTCGCAACGTACAATAAATATTCGCTAAGCTAGCTTGAAGAACAAATATGATTATTAGAATATGCCAAGTTATGGCTATGTTCATTATATTAAAAATTTCTATGTGAATATGAAGGATGAATTACAAGTCGATATTAAATGCCTATGTAAAATCTAAAGCCAAAGTAATGATTATAGGATTTAAACATAAGAGTGAACACATTGTTGGTCGAGTATGCCATATAATGGCTAAGAGAACTATATAAAAACATCTTGGTGTGTGTGAAGGTAGGTGTGTAGGATTTGCTATATAATTTCACGCCAAATTGTATTAAAATCCTATAATAGTACAAGATGAAAGGATTAGATATATGAGACAATTATAATATACAAACATAAGTGAATTCATATACTATACATGCCTTTAATATGAAAACAAACAACTATACACATGCTTAAGAGATGAGCATATTATTATAAATGATGTCACACAATGAAGGCAAAGAGAGTTCCTGCCATATATCATAATAACAATATCAAGTCAAGACAATTAATAAACAAAAGTGAAAGCTAAATCCATCCATCTAAGGTCCACAACCTTACGAGATAACAGGTAAGGCTTACTCAAGTCTATGTCTCATTTCATCCCAACAATATTATTAATTTGAGGCTGAAACTAAAGTTGTGAACAATTACAAATGAGCAAAAAAAATTGAAAAATCTATTTATCATGCCACGTACATAAATTGGTGGAGAACAAAAAGATAGTTTGGAATATATTTTATGAAGTAGCATGTTTATAAGCACAACAATCATGATGTAACAAAACATGTGAACAATGAATGTAGACATATACATTTACTGCTAAAATAAAAATAAATTATGTGTGTAATTTCGAGTAAATAATTTTGAGATCTTACTATTGGTTTCAGAGCCTAGGTTGTAGTGCGACTTATGGGCATGTCCACATATTTGTAGAATTATTTATGTACGTTTATAAAATCTAATCAATTTTCTATTCAGGTAGTTGATGACACTGCCTGAAGAAACACAACCAAATATGTCATTTCAACTAGAAAATCAAAATTTAATATCTAGATAGCTATACTGAGAACAACTAGAGATAGAGCTCCATTGGAAAGGGCTTGGGAGGACATGGCAAGGCAGGAAGAGTTGGCAAATCAGATTCAAAATCAAAGACAACAATAATAATTAAATTACTAAGAACTATGATTGTAGAAAGGGATTCCAGTCAACAAGGACAGCTGAACCCACCCCAATAGGAAGGGGAAATTTGGGTTAGTATGAATGATGAACAACATACTGTTACACCTTCTGAATTGCTGAAAACTATGCAAAGTTTAAAATCTAAACTTTAGAGTTTTAAGGAAGATAATATTAAATAAAGAAAAGCAGAACAGGAATTAAATGCAGTATTAATGCAAAACTTAACTGAAATGAAGCATAACCCATCCAATACTTCTAGTAACACATTGGCAGGATCTCTTAAGCAAGAAAGAGGAAAGGAGAAAGCAAATTATGAATCTAGTTCCTCCTATAAATCTAACAAAAGTAGTTATAGTATTGGTTTTTTTATTCTTTATCCCCACCTCGATATCCTAAAAGATCTAAAAACTTACATCACTTAGACTTTGAAGGGTGAATTCAAAAATATTAGGCACCTCTATTTGATGGTAAACATGATTTGAGTGAGAAATCATAAGAATGGCTGCTTTGAATGTCTAAATACTTCCATGTTTATGCCTATCCAAGTGAGCTAAGAGCTCGATTGGAAATTTATAATCTTAATGGGAATGATACTAGTTGGTGGAGGGATTTGAAACTCACCAAAGGAATTAAGGAGAGTAATATTCATTGGTCTAAATTTAAAAGATTGTTTCAAGAAAAGTATCTTTCAGAAAGATTTTATGATAAAAATATTAAGGAATTTTATGAATTTAAAATGGGATCTATGACCATGGATGGATTAATTACTAAATTTTTTAAATCGTTGCACTACATGTCACCTACATTGAAGAAGAGAAAATCAAAATTCAAAGATTTTTAATTTGTTTGTTAGCTTACTATGCAAACAAAATAGAGTTTGGTTCCTCCAAGACTTTGGATGAAGACTTATACGAGGCTCAATTGTGCTATGAGCATAGTCAAAACAGAGCAGAACAAAAGGAGAGAACTCAAAATGTTAGAAAGACATTCTCTGAATGAAGGAAAAAGTGGAATAAACCAACACCTTATCGAAATCATAGTAGCATATTTCCAATAAATAAAAATATTTAGAACAAAAAAACTGTTACTAAGAGTGAGTATCAATCCAATATTCCATCCCAAAGTGGTCCTAAAATAGATCCTTATGTAGGAAACAAAATAGTACTAGGAATGGTGTAGTGTTGGGAATGTAAGGGACCTCATTTCCTTAGAGATTGTACTAATCAGAAGGGCAATGTCACCTACCCAAATTTCTGAACATTATTATTTATTTGCAAAAATACTTTAGGTTGAATTTAATTACAAGTTTTGTAATTATGATCAGTTTTGATCATGGATGAATGTAATTACTAAATATTATTATTTAAATAAATTAATTAGGAGACAAACACCCAAGAGGACTGTTGAACGAGTGTTCACTGACCCACTAGGAGGAATGTAAGTTGTTGGAAGGTATGGGACACATGGCAACAGTTACATCACACAACTAACTGTTGGTTATGGGACAACTTCCCCTAAAATAGGGCATTATCCACCAGGTGGAGGGAGTGAGCAGGCGGATCATTTAATGACCCAGTAACATTTGAAAAGGCCTAGGCAGCCTATAAACGCAAATTCGAATTGGGCAGGCAACCCTTAATAAACATTTATGCAGAATGTTTTCCTCTTGTAAATCAGGTGATTTCAAGAGAGATTCGAATAAGGGAGGTTAGTGGTGATTGAAAATTGAGTTTTATTTATTTACTGACGAGAAACAGAGTTGTAGGAACTAGTCTTTTAGACTGCTACCTATTGAAGATTTAGAAGATTACTACTACAACAAGAAGAAGTCCTAATTCCTGAAGTTTCTTCCTCCCCGTGGTTCAACGAACAGGCTCGGGGGTCCTAAGACAGTATTTGGGTGTTTTCAGGAGTTTGGTTGGGTGGAACAGTCTTCCTGAGTTATTTGTTTCCCTACAGAGTTTCTCAGGTTCTTAAAAGATTTCCTAACTTATTCTCAGTAAATAATTCTATTCTGTTTATCTAGTATTATTCTATTTATTTGCTTTCAAAAAGAATATAATCCTGGAAATGTTTAAGTTTAAATGATAAATTGATAAATCGATATCCCCATTTTTCCACATGCTGTTTGGGAGCATCGTACTCTAGTAGAGATAGGCAGATTAAAATAGATTAGAAGATAGGCAAGTTGCCATTTAAATTCGATAAATAGATAGTAATTATTTATGTTTCAGTTTTTCTGTTTCCAAGTTAAATATTAGTAGGAAGATTCTGCATAATATGTATGTATTATAAGTATCAGAGCTTTTTGAGAATTTAAATAATGTATAAATTCTGCATTCTTATCAATATTCTGTATAAAAGAAAAATATAGAAATCACAAGTATACATGCATCCTAACAAAGTAACAATTAAATGATAGTGATCATCCAAATAAGATTATACATAACAACTACTACCAGTCTTCATTTTGTTTATAGACATTTGATTTCATTATCTATGTTAGTGTTTTTCAAGGTTATTATCTTTCTGTACTATTAACTTGAATTACATGCTGTAAACAAAAATCTTTTCACAGTCATTCTACAATTTTTAAGTTTCTACAATACACTCATACACACACCATTCCTCTTTCATTTCTTATTTTATCAATTTCATAAACTTACAGTTCAAACATATAATCGACATAATAGAAATATTATGTTGCTGATAAGAAATAGTTTTCTATCTCTCATTATAAACATCGTGTTAATTATCATCCTATCAAATTGTAGAAAATCTATAAACATTACTTCTTTATACTCACCTATTCTATTGCAAAGCTGTTAGTGTTATTCATATTTTGTTTAGTTTTTATTTCAAACCCTACATAGGTTTAGTCTTCCATTTTTATCTTTATTTTATCCAAATATAAATAAAACACAAATGTAGGGTTTAATAATATTCGTTTCCATTGTACTTATTATTGTAAACCATTTCGACTTTTCATTCTATTATCTATCAACATTACCAAACAAGGATTTACGACATCAACTTACAGTGCCCAGATAAACAAACCAAATAGCTATACGAATGTTTTAACATGCATTGTATTACCAAAAAGGAGTATTATCCTATACAGAGATCGAGCCCTCGATTCTCTTTCCTACTATTATAAACGAACACGAAAATAGATTGAATCTCATAGAGTCTTAAAATATTACATTAGAAAAACCTCTAAAACGAAGACGAAGCTCTCCAGCAATGTTTATATCATGTTTTGAAAAACAAAGTTACATAGGGTTTATCCCAAAATTTCAATAGGCAGAAGAGCCCAGTTATTCAAAATCGACGAGTTATATCTCCAATCGATAAACATCAAAGTTTGCAAAATATAGAAACCAAAGTATCAAATAAACATTTGAGAACTAGAGTATCAAATAGTAAACATGTTTTGAAAACATCTTTGAACACCATCAACGACAGAGCTTCGACAGGTCTTGGTAGGTCATTTTTATCTCTTGGAACCTTGCATTCAAAGACGAGGAGCACTACGAGGGTATGGAAGACCCGAAGCTTACCGATGTAAGATCTTGAGTTTCCCTTTCGTCAAACCCTCGACAAACCTTTCCAAAACCCTGTACCTAGCAAGCAATAGTTCGGAGTTAGACTCATGCTATTTTTCAAACTCAGAATCGAAGTACAGTAAAAGAAATATCATCATCTTGGACGCTTACCTTCACAACTGTGTGGACAGTTCTTGGCGTACACCAGGAAGACGATAATGGATTCGTTCCAGTCTCGACGAGAGATCGCAAACATTTGCAGTTGGCACCACAGATATAACATGCAACGAAGAACTTCAAACCTTCAACATTTTATCACTCTAAACTTGGACTCCATCTAAAAATACAACACCATTACAGATGTTAAAACCTGCAACCCTCTACACCAGTTTACAAATCTCGAGTTCGAAACCCTTGCAAACTTCCTACCAAAATCTCAGTAGCCTATCGGCCACCTCTAGCAAAAACAATAACACAATGAACCACTTTTCCAAGTTCTTAATTAAATTACATGGTAGAATTTAGGGTTTTCCATCAGACGGTTTAGACTCACGATCATCGACGGTTACAACAGTGCCAGCTATGTCCACTTTGGTATCAACAAAATCGACATTTAATGCCATCCTCCATTATCGTTTGACATAGCCACCTTGGCAAACACTTAAGTCAGCAACAACCGGTACCAGGGCGTATTATTCTACCACAATAGCAAGCAACAAGGAAAGCACACCTACGTGGAAATATGGGCTATCCAACTCGGCATGGATATGGTGCCATTTTGTTAATGGAAGATCATTACAAGATCTTTTTACAGTTCGAGACTCATGTCAACTTAATTGATTCAACTGTTAGTATATTTAGACACTTAGGTGTTAGTTAAGATCAACTTGTGTAATATATCCGTTAGGGATAGTGTGTTTCTTCAGTATGCATTAGTATGCATTCGTAAATACTTAATCCGACGATCACGAAATGTTCCCGACATAGAGTGATCCGACGGCTCAACTTCTCTTAGATCAAACCTAACCTTGATCCCTGGCTTAACACCCGATTGGTCAATGATCTCTATTTAAAGAGCATGGAGGTTCATTGTTTACTTGATCGATTATGAGAAGCTCATTTGTAACTTTATTTCTTTGCATAATAAATTGTCCCATAGAAGCTATTTGGCCAGGGCCGTGTAGTGTTTCCCTCAAGATGGTTTAAACCACGTCAAAACATCGGTGTGTTGATCTGTGATCTATTTGTGTGAAGTGGTTGCTCTTGGTGTTCGTTCCTTTTCTAGTACCCTGTGTAACCGAACATGGTATCAGAGCTTTTATGAAGTGTCGCTTCTGGTTATGATCTAGATCTTGAACTGTTGTTGCCGAAACTCGAAAGGGTTTCTAGTTCTGGTATTTCTGTACATTTCAGGGCTATGGGAGGTGTTCCATTGCGTTCAGAGGATCGTTTCCATTGGGAAATAGTTTTCGTTTGATCGAAAACGGTTCTCGGTTGCTCCAGAAACGCAATGGAACACCTAGACTATTGGTTTCTGTCTTTATAGCCATTAATTTACAAATATGGCCGCCCCTTGTGATATTCTACTTAACAGTTCCAACTATTTCTCATGGAAATCTCGTATGGAGGATGTTCTACAAAGTAAGGGACTTTTCAGAATTACCTCAGGGAAAGAAAAAGAACCCACTGATGATGATAAGAAAATAAAATGGGCAAATAGATGTGATGAAGCTCGTGGATTGATTGGGATGTCAATCTCTACTAATTTGCGATTCCACATATCTGGAATTGAGGAACCTAATGCTGCTTGGGACAAGTTGGAATCTGTGTTTGGTAAACACAATGAAATTCGAGGTCACCAACTCGAAAATGAGTTGATTTCTTTAAATCCAAGTGACTTTTCATGCATTCAAGATTATTTATCTAAGTACAAAACTCTTAAACTCTTATGTGTAGAATGTAAGATTGAGAGGGAAGACAAACAATGCATTTATCATATTCTTTCCAAAATTCGACCTGCATATTCTGTTTTTGTATCGACATTTTACTCCATGAAAGCATCCTTGAATGCAGCTAGCTATCAAGAGCCTAGTCTTGAATCCTTTTGTGATTCCTTGATTAGAGAACAAGATAAACTCATTCATCTTGGAATAATCAATAATACAGATACATCTGGGAAAGCCTTATTGTCCCAACAGAAAGAAAAGTCCAAGCCTCCCAAGAAACAATTTTTTTGCAATAATAAGTCAAACAAGGCTCCCAAACCCTCTCAGTCAGCTCCTTCTTTAAAAAATGACAAAGGATCTAAGCCAAAAGGAAAGAAGACTGAGCATCATTGCAACTATTGCGGGAAAGATAATCATGATAAATCTAAGTGTTTTAAGAAGATGGCAGCCTTGGAAGCAGCAATGAAGAAGCACCACATCAGCCTAGATTCGTCTTCAGAATCTGCCTCTCATGGACATGCACTTTATGCTTCTGGTTATTATTACAATGCATCTTCTTCTTCTACTTCAAATGAATGGCTCATTGATTCTGGAGCATCTTATCATATGGCTAATGATCAAGCCATCTTTTCTACTATGCATGAATGTAACACCAAACAAATATTTGTTGGTGATGATAGATCTCTAAGTGTTGTAAGAGCTGGAACAGTTCCAGTAGATAATGGTCATTTTAGTGATGTACTATTTGTTCCAAGAATTTTCTGCAATTTGTTATCAGTCTATCAGATCACTCATTCTGGTGAAGGTAAAACTGTGACTTTTACACCTCACCAAGTTGTAATCAAGGATTTTACAGATCCTCAACAGGTCCTAGCTACCGGAATTGTTGATGATATTACTAGGTTGTACCAGTTTAACAACTTTGGGTCATCACTTTTCCCTTCAGTTTTTGTTGCTCATAGTGATAACTTGAGCAAAATTTGGCATGAGCGATTTGGTCACTTAAATTATCGCTCATTTCAAAAACTATGTAAAGACAATATGGTGACAGGTCTTCCGATGGTATCTTGCAGGGATGGTGTTTGTTCTGGTTGTGTACTCGGAAAACATCATCGGGACAGTTTTGACAAACGTGCCTCTTGGCACGCCTCGGTTCCCTTGTATCTTTTGCATAGTGACTTGTGTGGTCCTCTTCCATCTGCTTCCTTTTCTGGTTTCAAATATTTCTTAACCTTTATTGATGATTGCACCAAACACACTTGGGTTTATTTCCTAAAACTTAAGAGCGAAGTATTTAACATGTTCTTGGCCTACAAGGCCCTTGTTGAAAAACAATCTGGTCATCAAATTATTAAGTTAAGATCTGACAATGTAGGAGAATATGTTAACAAAAAGTTCACTACTTTCTGCACTGAATAAGGCATCCAACAACAGCACACTGTTCCATATACACCACAACAAAATGGTGTAGCTGAGCGGAAGAACCGCAGTTTAAAAGAAATGGCTAATTGTATGATCCAATCTAAGGGACTAAGTCTTCAATTTTGGGCTGAAGCCATTAATTGTGCAAATTACATAGTTAATCGCACCCCCACTAAAGCATTACAAGGTATAACACCAGAAGAAGCATGGAGTAAAACTAAACCTGATGTAAGTCACTTCCTTGTGTTTGGTAGTGAAGCATGGGTTCACGTTCCGGATGAAAAATGGAAAGCATTGCAGCCTAAAAGTGAAAAGTGCATATTTGTTGGATATTCTGAAGATGTAAAAGGTTATAGACTTGTTCAACCACATTCTCATGATATAATCATTAGAAGACATGTTAAATTTGATGAAAATCTCTTGGCCTGTGAGCCTAACTCGACGATTGTGCTATCTTTGGCCTGCGAACCTAATTCGGCGTTTGTGCCTTCTTCTTCTTCTTCCAACTTCCTTGGCAGGTTTCCAACTCCAGTTTCTGATGATGACAGTGAGGATGAAAATCCACCTCTGGCTACTCATGTTCCTCCAGTTGCACCAGCACAAGTGCTTCCTCGATGGGTCCGTTCAACATGTGAAGCAGTTGGTGATCTTGTCGGTAATCGTAGAGATCAATGTCGAACATGTTCTCAGTTTCAGCGAGCCTCTTCTCTTTTGGCTCAAGTTTCCGAGAATCATGATCCAGAAACTTTTGCAGAAGCTTCAGGGAATCCAGATTGGGATGCAGCCATGGATGAAGAATATCGTTCCTTAATGGCGAACGATGTGTGGGATCTTGTACCTCTTCCAAAAGGAAGAAAACTTGTCAGATGTAAATGGGTCTACAGAACTAAGTATGCATTAGATGGAAGTTTTGAAAGACTTAAGGCAAGGTTAGTTGCCAAAGGTTTTTCCCAAGTTGAAGGGATTGACTACAATGAAACCTTTGCTCCCGTCGCAAAAATGAACTCCATCCGCCTTGTTATATCCCTTGCAGCCTTACACAACTAGGAAGTCCATCAAATGGATGTCAAGTCTGCCTTCTTACATGGTGATTTACAAGAGAAAATTTACATAGAACAACCTCCTGGCTATGTTTAGAATAACTCTAGCCTTGTCTGCCGCCTTAAGAAATCCTTATATGGCCTTAGGCAAGCTCCTAGAGCTTGGTATGCCAAAATGGATAACATTCTCCTCGACACTGGTTTTTCTAGATGCCATTCTAACCCAAATGTCTATACCAAGAAAGTAGGAAACCATCTCATCATACTTGTTCTATATGTTGATGACTTTATTCTTACTGGTAGTGACCCTAAGCTTATAACCCATGTGAAATCCAGTCTTAAACAAAATTTTGAAATGTCAGACTTAGGACATTTGCATTATTTTCTTGGTCTCCAAGTCTTGCAAACCAAAGAAGGAATCTTTCTTTCTCAGTCTAAGTATGCTTGTGACCTTCTTCGTCGCTTTCACATGGAAGATTGTACACCAACCCCTTCTCCCTTCCAGTCTGGAGTCAAACTTTCTGCCACTTGTACTTCACCTAAAGTTGATGCCACCTTATAGCATCAGCTTGTTGGTAGTCTCTTATACTTGATTCATTCCCATCCTGACCTTTCCTTTGTCGTTGGTCGTGTTGCCCGTTATATGCAGACACCTCATGAAAGTCACTGGAAAACAGCTAAAAGAATACTTCGATATATTCGAGGTATAGTTCAGTTTGGGATTCATTACAGTACAGGGGGAAACCTTTGTTGGTTGGTTTCACTGATTCAGATTGGGCCGGTGATCCTGATGATTAAAAGTCTACTATAGGTTATGTTTTCAGTTTGGGATCTGGACCTATTACTTGGGCTTGTAAGAAACAACAAGCTCTTGCTCTTTCTTTAGCAGAGGCAGAATATCGAGCAACAGTTAATGCCAGTCAGGAAGCTTTATGGCTTCGACAGATCCTTTCAGAGTTTTGATTCGAGCAGCAGTAGCCTACTCCACTTTGGTGCAACAATCAAAGTGCCATCAAGCTTGCCAAAGATCCAGTTCTACATCAATGCAGCAAACACATTGAGCTACATATGCACTTCATCAGAAATATTGTTCATGATCGTGTTCTTGAAGTGCTCTTTTTCCCTACAGATGATCAAGTTGCAGACATCTTCACCAAGTCTCTTACACAAGCAAAGTTTTTTAAACTTCGATCTATGTTAGGAGTTCAGGAACTTGTCATCAAGGGGGGATAGGCTCTAATGCCTCCTTCCTTCTCCTAATAGTGTCACTTTTGTAAATCCTTCAATCCTATCCCAAGTTGTTCTGAAGGGGGGATGTTAGGATATTTAGACACTTAGGAGTTAGTTAAGATCAATTTGTGTAATATATCCGATAGGGATAGTGTGTTTCCTTAGTATGCATTAGTATGCATTTGTAAATACTTAATCCGACGGTCACGATATGTTCCCGACATAGAGTGATTCGACCGCTCAACTTCTCTTAGATCAAACCTAACCTTGATCCGTGGCTTAACACCTGATTGGTCCATGATCTCTATTTAAAGAGCATGGAGGGTCATTGTTTACTTGATCGATTATGAGAAGCTCATTTGTAACTTTCTTTCTTTGCATAATAAATTGTCCCGTAGAATCTATTTGGCGAGAGCCGTGGAGTGTTTCCCTCAAGAGGGTTTAAACCACGTCAAAACATCGATGTGTTGATCTGTGATATGTTTGTTTGAAGTGGTTGCTCTTGGTGTTCGGTCCTTTGGTAGTACCCTGTGTACCCAAACAAGCAACAAGGAAAGCACACGTACGTGGAAATAGGGGCTATCCAACTCGGCATGGATATGGCACCATTTTGTTAATGGAAGATCATTACAAGATCTTTTTACAGTTCGAGACTCATGTCAACTTAATTCATTCAACGACCTATCACATATAGAATTTAATGCTCAGTCTACATTACCTCCAGACATTGCCACTATGGCACGCGGTGGAGCAAGCACGATCAACACTTTACGTAGGACCCTTACACATCAACAAGTATGGAGGTATTCACGTCTATGTGGATTCCTGGAGTTACAACTCAACAGTAATGCAGTACCACAGCTCAAGAACAACATCGAATTTATGAGCCAGCGACCTGTCAAACCCCATTTTAATGCCTGTCAGTACCTCGATGTGATAACAAACTTTACATATTTCATTTGTTAACATAAAAATATTTTAACAATGTTGTGTTCATTATAATGGTAATAACGTGTATGCAAATACATGGTTATAATTCCAAAGGTTTGCATTGTATTGTAATCGTTTTCATATATTATAATGTTTGTATTTAATTTACAACACTTGCATAGTATTGTCAAGATTCTAACGATGCCTATATTGCCAATATCTCCAATATATGTTTTAATATTGAAATTAAATCGAAAATAGGAATAGTCATACTATTGTTTTCATAAAGACTTTGGAAAGTATGTGTTCTGCTTACAAATAGAATAACAATTATATATATAGTCCAAAGTTTAATTGCACTATATCTACATAACCTTTGGTTAGTCATGATCATATATTATCATTTTTATGTCTTCATATATATTGAATAATATTGGTTGCAAGAGCTTACAATCTCATAAATTTTACATGCATTTTGGTACTATCATTCTAAATGACGATAACAAGACAACTATCACTACTACCAGCTAGAATAATGACGGCAACAATAACAATGTTTTTAATAAGATACTTGTTCGACAGACAACTTGGGTTAATATTACTCAGTTGTAGGATGAATCTTAGAAAGAAAAGGTGTAAGCATGCGAGTCATACCTGTACGTCTTTATGGTTGCAACAATCTCTAAACATACTATTTTATTTACGACGTTGAATTGAACTTTACACGAAACTAGAATTTATTTGCAATCATGAATCTCTTTACGTGTCATCTGCACATCGAACAGGTCTAATGCTTTAGTGTTGCAACTAAGTAAGCTTCGGGGTCCCTCATAGGACTCCCTTGGACAACAAAGAAGAAAACTGTTAGTATCGTCTCAAAGAAAAAGTACCATATCATATTTCTAACCTGGCATTTCATTATTACATCCTTCATACATTTCATTGCATTAAAAAGGTTTCGCATCAAAAGTTGATCTATTCATGCATTTAACTACCTTAATGATAGTTGTTATAAATATAATTAAGATGTCGCTGGCGTAGTAGTTATAACATAAAATTATTTATGTTTAATACAATAGCTGTTAAGATTAACATTGTTGCAGCTCGCATTATTAAATTTCGCAGTTACAAATTATCATAAATTAAGCTAATTGTTGCTAGTTACAAAAATTTTAAATTTTTATGAAAATATGGGATGTTACATGTGGTATCAGAGCAAAGATTCAAACTCTAGGCCTTAATGAGGTCCAAAACACGCAGTAGAAATTTTTATATACAACAGATATTTATACTAACTTAAAAATTTTATTATTATGTTATCTTCATAAATTATTTTCAGTTACAGGTATGGAGAACTCAACTAAACATTTAAGTGACAGATTTCAGCCTAACAGTCACAGTTCGAGACAACACTATGTGGAGGAAGGTCACGGAGAAATAAATAACAGTTCAACGGAACTGTTTCGTGCCTTTCAAGATTTAAAAGCAGAAATCAGATCTGTGAAACAAGATAATGAAAGGATCCTGCAACCACAAGAACAACTGAATCAAGTGCGATTTGAACACAACCAAATAGAGGAACAAGAAAAAAACAATGAGGATGTTTCCAAAGTTGAGGACATGCCTCACGCTGATAAAAATCAGAATATCAAACTTAGTGAAGTAAAAGATAGCTCAACCTCATCTGGAGATGCTATTGCAGAACGCAAAAAGAAACGTAATTACACCAGTGAAGAAGATTCCAAACCAAGAAGGAAAAATCAAAAAGAATATGAGCAGATTTCTGGAGAATTCAAGAATATAAGACCTCCAACTTTCAATGGAGAAACTTAGAAGGGTGAGACAGCTGAAGCTTGGCTGTCAGGGATGAAGAAATACTTGCATATCTACAACTATTCAAAGTTCTTAAAAGCAAAAATGGCTATATATAACTTAACCGAAAAAGCGGATATCTGGTGGTAGGATGTCAAAAGGGTAAAGGGAATCAAGGATAAAGATGTAAGTTGGAGTGCTTTCAAACGATATTTTAAAAAGAAGTATCTATCTGAACAATACTACGAAGAAAAATCTAAAGAGTTCTACGATTTGAAGTTGGGAGGTATGAACATGAAGGAATTGAACAGTAAGTTTATGAACTTACTCAGATATGTACCCTACTTCATAGAAGAAAAACAAAAAATTCAAAGGTACTTAAGCTGTTTACCTTTCAACATTAAAGATAGAATTGAGTATGACAGTCCTAAAACATTAAAGGAGGCTATGAGGAAAGCAATTTTCTGTTATGATACAAATCGGAAGAGAGAGGATATGTCTAATTGGAAAAATCATAAGCCCAACAATTTTGAATAGAAGAAGAAAAATTTCAGATTCAGTGGGAATTCTGGATTCCAAAGGAAGAATTTTCATAATCAAAATTTCCAAGGAAATAATTCCAGAAATAATTCACAGCAGAATTCTACAGCACCGAAAAATGCATCTAATACTGCCAAGACCAGTGAGCTAAAAACACATATTAAATGTTTTGAATGTCAAGGCCATCATTATGCATCAGAATGTCCCTTACGAAAGTGGAAGACAAACAACATCAACTATATTCAGACTGAACCTACTGTTGGAGACGTAGCAAGGGAGATGCCAAGAATTAATGCAGCAGTTGACAACATGCAAGCAAATCATCAAATCTCCATGGTAGAGATTGAAGGTATGATACATGACCATCCTGTTACTGTTTTAATTGACCCAGGTGCCAATTTAAGTTATATATCACCAAATGTTGTAGAAAGTCTTAAACTGAAAACTGAAAAGTTTAATAAATCATGGCTAGTTAGATTAGCAACTGGAACAAAGAGGAAAGTTTCAAATTTTATAGAGAACTGTGTGTTATCCATGAACCATTTGCAAACACAAATCAAGTTGAATATTTTACCTTTAGGTTCATATTATATTATAGTTGGGATGGATTGGTTGGAAGCCCAAAATGTCATCCTAGACTGTTATGGAAAAAGTTTTACATGCTTAAATGATGAAGGGAAAACTGTAGAAATAAAAGGCATCCTAAGGAAGGTAACCCTTAGACAAATTTCAGACATGCATGTTAAGAGAGCAATTAGGAAGGGATGCCAAATGTTTGCAGTAAACATGGTAAACGATGAGATTATGGATAAAGAAGACAAACGGAAATTAGAGGACATATATGTCCTAAAAGATTTTAAAGATGTATTTCCTGAGGAGATTGCAGGATTACCACCCAAAAGAGATTTAGATTTTACCATAGAGCTAATACCGGGAGCAGTACCAAATTCAAAAGCTCCGTACTGAATGAATATACTGGAGTTAAACGAATTAAAATCTCAGTTGAAGGAACTTATTGACAAGAAGTATATTAGACCTAGTGTGTCTCCTTGGGGAGCACCTGTCATCTTCGTTAAGAAGAAACATGGAACATTAAGACTATGCATAGATTATCGCCAGCTTAATAAGATGATGATAAAAAATAGATACCCGTTGCCCTGCATAGATGATCTATTTGATCAGCTGTGTGGAGCAATGGTATTTTCGAAGATTGATCTAAGATCAGGGTATCATCAAGTAAGGGTTAAAGATGAAGATATTTTCAAGATAGCTTTCCGAACTCGGTATGTACATTACGAGTTCGTAGTCATGCCATTTGGTTTGACTGATGCCCGGCTCTATTTATGTGTTTGATGAATAATGTTTTGCATAAGTACTTAGACAAGTTTGTTGTTGTGTTTATAAACGATATTTTAGTGTACTCAAAAAGAAAAGAAGAGCATGATGAACATTTATGGATTATCTTACAAATATTAAGAGATCATCAATTGTATGCAAAATTTAGTAAATGTGACTTTCACAAAGACAAAATTCAGTATCTAGGACACATAATTTAAGTAGAAGGAATCTCGGTTTACCCCGACAAGATAAGGGCCATTAATGACTGGTCGGTTCCCAAAGATGTGTCGGATGTAAGATCATTTATGGGCATTACGGGGTATTATAGAAAGTTTAAAGAGAATTTTTCAAAAATTGCCAACCCCATAACTTCCTTGCAGAAGAAAGGGAAGAAATTTGTTTGGGATCAGAAGTGTGTTGAGAATTTTAGGAGATTAAAGGAACTATTGACGACAACACCTATCTTGAAGATAGCTGACCCCAATAAGGATTTTGTAGTTTGTACAGATGCATGCAATGATGGACTTGGTGGAGTCTTGACATAGGAAGAGCATGCGATAGCATATGAATCTAGAAAGCTGAAAGTACATGAAAAGAATTACTCTACATATGATTTAGAGTTATTAGCCGTAATTCATGCCTTAAAAATGTGGCATCATCACCTTATTGGCAGAAAGTTTACATTATTAATAGATAACATGGGTCTGAAATATTTATTGGATCAGACAAACCTGAACGCTAGACAAGCTAGATGGTTGACATTCTTAAGTGAGTATGATTTCGAATTTCATCATATCAAAGGAAAGGAGAATAAAGTGGCAGATGCCTTGAGTCGTAAGGCAAAACTAAATTTCATTTCAACAATTAGTAATTATTCAACTGATTTGGAAAATCAGATTCTGGAAAAAGGTGAAACAGATGAAGAATACAGAAAAATGAAGGAAAAGACAGCCAATAACAGTTCTAAAAATTGTATGGCAGATTACAGAATTAAGGAAAATGGTTTATTACTATATAAAAACAGATTGTATGTACCAGATAAACCAGAAATAAAATTTCTGATATTAAATGAGATGCATAAAAGTCACTATTCTGGTCATCCAAGATATCAAAAGACCATCACTATGCTGAGAAAAGAATACTATTGGCCCATAATGAAAGATGAAGTAGCAGAATACATCGCAAAATGCTTGGACTGTCAAAAGGTGAAGGTTGAACACCAACATCCTGTTGGATTGTTGCAACCATTACCAATACCAAGCTGGAAATGGGAAGTGATCAACATAGATTTCATTACTGGATTTCCTAAAAATAAAAAACAACATGATTCCATCATGGTGGTGGTGGACAAACTCAGCAAGGTAGCACATTTCATACCAGTGAAGACCACACATAACGCACCAGACATTGCAGAGGATTTTATGAAATAGATTTTTAGACTGCATGGAATACCAAAGGTGATAATTTCAGATCGTGACTCGAAGTTTATAGGAAACTTTTGGAGATAATTGTTTAAGGGATTGAATACAACTCTAAATTTCAGTACAGCATTTCATCCACAGACGGATGGACAGACAGAAAAGGTAAATCAAGTGTTAGAAGATTTATTAAGAATTTATGTTAAGGATCAACCTGGTAAGTGGGAAGATTATCTGCACTTAGCAGAATTTGCTTATAATAATCATTATCATGCTTCTGCCAGACTTAGTCCTTTTCAAATTATTTAAGGTAGAAAATGTAATACACCTGTTTCGTGGAATGATCCAATCAATAGAGTTGTTTTAGGACCTGAATTATTACAAGAATTAGAACTAATTGTGAAAAAGGTGCAAGGACATTTAAAAGCTGCCCAAGATAGGTAGAAGAGTTAAGCAGATTCAAAAATAATTCATAAAGAGCTCCAGGTGGGTGAACATGTGTTTCTCAAGGTAATATCAAAAAAGAGTTCACTGAAATTGGGGAGCTGTGCCAAGTTGGAACCCAGGTATTGTGGTCCTTTTGAAATATTATCTAAGGTTGGAGCAGTGGCATACCAACTGGACTTACTACCTAACCTAAAAGTACATAATGTTTTTCATGAATCGCTTTTAAAGAAATATGTGCACGATACTACTCATGTTGTAAACTGGAATGATGTACAGGTGGGACAAGAAGGAGATTTTCCAGTGGAACCGGACTGTATCCTCGGAAGGAGGGAAAGTATTCTCCGGAATCGCAGCATTGGGCAAGTGAAGGTACAATGGAAGCACCTTAGCCCAGAAGAGGCAACTTGAAGTACATGTTGTAAACAAAAAGCTTTTCACAGTCATTCTACAATTTTTAAGTTTCTACAATACACTCATACACACCATTCCTCTTTCATTTCTTATTTTATCAATTTCATAAACTTACAGTTCAAATAGATAATCGACGTAATAGAAATAATCTGTTGCTGATAAGAAATAGTTTTCTATCTCTCATTATAAACATCGTGTTAATTATCATCCTATCAAACAGTAGAAACTCTATAAACATTACTTCTTTATACTCACCTATTATATTGCAAAGCTGTTAGTGTTATTCATATTTTGTTTAGTTTTTATTTCAAACCCTACTTAGGTTTAGTCTTCCATTTTTGTCTTTATTTTATCCAAATATAAATAAAACACAAATGTAGGGTTTAATAATATTCGTTTCCATTGTACTTATTATTGTAAACCATTTTGACTTTTCATTCTGTTATCTATCAACATTACCAAACAAGGATTTACGACATCAACTTACAGTACCCAAATAAACAAACCAGATAGCTATACGAATGTTTTAACATGCATTGTATTACCAAAAAGGAGTATTATCGTATACAGAGATCGATCCCTCGACTCTCTTTCCTACTATTATAAACGAACATGAAAATAGATCGAATATCACAGAGTCTTAAAATATTACATTAGAACAGCCTCTAAAACAAAGACGAAGCTCTCCAACAATGTTTATATCATGTTTTTAAAAACAAAGTTACACAAGGTTTATTCCAAAATTTCAATAGGCAGAAGAGCCCAGTTCAAAATTGACGAGTTATATCTCCAGTCGATAAACATCAAAGTTTGCAAAATATAGAAACCAAAGTATCAAATAAATGTTTGAGAACTGGAGTATCAAACAGTAAACGTGTTTTGAAAACATCTTCAAACACCATCAATGACAGAGCTTCGACAGGTCTTGGTAGGTCGTTTTTATCTCGTGGAACCTTGCATTCAAAGATGAGGAGCACTACGAGGGTATGGAAGACCCGAAGCTTATTGGTGTAAGAGCTTGAGTTTCCCATTCGTCAAACCCTCGACAAACCTTTCCAAAACCCTGTACCTAGCAAGCAATAGTTCGGAGTTAGAGTCATGCTATTTTTCAAACTCAGAATCGAAGTACAGTAAAAGAAATATTATCATCTTGGAATCTTACCTTGACAACTGTGTGGACAGTTCTTGGCATACACCAGGACAACGATAATGGATTCATTCCAGTCTCGACGAGAGAACGTAAACATTTGCAGTTGGCACCACAGATGTAACACACAACGAAGAAATTCAAACCTTCAACATTTTATCACTCTAAACTTGGACTCTATCTAAAAATACAACACCATTATAGAGGTTAAAACTTGTAACCTTCTACACCAGTTCACAGATCTCGAGTTTGAAACCCTTGCAAACTTCCTACCAAAATCTCGGCAGCCTGTCAGCCACCTCCAGCAAAAACAATAACACAATGAACCACTTTTCCAAGTTCTTAATTCAATTACATGGTAGACTTTAGGGTTTTCCATCTGACAGTTTAGACTCACGATCATCGATGGTTACAACAGTGCCAGCTATTGCCACTTTGGTATCAACAAAATCAACATTTAATGCCATCCTCCATTACTGTTTGACGTAGCCACCTTGGAAAATGCTTAAGTCGGCAACAACTGGTACCAGGGCATATTATTCTGCCACAATAGCAAGCAACAAGGAAAGCGCACGTACGTGGAAATATGGGCTATCCAACTCCGCAGGGATATGGTGCCATTTTTTTAATGGAAGATCATTACAGGATCTTTTTACAGTTTGAGACTCATGTCAACTTAATTGATTCAACGACATGTCACATATAGAATTTAATGCCCAATTTGAATTACCTCCAGACATTGCCACTATGGCATGCGGTGGATCAAGCACGATCAACACGTGACATAGGACCCTTACACATCAACAAGTATGGAGGTATTCACGTCTACGTGGATTCCTGGAGTTACAACTCGGCAGTAATGCAGTACCAAAACTTTAATTGTAATATCCTTCCGTGATATTTATGACAGCTCGAGACCAGCGTCGAATTTATGAGCCAGCGACCTGTCAAACCCCATTTTAATGCCTGTCAATACCTCGATGACATAACAATATTTTAACAATGTCATGTTCATTATAATGGTAATAACGCGTATGCAAATACATGAATATAATTCCAAAGGTTTGCACTGTATTGTAATCATTTTCATATATTATAATGTTTGTATTTAATTTACAACACTTGCATAGTATTATCAAGATTCTAATGATGCCTATATTGCCAATATCTCCAATATATGTTTTAATATTGACATTAAATCGAAAATAGGAATAGTCACACTATTGTTTCCATAAATACTTTGGAAGTATGTGTTTTGCTTACAAATAGAATAACAATTATATATATAGTCCAAAGTTTAATTGCACTATATCTACATAACATTTGGTTAGTCATGATCATATATTATCGTTTTTATCTCTTCACATATATTGAATAATATTGGTTGCAAGAGCTTACAAGCTCATAACATTTACATGCATTTTGGTACTATCATTCTAAATGACGATAACAAGACAACTATCACTACAACAAGCTAGAACCATGATGGCAACAGTAACAATGTTGTTAATAAGATACTTGTTCGACAGTCAACTTGGGTTAAGATTACTCAGTTGTAAGATGAATCTTGGAAAGCAAAGGTGTAAGCATGCGAGTCATACCTGTACGTCTTTATGGTTGCAACAATATCTAAACATGTTATTTTATTTATGACATTGAATTGAACTTTACACGAAACTGGAATTTATTTGCAATCATGAATCTCCTTACCTGTCATCTGCACATCGAATAGGTCTAATGCTTTAGCGTTGCAGCTAAGTAAGCTTCGGGGTCCCTCATAGGACTCCCTTGGACAACAAAGAAGAAAATTGTCAGTATCGTCTCAAAGAAAGAGTACCATATCATATTTCTAACCTGGCATTTCATTATTACATCCTTCATACATTTCATAGCATTAAAAAGGTATCGCATCAAAAGTTGATCTATTCATGCATTTAACTACCTTAATGATAGTTGTTATAAATATAATTAAGATGTCGCTGACGTAGTAGTTATAACAAAAAATTATTTATGTTTAATACAACAGATGTTAAGATTAACATTGTTACAACTCGCATTATTAAACTTCACAGTTACAAATTATCATAAATTAAGCTAATTGTTGCTAGTTACAAAAATTTTAAATTTTTATGAAAATATTGGATGTTACAGGCAATGTTTTGAACAATTTGCAAGGATAATATATTTTTAATGATATGGAAAGGAATCCTAGAATATGTGTAGCATTAGAGGATCGTTAACTGAGTTTCGGTCAACTATGATAGAGATATAAGGTAAAATATATATGTATTATGTTTCTATTTTGATAACTCTGGGTGCATATCGTAGTTACATCTCACCAAAAATAGTGGAAAAGTGTGTTTTACAAAAAAATTAACATCCTAAACCATGGTTGTTACAATTAGCTATACGCACTAAATGAAGAGTTTCTGACTAGTTAAAGATTGTTTGTTGAATTTAAATAGTTTGAAAACAATAGCAGATTTGAATATTTTATCTCTTGGTTCCTAAGATGTTTTGATTGGGATGGATTGGCTAGAGAAGCATCATTCAATCCTAAACTGTCTAGAGAAGACTATTACCTGTAATGATGATGTAGGAAATTTCGTCTTAGTAAGAGGGAATCCTAGAAAGAATTTTGTGCGCCAAATTTCTACATTAAAATTCAAAAGAAATGTTCGAAAAGGTTGTAAACTATATGCAATGAGCATTCAAAATTGTGTAGATGAGACAAAAAAGGAAATATAGGACTTTCTTATTTTGATAGAGTTTAAAGATGTATTTCCAGATTAAATACCGATGCTTCCATCTAAGAGAGACTTAGACTTCTTTATAAACTTAGTTCGGAGAACAACACCTGTCTCAAAGGCACCATATCAAATGAGTACCCCAGAATTAGTAGAACTCAAAATTCAGTTACACGATTTTCTTGAAAAATTATACATTAGGCCATGTGTATCACCTTGGGGAGCACTTATTCTATTTGTGAAAAATAAATATGGAAGTATGTGGATGTGCATTAATTACCGTAAACTTGATAAATTGATTGTTAAGAACAAATATACATTTCCAAGAATTGATGACTTGTTTGACAAAGTTGGGGGAGCTAAAGTCTTCTCCAAAATTGACATAAGATATGGATACCACTAGGTGAGAATTAGAGAGGAAGATATTTGTAAAACTGCCTTTAGAACTAGATATGGTCAAATTATGAGTTTGTTGTGGTGCATTTTGGCTTATAAAACACACACCAACTTTTATGTGTATGATGAACATTGTTGACAGCCAATACTTGACAAAATTTTTCTTGTGTTCATTGATGACATTTTTATTTACTCAAAGAATGAGCAAGAACATGAGGATCATTTAAGGATAGTGTTGCAAACATTACGGGAACGCAAGTTGTATGCCAAGTTCTCCAAGTGTGGCTTTTTCAAAAAGGAAATCCAATATCTTGGACATATTATTTATGAAGAAGGAATAGCTATAGATCTGGAGAAAATAAAGGGAATCATGGATTTTCCTACTCCACAAAATATTTCCGATGTACGGTCCTTTATGGGATTAGCGGGATATTACAAAAAAATTATAGAAAACTTTTCTAAAATAGCCTACCCTATCACTTCCTTACAAAATAAGGAAGCGAAATTCATTTAGAGTGATAAATGCGAGGAAAGCTTTTAGAATCTTAAAGAATTGTTAACAAAAGCACTAGCATTGAAAATTGCAAATCCGGATAAAGACTTTGTAGTTTGCATAAATGTGTGCAAGTAAGGTCTAGGAGTTGTTTTGCTACAAGATGATCATGCGACTGCTTATGAATAACGAAAAATCAAAGATTGTCAAAACAATTATCCCACACATGACCTTGAACTAGCTGCAATCATACATGCCTTAAGGATGTGGCGGCATTACTTTATGGGGAATAAATTAATGCTATAAACTGATAATATGAGCCTAAAATATATTTTTGAACAACCTAACTTAAATGCTAAGCAAGAAGGCTTGTTGGATTTTATTAGTGAATATGACTTTGAGGTAGATCATATTAAAGGTAAAGAAAAAAAAGTAGCAAATTCCTTGAGTAGGTGGGTACATATACTTTTTGAAATTTTATTAAGTAAAATAGAAGAAAATTTGAAAGAGGAAATCATAACAACCTGTAAAAATGACACTTTTTATGAAGAAACAAAAGAAAAATTGCAGAAACATGACTTAGGACAGCAACATCAAAGTTAAAAATTGATGAAAAAGGTTTCCTTCAGTCAAAAGGAAGGTTGTACATTCCTGAAACACCAAATTTTAGACATCAAATCATAACATAATTTCATAAACAACCTTATTTTGGGCACCCTAGTCACAAGAAAATGATAACAACCATTAAAAAGCATTATTTTTTGCCTAAAATAAAGACAGATAATAGATTTCGTCGCAAGATGTTTAGAGTGTCATCAAATTAAAATTGAGCACCAACATCCAACTGGTTTACTTCATCCCCTACCTATACCTGAATGGAAATGGGAGGTAATCAGTATCGATTTTATTACTAGTCTACCTAAGAGTAAAAAGCAAAATGACTCTATAATGGTAGTTGAGGACAAACTATCAAAATATGCACATTTCATTCGTGTAAAGTCAACCTACAAATATTTTAATATTGTTGAAATATTTTTGCGAGATATTTTCAGATTGCATGGAATTCCAACAGCAATTATATCTAACAGGGATTCCAAATTCACAAGTAGTTTTTGGAGAGTTTTGTTTTCTGGTTTAAATACTCAATTGAGTTTTAGTACTTCTTAACATCCACAAACTGATTGTCAAACAAAACGTACTAATAAGATCCTCAAAGACATGTTGAGGATGTATGTTATGCAAAATCCTTCACAATGGGAAGACTACTTACATTTGGTTGAGTTTGCCTACAATAATGGATACCAAACTTCCACTAAGATGTCACCTTTTGAGGTTTTATATGGGAAAAAAGGTAGAACATCGGTCACATGGGATGACCCATTGGACAAATTGATGTTACGACCATATTTACTAAAGGATTTGGAAAAATGAGTGGACAAGGCCAAACAAAACTTGAAAGAAGCCCATGATCGGAAAATTAGTTATGCCGATAAGTTTCGAAAGGAAAGAGAGTATCAGGTGGAAGATCATGTACACCTAAAATTTAAAGCAAAGAGAAGTACTCTCAGATTGGGGAAGTGCAGTAGATTGGGCCCAAAATATTGTGTACCATTTGAAATTTTAGCAAGGATAGGCTCGATGGCTTATCAATTGGCATTACTAGCCCATATTATAGGCCATAATGTGTTTCATGTATCTCTTCTAAAGAAATATGTTTGTGATGCTAAGCATCTTATTAATTGGAACTTATTGCAGGTAGAACCAGAGGGGGATTTCCTTCCATAACCACAGTGTATACTGGACCGGAGGGACACATGGCTTAACAACATTTAACTATCACCTAGGTCAAAGTGAAATGGAAGCACTACACACCCGAGGAAGCTACGTGGAAAAAGGAAGAGGATATGAGAGAATCCTATCCTTTTCTGTTTGTAGATAATAACACCGATACTGTGTTTCTTTAAGGGGGATGGGATGTAGAATCGCAAGAACTTTACCCCTATGTAAATAAATAAATGAATTTCCATGTAAATATGTTTTGAGACTTTGACCTATGAATGATACAAGGAATCATGGACAAATAACACTTTATGAGATTAAAGTGGTTTATTATTTCTTTAAATGTTCTACCTATTTTCTACGAGACTACTTGTTAAAAGAGATACCAAGCTTACTAGGGAATTAGGACTAGAGAGTAATTAAATTTTAAAAAGAGAAACGTTAAATAAAACAAGAGAAATAATAATTATGATTTTCAAGAATTGTGAGGAAAATAAAATGAACCCTAACTACTCTTTCTCGAAAGAAAGAAAATATAAAAGGGAAAAGAAACAAAAAGGGAGGCTACTCTTTACTTTTTTTTCCTTGAGTATTTTTCTCAGCTGCTACCATTTTCTTGAAGACAAAATAGAGAGAAAAATTTATTCCTAAAAATGGACTAAGAAGATGAAAAATTAGCAGTAGATAATGGATATTGCATAGGAAAGTCCGCCTATTTCCACAGTATGGGTCCATCCTAGTTTCCTATCAAGCGCTCAATGGTTTTTGGTCCAAGCAAAGGGTTTTGGAGTGTGCACTCCTTAAACAAAAAGAGGATTTATTTACAAGAACCGGAGAACTAATTAAAGACATCCTATTGGAAAGTCTACTTAATGAAGAGTTCAGATAGAAAACAACCTTCTGTCTTAGTTTTTTATTAAGCTTGGCATGTCTCGGGGGTGATTATCTGCTCAAGTTGAGAGTTTATGAACTGCAGCAGAAATCTATGGTAGGGTGGAACATGGAAGTTCCATAGCAACTTGGCAGAAGCAGAGTTTCAGATAAGTTTTTTAAGTTTTTTGTTTAAGTTTATTATTTTTTGTATTATTTAATAAAAGGCTGGTTGAACCAAGCGTTTAGAGAAAAAATACTAACATTTCCTTTTATGTACTAGTTCATGGTTTATTTGGACTATTAAGGGTTTGATAAATTCAAGAAAATAATTATGTTATGTTTTCATGTTAGAATAGTAGTAATATTTTCTTAGGTATGCACATAAATGCCTAAAGATACTAAATAATTAACCTAGTAGTAGAACTAATATTTCTGGTTATTACAACTATGTCTTATTGAATTTATAAATCTGTTCTTTCTTATTACAGTAGTATTATTTTCATGAAAAAGACTAGAAATGCTAAGCAAATAGTTAAACCATGGATAGAATATTTTTGTTTTTGTTATCTATGCTTTTGATAATTTATATAACTTTTCAATAATAAAAATCTAAGGCAAAATGCTTCTTTACAAGTTAAACAATAACATAACCCTTTTAAAAACAAAACAAAGAACATAGGTTAAATTTTTTATTAAATGTAATATATATATATAATTATAATTGAGAAACCTCCTAGTCAAACCCCAATCGCGATAGAGCATTGGTGTGAACCCTTCGCAAGGTGACTAATGACTTATGTGCAAGATGGGGTGTAACATAATATATGGCATAAATATTATATAATATAGTATCATAAATAAACTTCAATGTTAGCGAATAGACAACATATGGTATTATGTTAACATTTTAAAATAAAACAGTGTATACAATATATTATAACCAGTTAAACCATGTGGTAGGAGGTCGAAACCTCCCCCAAACATATCATGTGCATGTGATAAGGAAAGAGATAAAAAATCTATTCAATATTATGGTAGAGAGCCCCTACAGGATTGTTATAGAGCATCATAATATAGCAAAATAACTCAAAGAAATTTTATGCATTAATAACAGAAATGAATAGAGATATTTAAAGGGCAATGAGGTCCATGATATAATGTATTGGCAGTTATACAAAAGATGTGTCAAGGTATTTCATGCTAGAATTCGATATGACAATACTTGTATGCTCAGAGCTTGAGGATCGAAGCCATAAAAAGGAGAACAACCTTGTAGCCTTTGGCTTGGGCTCGTACGCATAAACCCTGCAATATTTATACAGTAGTAACAATGCAAATAAATTCTACAGGAAAAACGAAAGGGCCAAATTACATCCCAAAAGGGATAGGCCCAGGAATTTAAAATATATACAGACATGTTATTAACACTATGTAAGCAAATGAAGCAAGTGCACAATGAAAATCATTCCCATTCCTTTTAAGCAATGCAGAGTTCAAACCTTGTTTTATATATATATATGTGTGTTAAACAAGAAATACATTGCAGTAAGGGATTATGCAAGCGAACTACGAATTAATATTATACATTGTTAATAGAGCACGCAGGCTCTGTGCTGGAATGTAAGAACAATACGATAAACCTTCATACAGAACCCTAACGATAAAAAGATAAGTAACGGAAATAAAGTATGATAACGCAAAAAAGCCATAAAATGGGATCCAAGGTCCCAGCTCAAACTTTATTGATTATATTCACAAAATTTACAAAGGCTCGGAGAGCCTAAGCTCGCTCTAAGCTATAATAAAAAAAGAAAACTCCAACGACTCGATCTGGGTTGGTCTCCATACGTTAATAGACCGATGAAGGGAGCATACCGTGGCCACTCCCTTAATTATTCCTCGGCTCTGTTCTCCCCATGCCATTGGAAGTCTTTACCTACAGCGAGAACATACTACTGTAATTAAATATACAAGAAATAAAATGTGCAATGGTTAAATGAGTAAGCAAGTAAAACACACAAATACGTTACCTTGAGAGGGTTGTGGATAATTCCACAACGTCTTGGGAGTTCGTAGCTAGGTCAAACCTTCGACAACTTTCTCCATCGACTCTATCTTATACGTATACAAGGTTAGGGTATGATAAGCAACAACTCAAGCGAGAGAAAGCCTAGTGGAGTCTCGAACTCTTCTCTCAACCTCTATGGTTGCAAAGAGAAACCCTCAACCCTCCAAATGAAAATAAAGTTCAGGATCGAGAGGCTTTTCCAAGAAGAAACCCTCATTGATTCCATCGAGAAGGAAGTACAAAAATTTATACAAATCTTTAAACCCTCGAACTACCACTTTGCATGTACTCGACAAGTTTAACAACCAAGTAGCTGGCTCCATAAATGTTCAATGTGAACTAAGGCTCCTCAATGGACAACTCCATCGTTACAACAAGCCATAGGGTGGCATGGATCCATAACTTATCGTTAAGTGATGTTATGATTTGACATATTGGTGTTGGCGTTGGTATTTCCAACACTGTCAGTTATTATGAGCTAGCTTGTGTGAGTTAAGCTCATATAGGAACTTTCATTTATTCTGTAACAGTTATCACTAGGCCTATTTGCATATATAAATACATTTCATTCTTAGTAATTTAAACAAGTTATTTTGATATTTTTTCATGGTATCAGAGTGGATACAGCCTCACTCTCAGAGGGGTTGTGACCCTGTGAAGGAACTTTTGCATATCCTGTCTTTTGCAGCTCCAGCCGAGGTTTTATCTTCTCATATGCTCAGATCCAGTTCTCTGCTCTTAGATTTACTCATGCTAATCCATTGAACAGGACACCCTCATCTCTGCTTGCATATGAGAAAATATGGCTGTGAATCCTAAGCTGCCAGTTCCGACAGCTTTCTCGGATCTTTTTTGGATTGATCTGAGAGTCTTTTAGGATCAACCATGGCTTGCCTGGCCCATTTGTTCCAGCAAATATATTTGAAGTCTTCAGCAATCAACCTCAAGCTCGAATTGGTTGTCTATGTGATTTGAAACTTGCCAGCTGACAAGTGGTTCGATTTGGTCAGTGTGGAAGGAAGCAACTACATAGGCGGATGTATGTTTATTTTATAAATTGGTGTGGATTTGTGGCACATCACTCCAGATATGTGCAGATCCCTTGATTGTTTTTTAGCAGATTGAGATCAAAATATGTTGTGATTTCGTGGGTTCATCTTTCTCTGACCCGAAGCTCATGGGTCGGCACCTTCGAGCACACTTACTTTAAAACCTGCAGCGTTCAACATCTATTGCAGATCGCACGAGGGATAGTGGGTCTTATCCCACTCAAGTTACTCGTTGTTCCTGTCATCATCACTGGATCATTTTTGGGCCCTCCTCAGTCTTCCTTGCAGATCGTGTCTTGGTTTCCACGTGGTAGCTTTTCCAATGTTGCTCGCGGTTTAACGTGATTCCGTTAGCTGCAATTTGTGGTGCATCTACTGCTTTATGGGAGCAGTGAGATCTGTTGGAGTACTCATGCCCACGAAGAAGCCGCCGTTGCTATTCGATTATGTGCCTGGTGCCATAGCAGAGACTCTCTTGGGCTTAGATTGACCGAAACCTGGATATTGATTTCTTAAAATCCAATTTTATTTTTTTTTCATCAGAAATCAATCTTGTGTTTTTCTCACAGTTTTTTGGAAGAAGTTGCCAGCTAAAAAGGTTTGTGATCGGTGCTCCTTGGTTGTGATATTGTGATCGTAGGTCATCAAATTGGGATGCAGGCTAGACCTCTTGCGGTCTGTTTTTTTTTTACTCAGATCTGGCTAGATCTTTCTATGTTGCCTCTGCATATTTGTTGTTGGTGCTAGTTATGCTCTCTTTGTGATAGAGAAGGAAGCTTGAGTGGGCCAGATGGTTCCATTCCATCTTCAATTGCATTCTTCTGCTGCTTATTTGTGGCTAGATTGCCAGCCTTCCAACGTCACTTGGTTAACTCGATTTTTGTTAATCTTGGCTATGTGATTGGGTCAGGTGTTTTCAAATCCATATCTCTAGTTTTTTAGTGGTCAGTGGCCACTGGTGCTGCCTGGTTCGTGGCCCTAGCTGCACCACTGTTCACACAATATCCTAAAGAGAAGGTCGATTCTATTTAAAATAGAGAAAGAGAGGTACTACTTTCCATTCACCTCTGGATTTCTTGAAGATGGGTAGAAGATTGCAAGAATTACGTGAGAAGAAGGCTATTGATCAGCTTTCTCGTGAGTTCATTTCCTTGCAGTCCACCGTTTCCTTGTTGCAGGCAGAGAATGCCGAACTAAAGAATCAATTGGGGATTAATTTGACTCAGAAATCCCAAAAGGCTGATATCCTGCAAAGAAACATGGAAATTTCCCTTGGAAACCTTGAAAACAAATTTCTAACAAAGGTTGATCTTCTCAATAATTTGGAAGACGAAGTAAAAGCTCTCTCAACAACAAAACATGATGCTTTAAAGGAGCATGTTTGCAGGATGGAAGAGACTAATGCCCAGCTAACTAATGAGGCTGCTCACTTACAGGTTTATGTTGATGAGCTTCGTGTAGCAGCAACTTCTCTTCAAGCAAACGATGATAGGATGTTTGGTGAATATCAAGCTTTGAAGGAACCTTACGACTCCTTGTTGTTGTAGCTCATTGAGAAGGATGAGACAATTCAAGGGTTATTGTTTTGCAGATGAGACCTTGAGGAAAAAGTCTCTCGACTACAGAATGAAGAGATGAAGACTATTTAGCTGCCCACCTCACCTATTGATGATTGCAACCCACCTGTTTGTAAGAGTAATAATGCCTCTATTTCATCACATTCTTTATTGTCTACTAATGGTTGTATTTCTCCTAGCTTTGAAAAACACACTACAGGTATTTGGGTCTCGTCTGCTAAACAAAATGAGCTATACCGGAGGAAGACTTGGGAAGAATGGCCAGGGAATTGCTGTTCCTATTGCTCCTGAATTGCAGACCTCAAGAGCGGGTCTTGGATATGATGCTTCTAGTCCCTCTTTGTTTTCACCTATCCTTGTTGAGTCAAAGAATGTTGTATTTGTTACTAGTGGAATTCAGAATGAAGAGCAACTTGTTGATGAATGTGTTTTTCAGTTGGTTGTCAATAACAGGCCAAAACTTGAGAATGTTGTTGTTCCTTCTATCAGTGAACCAAAACCTCATCCCACTTTTTCTTTTCAGCAAGAACAAAACTATGTGCCATATAGAGATCCTCATAAGAATCGGAGGAATGTACCTATGAAACAAAATTCTTGGAAGATTGGCAATTCTACTTTTCAAAATTTCCAGAAAAGATGTGAAAGACAGCACCATGGACCGGTGTCGACTATTCATTGTGGTTGGATTAATGAATGGTCATGGAATCATTTAAATGGATGTTTGAGGACTTCATATAGATGTGTGTCTTCGATTGTACAATGTTCCTCTTACCATTGATTTGCTTTCAATGGTCCACTGATGTTTGACCAGTGATGGCAGTTGACTGAAGCTTTGATTGGTTTGCTTCAATGATTGATATTCAATCGATGCCTATTGTTGCATTTTTTTATCGGTGATAACCCTCAGTTGTGTTTAATGGGGGAGAATTGGAGATTTGGAGGTCTTTTGGCATCACTTTTTCCTATTGTATTCGAGGTTTTTTGGTTGTATCTTTTCCATCACTACTCTTGGAGCCTTCATTTTATTTCCTTTGTTTGCAGCATTGTGTTAAGATATCTACTCTGTTTCTAAAGAGTGGTTGCACACCACATTTGTCAATGAATTGTATTAATTTCTCACTTGTAAATGGGTATCTAAAATGGATTTGTTTGCTGGAACCCATAATGAGGATTGTTGTCCATGATGGTATATTTTGATGGTATAGGTCTCATTTTGCACTTTTAAGTAGTGGATTTCAGGCCACTCATGCAGATAGTTTGTTGGAGTGTCACCAGGCTTTCATCTCCCTGTACTACTTTGTTTCGCAGTGTCTTGGAGCTTGCCACAATGGAGTGTTTTTTTGGACATTATCACCGGCTTCAACTAGCACCTTCATCCTTTTGCCATCAGTTGTGACATTCTTTACCACCATCTTTTCCACTCAGTTCAGCATTGTGGGGGGGTGGTATCCAATGCTTCCTTGGGGTGGTGTGCATCAACATTTTGGATTCTACATTTAGGAGTTCGAAACTTGATACTTGGATGTTCATCAGTTTCAGCTCCATTGCCTTATTTTCGGCATGTGTGATTTTCTTTCTTTTGGGGAGGATTTTTTTTCCCATGAGGTTTTTTCCTTTTCTCCGGTTATGAGAGTATTTTGTACATGGGTACCTCATCAGGCCTAGTTGTCGGGACCCATATTTGTTTGTTTTTTGTTTCCTCCCTATGTTTCTCTTATGGGGGGGTCTTGGCATTGGTATTTCCAACACTGCCAGCTATTGTGAGCCAACTTGTGTGAGTTAAGCTCACATAGGAACTCTTATTTACCGAGCTGTGATAGCTATCAGTGGGCCTATTTGCATGTATAAATACATTTCGTTCTTAGTAATTTAATCAAGTTATTTTGATACTTTTTTCAGTTGGATCGAACTTACATTTGGAGTACCTACCAACATAGATCCAAATCCTAGGCTCTATCAAGCGTCGAAAGGGATAAAATATCCCAAGGTTTGCACCTTGGCTCAGGTATTGCACTGAAGGAGCTATTCAAGGAGAGCTAGTAAAAAGAAATTACTATAGCCTACATAAGAAATAGAAAATACACGATCTCTCTCATATTTACTTTTTACTTTGTATTATTCTTTTCTGTTTATGGTTGACATAATATTTATTACTTTTTACTTTGTATTATTTTTTTGTTTACTTTTTATTATTTTGTTACTTGACAAACACTCGACATAACAAGATCTCCTTCATATTTACTTTTTACTTTGTATTATTCTTTTTTGTTTATGGCCGACATAATATTTATTACTTTTTACTTTGTATTATTTATTACTCTACAAACTTGACAAACACTCGACTAACAAAATCTCCCTCATAATCAGTTGTAGAGCGCCTCTCTACACAACAAACAATTTAATATGTGTTAGCTCCAAGCTAAGTAAGCCACCCAATATGGCACTATTAACAATGGAGGTTTTAAACGATGGCAATACTCTTGAAGTCAACATTTACACCATTAATACGAGCCTGAAGGGAAAGGTCAAATCCCCATCGTAGGCTATGCTAGCATAATGAAAAGTAAGGTAAATCAAACTTAGCAACTATGGTCGAAATGCATAATATATATTCACTAAGCTAGATTGTAAAACAAATATGATTATTAGCATACGCCAAGTTATGGCTATGTTCATTATATTAAAGACGCCTATGTGAATATGAAGATGAAGGTTGAATTACAAGTCGATGTTAAATGCCTATGTAAACTCTAAATTCAATGTAATTATTATAGGATTTAAACATGAGTGTGAACACATTGTTGGTCGAGTATGACAGATAATGGATAAGACAATTATATAAAAACACCTTGGTGTGTGTGAAGGTAGGTATGTACGATTTGAGATATAATCTCATGCCAAATTGTATTAAAATCCTGTGATAATACAAGATGAAAGGATTAGATATATGAGACAATTATTAAATACAAACATAAGTGAATGCATATACTATACATGCACCTTTAATAGAAAAACAAACAACTATACAAATGCTTTTAAGAGATCATCATAGTAGTATATTTATCATGATCTCAAACAATGAAGGCAAAGAGAGTCCCTAGTATATTTATGATGATCCCAAACAATGAAGGCAAAGAGAGTCCCTACTATAGCATAATAACAATACCAAGTCAAGAAAGTTAATAAACAAAAATGAAGGCTAAGTTGAGCCATATAAGGTCCACAACCTTACGAAATAACATGTAATTACTCAAGTTTATAGCTCATTTGATCGCAACAATATTATTAATTTGAGGCAGAAACAAAAGTTGCGAACACTTGGTGGAGAACAACAAGATAGTTTGGAATATATCTATGAAGTAAGCATGTTTATAAGCATCATGATGGAACAAAACAGGTGAACAATGAATGCAGATATACATTTACTGCTAGAAAAAAAATTATTGGTGTAATTTCGAGTAAATAATTTTGAGATGTTATAAATTAGATGGTTGCTCTAAGGAATTATCAATTCTTTGTTTATTTTTAATACAACCAAAATTGACATTTCATTCACTGAATCAATCTTCTTTATATTGTTTTTCAATTAATTTCTTAAATCATTTTTTATTATTATCACTAAAATTGATGTACCCTATTGTTTTGGGTTATATAATTGTTAAAATCAATGCATAATTTCATTCTTCAAATTGAATTACGATCCGTAGTCCATGTTAAGTTTGTTAGATTATTATTTATTTTGTTGTGAGTTGTTGATAGATCTGAGAGATTTTATCATAGTTTGGTGTATGGTTGAGATATTATCTCTAGACTCTATATATTGGAGTCTCCATGTATTGTAAAACATAGTCCATTATAATAGAATTCAATCTTGTGTGTTACAATGTCTGCTTTCTCTCATTTAAAGTTGGTATCAGAGCTGGGAGTGCTCAGGACTATGAGAGAGTGGAGCATTGTTTTGTTTGTTGTCTGATTGACGATCCACCACGATTGAAGACCCTGCAATCTAAAGAATAGTTGTTGTTAGATTATTATTTATTTTGTTGTGAGTTGTTGATAAATCTGAGAGATTTTATTCTAGTGTGGTGTATGGTTGAGATATTATCTCTAGACTCTATATAATGGAGTCTCCATGTATTGTAAAACATAGTCCATTATAATAGAATTCAATCTTGTGTGTTACAATGTCTGCTTTCTCTCATTTAAAATTGGTATCAAAGCTGGATTGGGCATGACTCCCTCACGGGAGTGCTCAGGACTATGAGAGAGTGGAGCATTGTTTTGTTTGTTGTCTGATTGACGATCCACCACGATTGAAGACCCTGCAATCTAAGGAATAGTTGCTGCCATCCGTGTAAGAGAGGAGCCGCCCAGCTGCCTGCGTGAAGGAGAGGCCTGTGTATTGTTTCCTGCGTGAAGGAGGAGCCACGATTTGGATCGCTGCTGAGAACGTTGGGATCTATCCACAAGAAAGGAGCCGTTGCATGTGAGATCGCTGCTGGAGAAGTTGCCCGAGGTTACTGGAGAAACTGAGTCTCTATTGGAGAAGTGGCTGCATGAAGCTTGAGGAGCCGATTGATTGAACTGGAGGCTGTAAATATTGGGGTGACATCTTTGTTGAAGTGGAGGCCGTGACGGGAAGGCCGCGACATTTCCATTGCTGGCAATCTGCCGCCTTCCCCTTGATCACTGCAAATTGGTGCCCAAGTGCTAATGTGCTTATGTGAATGATTTCTAGGTGAAGGTGCATGTGGCAAATCGCAACCCCATTAGTATTATTTGAAATCGCCATTGATATATCTGTTGTCTTTGGTGTTTATTTGCACTGCGTGATGGTATTGTGAAGCAATCACTGTTAGTGTGAGAACTGGTAGAGAGCCGCCATTGTTTATCCAAGCGAGGAGGAGAAGCGCTGAATGGAGCTCACTGGAAGGAAGAGCACGCTTCCTGCAATCGCTAAAGAATTTGAGAGAATGCTACCCAGGAGAACCCTGCTGGAGAAGATCTTTGTGTGGCTGCTGAAGTCACTGCCCAATCTGAACTAAATCTCCGTCATTGAATCGAGAAAGAACTTGCTTCCATAGAATAATTGAGATCGTTGTCATCCTCTGACTATGGAGATCGCAACCTACGTGGAGGAGCTCTCAGCCACTCTGTCGTGGGGATCGTTGAGGGGAGACTCATAGCTGAAGAGTCGATTGTTGGTAAAGAGACGCACGCTGCCCAATTATAGCTGCTACGCACCATAAAGTATATAGCTTGGATCGCTGCTACCATTTGCTTCTTTTGCTGCGAGTGGATTGTATTTCATCCTACAGACTGACTGGGTGAAGAGGAGAGATAGTTGAACACCTGTACTGGCAGGTCCAACATGCCGAGAGAAGACTGTTAATCGTTGCTTGCAGATCCGCGCATATCTTTGGAATAGATCGCTGAATCTTGAAGAAGAGTAGCATTTCCTTGAAGGTTGTTGATTGTTGCTATGGGAAAGTATTTTTTTAAAATTTGGTTGGATGCTTGGTGAGTCCAAGTGTGTGGAGTTTCCTTAATGGTATGTAAGGGGTTATATTAGTCTTGGTCATCAATGAAATGATGAGATGTATATGTAATGGGTTTATGATTTTTATGAGCATTTAGTACCTGAATTATTGTAAGGGGTGTATGATGGGTTGTACTCGACATACTAGAGTTTTTTGGTTCAAAGTTGTAAAGCTTAGCCATAGGCAAGCTGATTTCTCCAGGTTGTTGTAAGGCCTGTCCCAAATGTTTAGTCACACATGTTGTGGTGCGTAATCGCACATAGTTATCCCTCTTATTCATAGAGTGGATGTGTTATCAAGTTGTGGAATAGACCACTGTGAGCAGTATGGGGGTGCCATGTGTACCCGTAGCCTGAACTTGATGAAGGTCAAAGAAGCGAGAGCCTTCGATTCAGGGGGGAAAGTTGAGATGGAAGAATCTCAGAGTGTGACAAACCAAATTATGATTAAGGGAGAATTTAACATTGATGAACCATGTAGCTAAAAAGGATTCCTAGAGAACTGGCAGTTACAGCGGCTGAGCACCCATGTAGTCCGATAGATGGATTTATTTTCATATGGACGTCAATAATCAGATGCAGGTACAAGAAATGTTATTGAGAAAACCCAAAGTGATGAAAGCAGCATGAAGATCAAGACTACTCTGCGAATGCAAATCAATTCGAGATAAACATTAAGGGAGGGTGTTAGATTAATATTTATCTTGTTGTGAGCTGTTGATAAATCTGAGAGATTCTATCCTAATTTGGTGTATGGTTGAGATATTATATCAACTTCTACCAGCTATGTTTAGCATCTCTCGACTCTATATATTGGAATCTGCATGTACTGTAAAATATAGTTTTAATATACTAGATTATAGTTTGTGTGAATAATGTCTCCTCTCTCCATTTTTAATAAAGTTACTATATTGCAATTTGCAATTTGTGCATGTTCATGCTTAAATAAAACAAATATGAAGGAACATTATTTTTATTAACATGATTACTATAGTAGTCCATGGTTATCATTTTGGATTTTCCTAGGAATTCCCTTGATATGCCTTTGATCTCTGGGGGATTGTGACCATGGGTGAGAACCTGATTAAAGCACACACTAAATATTGTCTCCAAGTTCAATAGATCGACCTGATTAAAGCACAACACTAAAGGATGGGTTGTGATGAGTCAATTCATAAAAAAAAAAGGCATTATAATTATATATATAGTTTTATCTCTTTATATAATTTCTAATGTTTTTGTTTTATGGATTTGCTAATTACCATCGGGTTTATATATATATATATAAAAACATGATGTTTAGTCAATCTATAAAACAAAAAGCATATATAGAGTTAAAACTTTATAGCTGATATTATCTTTATATTTTGATTTTATATAATATTTTTTTGGAGTGGATATGTAACACATCAGCGATACAAATATGCATACCTCAGCAATGTGGGCTGTATAGAGAGCCTCTAGATCCCATTACTTTTCGTAACTTTCTTTAAAGAACGTTATTTCAATGTTTAATCTACACTAGAATTATTTTTCTGTTATATCGAGATGGAATATGTTTTACAACATATCAAACCGTATGTTCCTTTACAACTTAGAATTAAATTTTAATAAGGTAAATGTAACACGTCAAGCCTTGTGCCCATTCCGGGCTTAAGAGCTAAGCTTATGATTAAGGCCAATGCCAATGTAGCACAACTAAAATAGTAGGATCTTAACGTGTCAATAAGTGTACTCTGGTAAAATTGTAAACCAGACATGATGCGGCAGCTAAGCATTGAATTCATGCAGAATTATTAATTAGTATAGCCAAAGCATTCCACTACTATAAGATATTATGAATTACAATGTGCATGTCACAGTTTTGGAGTTGTTTAATTTTCTACGATGTGCCTGGGCACTTCTGGAGTTGTTTATTTATATTCGCCCACAAGCAACTAAACAGATTGGTCTACTTGTTTACATCCAAAGAGCATCACATGCACACAAGATCCACAAGATCCCTAAAAGATTTTGTTCTTCTTTATCCCAGCCATTTATTTGAAATTTGTCTGTCATCAAAAGTATGGCTAAGGTTCGTCACTGCTACATGGATGGAGTTTTATCGTTTTAAACCTTAGCATACATTGTGTGTATATATTTGTGAGAGTCATTTGCGACCCACGGGAATATATACAATAAAATTGAACAGAAGGAATTAGGCTGCTAAGGGAATAGAGCTATGAGGAACATAGCTGTTGCTCCTGATTTTCCCAGCGCCTATCGAGGATGGCAAACGCCAGTTCCATATATAATTTGTGGAGTCTCTGCGATGATCGTTTTGATAGCCCTTGGCTTCTGCATTCTTGCTTGCTCCAACTGGAAAGAAAACAACAGAGGCCATGTTACACAATCAAATGCTGGGGGTGGCGAAAACAATCAGACGATGGAGAATACCATGTCGTCTTTTCCAGATGATAAACAAGAGAAAGTAGCTGTGATTATGGCTGGGGATGAGACGCCTAGATATATTGCTAAGCCCACCTCTGTGTCTGCAATATGAAAGTGTCAATACATGGCTCCAGGATATGAGTTTTAAGTGATTCTGTAATTGAAGTCAGATGGTACAGGAAATATATTGTAGAGAGCTCACTGGCTTGGTTGCTCTGATCTCCTACCATCATTGCCATAGAAAGAGGATATGATGGTGTTGAATATAAGTTGGTCATTGTCAATATCATAATTTGAATTTGAAAACATTTAAGTTGAATTTAAAATCTCGGTCAAGCTAGAAAGAGCAAGTTTCATCTTTTGCAAATTGAACATAAGTTGAATTTTAAAATCACCGTCAAGCTGAACAGAGCAAGCTTATGTTTTTCTTGTTTTCTTTTTGTTTATGACATTATTTTGAATGTGGAATTTGACTGCAAGGTTTGATTCTTTTTCTAGTTGATTACAAAACACATGAATTCAGGGTTGATTCTGTATGAAATCTAGGAACACTACAAGAAAAAGGGCATTTTAGCCTCACATTAGCACCACTATTTGTAGAGGATTTGGGAAATCCTCAATTTTCAAATAGTGGTGCAAAAGTGGTGATAATGTGGGGATACGCAAGTGGTGCTAAGATTTATGGTGCAAAAGTGGTGTTTGTAAAAAAGTTGTTTCTGGTGTTAAATGAATGTGTGGCATTCCACGGTGTATGGTGCAAACCACCAAAACCAATCTTAGGTGGATTGAAGTTTTGTGGTGCAAAACACCAAAACGAATCCAACATGGATTGAGACTTTTTGGTGCAAAACACCAAAATTATTATTATTATTATTTAATATACACAAACTTGTATATGGTGCAAAGCACCATAAAATAACAAGTGGTGCAAAGCACCATAAAATAATAAATGGTGCAAAAAAAATATAAATCACATATTATATATATTTATATATAATATGTGATTTATATTATTTTGCACCACACTCATATATACATTTCTTTACAAGGTTAATTCTGCACAATCTGGTTGCAATAACGGTATTTGGGAGTGCTGAATCCATTTCTACATTAAAAACAATAATTTCACCAAAACCAAAATTGCAATCAGTAAAGACTACTTAACCACCAGATTGTAATAATAGAAAACTGGAAAATACCAAAATAATAAAACATCTTACATTAACCAAAAACGCAATCAATACAGGCTACTTAACCAGATTGTAGTGATAGAAAATTGGAAATATGTTTAACAGTAACTACTTTAGAAAAAACAAATATGGAAGGGCATCCGTTGCATTTCTTATTTCCGAAAGAGAAAAATAATTGAAATATTCTTTTTCTGAAGTCTTCGATCACTAAAACACTCATTTCACTCAACAACATGCAGGCTGAATGTTGTATACACTCATTTCACTCATTGCCACAAAGTGACAGTTAAACTTGAGAATATAAATCTTTTCAAAAGGTATCAATAATTCCATTAGAAAGAGGAAGCCAACTAAAGGGCATCCGTTGCATTTCTTATTTTCGAAATAGGAAAAGATTTGAGATCTTTTTCTAAAGAATTAAGAATTGGTATGGCAGATTCCTCAAACTTAAATCTAAATTTCAAAGTACAAAGTTTAAGATTCGATTCTTTTATATATTTTAATGACAAAGTTCAAGGTTTGATTTTTATATATATTTTAATGTAAATACAAAGTTGTTGATAGAAGGATCTTTGCAATTCAATTTGAGTTATTCTTTACTGCAACTATTAATTTAGTTTTAAATTTATTAATAAAAGTAATATTATGATTTTCATAATAAATTCAAAACTTTAAAATGTGGAAAATATATAATAACAAATTTCATAATAAGTTAAACGATAAACTTTAAAATCAAAATTGAAAAATTATATTAAAATAATTTAAAGTCAGACTTAATTATATTTTCTATTGTTCTCTCACTACAACACAATTTTTTTCAGCATGTATAAACTAAATATCATTTGAGAAAAATGATAGTCCACACTGAGAAATAAATCAACCGTCACCAATGTTACAATATATTGCCAAGGCTCTTGAATATGTTCTTACAACAATCGAATTCTTATAGTACTAAGTTTTGCTTTCTCCTCTGATCTGCGTCAGTTTTTCCAGCACTTTCAAACACCGGCGATGTCTCCGCTTCTGGGTGGGGTCGGAACTTTCAGACACAGCTTCAATTCTGGTGGCTTCTTCTTTACCTGCTATGATAAAAAAACAAACACATAAACATTCGGACCTACAATTCAACTACAAAAACTCTGTATTAACTTGCCAAAAAGAAAACTCTTTACATGGTCTTCTTAATACCCTATGCATCAAGTCTAGAGGCTTCCTCTCCTTGAGAGAGTGTGCCCTCTAGAGGATTCTGCACTGTCTAATTGTCCTTACTTATATTACTATTTTTGGATTAATAAGTCTCAGCTACCAAATCTGATATTGAGGGACCGGAGGAATTAATTTCACCTGCCAACACATATGAAATTTATTTAGATATCTGTTCTGGTAAAAGGTCTGGTTCCAGCTGTAAATATTGTTTGAGTGAAGTATCAATAAGCTCATTTAACTCCATTTAAATGTAATTAACTCAAAGTGAGCACCCATTTAATCACCATGTTCACCTCCTTTAAAGATGCTATCATCAAATTTAAAAGGGATACATATAGAACCTCTTATAAATAAAAACATTATTTTAGCTATTAAATTCAATAAAATTATAATTTGATTGTATAAATAAAAACATGTGATCTCTTATAGATAAAAACATTATTTTAGCTATTACATTCAATCAAATTATAATTTGATTGTATATCTTTATATATTTCAAAATAGATAGAGATGAAATCTACAAGATAACATCTTGTAGATAATAAATTTGTAAAGCTGCAACTACTCTTTGTCAATTTCTCGTTTTTAAATAAATATCTGTAACAGTCATGTTACTCCCTTGTCTAAGTCCAACACTGTAATCTGATCGATATCATGAGATTGGTTAAAAATACCTTGCATCCCTTAGTCTTGGGTTTTGATTTCGAGTATCTAATCGTTTTCTTTGTTAGTTGTATTCCCGTGCATGATTTTGGAATATCCATGTTTGAAAGACTCGTTGAACATAACAAGACGCCATTGCTTTTACCAATATATCCTTATCTACAGTCATATACAAAACTGGTCACCGGGGAAAGAAATAGGTCGCCTGCATGTATGATGTCTCCCATGTATTTCTGGTCTCACTCATATCTAGAGACTGGACAACAGTCACTCCAACTATTCTTTTGCTATAGGATATCCTATTTTAATTTAAAGTAGTCATATTAATTACCATGTAAAGAGTATATAAATTATCTAACAGCGTTAGGAACCAATAATAGATTGGACGGGCTTAGGGTTAGCACTTAGATCATTGGTATTACCTTTTGAAGGAAGCTAGAAGGATGACAGGCAATTAGCCAAATGCTCCTGATGCTTCCAAAGTAAGCACCTTATGTAAACCCTGTTAAACCTGTTAGATGCCTTTACTCGCTACCAAATAAATAACTGGAGAAATAGGAGTGGAGTGAAGAGAAATGAATGGCAGAAATGAAATGCCTTCTCAATCTGTATCCGCAATGAAGTCTCAATCGGCAATAGAACGTGGCGTGCAATGGTAATAAATAGATAGATATATTTAAGAATGATATCTTGAAAATGATGGGGAGGCGACAATGGTAGTTTCCCTTTTGAGATGGATGATAGCCGAGGGAGAAGACCCAACTAACATAACCATCCTTGCAGCGTATGGTGGACAGGTATTCTTCTTATTTCTAAAGAAATAGCTGTTGCTTCGGGAGCTTAACAGTCTAGAACATAGATATTTGCTTGCTCAGACAGGTAGTGGATACAAGTTTCATAAAACGTTGAAACTGAAATGCCTGGAGAAACGTTTTTTTAAAGGCATTTCAAAATGGCATTTAATCTCATGGGGTCTCATTTTAGAGCGCTGAGTCTGAGAGTAGCCAATATTGTTTTCTCAGAGTGGCAAATGTCTTTTGAACCTTTTTATCAGGTATCATTGCCGAGGAAGAAGCTAGAAATGTGCGAGTACTCATAACGTTCAAATTCATACAATTGATCGATTTCAAGTAAGAGCCCATGTAAATCAGATATGGGTTTTCTTGTTTACTCCATAATGTTTCCATTTGTTTTGTGAGATTTAACTAATGCTAATGCAGGGTTCTGAAAATAAAACAGTTGTGGTATCCCTGGTACTATCTAATGAGGATGGACACATTGGATTTCTGGCCAAACGAAATAGGCTGTGCGTGTTCGTTTCAAGAGAAAGGGGCACACTCTATTTTTGTGGGAGTTGCAGCACTTTCTCGAGGAAATCACCACACTGGAAAACCCTTCTCCATTATTTCCAAGATCGGAAGTGTTTGGGTGAGCAAATCTATATGCATTGCCAGAGACATCCTTGTGATCTGCCTTTTACAATTTGTAGTTCAGAGGTTAACTCCTTCCACCCTCTGTTATGCAAAAGGCCCTGCAAATCTATTCTTAACTGCAATCACCACTGTCAGAGCACCAATCACCATGGAGATCATCCAGATTGTGGGGTAACTGTCCAATTTTCGTTACAAGATTGTGGGCATGAGGCAACAAATGAGTGTTCACAAAAGGAGGAAACAATATTATGCAAGAAGGAGATAACTTATACATTTGAGGCCTGTCAACCCAAAGATGTTTTCGAGTGCTGGCGAGTTAAGACAAATACTGATTTGAAATGTATGCAAGTATGCCCCAAGAAATTAGAGTGTGGAAATCCATGTACTCTGAAATGCTATGAAAACTGCAAAGCGAATCCTTGTTCTATATGTGTTAAAGATAAAAAAGGAACAAGCAGAAAAAGAAAAGTTGCGGGAGGCAGAGAAGCTTAAACTGGAACTGAAATAATTAGAAAATGAAATAGAGCGATTGAAATTGCAGCATGATAGAGGAGAGACATCAATCATAGAACTTGATTCAGAAGAAGAAACTGCTGCAGAATATTTTCAGGTTTATAATTTGCCTTACGTTTCTTCCTTAGTCATGATCTGCATACGTGTTTTATTGCTAGTCTATTGTTGGTTGTTGATATATCCGAGGAACGTTCGGCAAGTGCAAGCTAAAGATAAGACCGAAAAGTTTATACAACCAATACATGGAATTCTTCCTATTGTGACCAAGATCGAAAAGGTCTGCAACCTGAAATTACAAATCATGTTTGTAAAAGCTCAGAAGGATCTGATTAATCCCATGGCTCCCACCCAGTTCCTATTCCATGGAACCAGTAATGATGGTATTCAAGGGATTGTAGAGAAAGGATTCTGACTTCGGCCTGCAAAGAAAAGAAATAGGTTTGGACAGGTATGTTCGCAGCTGGCCATAATTTTTCTAACATTCTTATCGCTTTCTCTTAACAAAACCACCAAAATAATAATGTTATACTTAGCAGGGGATCTATTTTTCTACAGATTCATCAAAAAGTGCACATACAATCTATACCAAAGGAATCAACAAACTCTGCAGGAAGGGACCGATCATAAATCTCCACTACATGGAAAGGGGAGGGAGGTAGATACACGACTGGTTTGATGATCACAAAATTAGGTTTTTGAGTACCCAGAGTGGGATTCAACACATGAATAAGTCTCTGAACATGATAATCATTGTTTTCGTGATCATCTTACTTAATAGGTGGTTGGCCCTCGGGTGCAGTGCACAAGTTTGCGAGACGAGCATATCAAGGTGGTGTTGTGGCCTTATAATAACACATAGCGGGAGGGGAGGAGAGGCAATTATATTGGGAGGGGGACATTTGCTTGGACCTAGTCCGTCGAACTGTAAAATGCAAAACACAGGACAAGCTAAATCTTACACCAGCAATACAACAGAGGTAAATTTGAAGGCTCAAGAAAGTGCGTCAAAGGTGTTTATCAAAATCGCTAATCTAGACATAGCACACAAACAATAAAAAATTATTCTATCGTTAACATAGTATAAAAATAACTGAGATGCATGTTAGAGGAAACATATGGATGCATGACATGCCTTGAACTAAATATTAGGAGAAAGCAATTTCTAGCATAGGGTAAAAGTAGAAGAACAACAGACCTGGGAGTGATGATTGGCATAAGAGCCCCTTGAATGATTAATTCCATACTTCCTCCAACGCCCAGGAGACTGTAGATATACACTCCAATGCCTAGATGGTTGTGCGTGCTCACGCCCAACTAGAGAATGATGAAATTAATGCCCAGGTGTTAAATATTAACCCCCAAATCAGTTGTGTATAGTGCACTCGGCCCCTAAACAAGTGGACTCGGCCACTACAGATATCTTGCACTCCTCAGAGTTGTACGCTGCCTTTACAAGAGCTTACAACTTCCACAATGTAGAGTGCGCCACACTTCTATAGTAGTTGATCTCTAAACAATCAAATCAACCACATTGGTAGCAAGGTGCCTTTCTACATGTCAACTCGCCCCACTCTACAACAGTATGTGGCTATTGTAGTAAGAAAAGACGAGAATGCTCTTATTTGTCCGATGCACCCTCTATAAACTGTCTTCAAACCTAAAAAATATACCACGTTTTTGCCCCCACTATTGTATCAATGTATTCAACCATGGATTCTAGTGAGATATTACAGAGTTTAAATTTGAAAAAATACACCACAAATCTTTATTAACAAATACACTTGAAAAGGGGATCCAAAACCTCTTCTTGGACACAACAATTATTCCAAATATGCAGAAATTGGGTGATAGGTGAGAACCCTGATAGTTGAGATCATCACGCCCATTCATATAAACACTGCAACATAGCTCCCAGGCATCCCGCAACAGGTTTTCCGTGAGAAGAGACTCTGCGGCGCCCATTAATCTGACATGAAACCCTGTTCCTGAGGCCAAAAGAGTTTTGGGGCGCGCGGGACATGAAACCCTGTTCCAGAGGCCTAAAGAAGATTTGGGGCAAGGGACATGGAGGGAAAATTGAAATTTCACCTCTTTAAAATTAATAATAAGATAAATAAAAAATAAAATATTAATTAACATTATTAAAATAAAATTAATAGGATAAATAAAAAAATAAAATATTAATTAACATAATAAAAAATTAATAGGATAAATAAAAAAAATAAAATATCAATTAACATAATTAAAAATAAAATACAAGCAATAACACAAACATAATCAATGGTCAAAATAAAAAGGAAGTCATGGAGCTAGAAGACAAAGAACCCATGGAGAGAGATAAACTTACTACCCTAGGGAAATCTATAATAAGTCCATCTTTGTTTGTATTATTGATCTCAATGTTGTTGTTTGTATTATTGATCTCAATGTTGAGGTTAATTAAATTGTTCTTGGTTATGGTCATAGCTTAATTAAAGATACACTAGGGTTCTATAACGTGGATGGGAAGTCCATTAGCTCCACTGTAAAGTAAGTTAATAGAGTTGAAGCTATATTGTATTGTTGTAGCAATCACAAATTAATTTCCAAACTTGAATCCAAAATATCCCTTCACATGCATCGATATCACATAGATTTCCAATAATGAACGAATCACTATAACGTGGTCCTAGACATTATCCATGTCCCTCAATATATCAACAAATGGTTTCTATTTCGATGTTTGGGTTAGAGCCCCGATGGGAAAAGAGGTGAGCAACAAGGGGATTATGAGGAGGGCCATGAGGTATTCATGAAACCTTTCTTTAGCACAAGGGAATAATTAATTGAAATATGGAAGGGGGCAAGGGCATACAATGAGGAAATCACCAAGGGGAAATAAGCTACTTTAGGCCTATGCATCAATAAAGGCTACCCAGTGGGAGGAGTCCAAGGCTATAGAGGTAGTAAAGTTTATCCAAGTTGAAAAGTATAAACATTTAAGATTTGATCCTTTGATGATGCAAGGACAAGACAATCCAAGGTCAAGAAAAATGTTGGAGAGGGTATTGTTAGTGGAAAGTTTAAAAGTTTAATGGTGGCAGTTTCAAAGTGGGGTCTTCCTGGAAGCAAAGTGAAGGAGATCGTAAACATTCCAAAAACCCTAGAGCCAAGGTTCTTGTTAGTTGCCAAAGATGTTATCTAGGGAAGAGATCTTACCTATTTTGAAGAAGATTCAGGGTTAAGTCATTGGTTAATGAAATTGAGCCAATTTTTAATCAAGGATGAGGATTTAGAATCCTATCACATGTTGGTTTTACGGGAGGTGAGGAGGTTAATAATAGGGGAAAGGAGAAGGAACCAGATCTTGACGTTTTTGGTAGCAAGTAAACAAAACAAAAAACATATAAGGTCGAGGGAGAAATGAGTAAAATGGTGTTAGGAGAGGATGTGGGCATGGACGAATTTAAAAAGTTAATGGAGCTTACCTTGACTAGACAACTCATGGGGAAACATGTGAAGAAAGATTCATTACAAGGATCAATGGAAAGGAATTAGAAGGAACCCTATGGCATATGAAAATATTCCATGCATTGCTTCGAGGATGGATATCCTTTCAATTAAAGTGTGAAAGTGACGTGGAGAAAATCCTAGATAAAAGTTGTTTATGGAGCCTTCACTGTTATTCCTGAGACATTGAAAACCTAGTTTTTATCTACAAAAAAAAAACATTTTGTAGACAACCTACTTGGGTAATTATATATTCCTTTCCCATGAGTTTTGGAGTAAAAACATCATGAAATTCTTAGGGAAGGTTTGGGTATTTTTATTGACTTTGAAATAGAATTCCAAACTAGAGTGGAAAAAAAGACAATTAAAAATTTAGTAGAAATGGACCTTCAAGAAGGATTTCTATATGAAATGGTAAGTGTTTAGGGAATGGAAATTTAATCATTATTGGGTTGTTGGAAACCACCCTTTAGATGCTTTGAGATGTTATGAAATAAGAAATGTTTGGAAATAATGCAAAGAGAAGGATTAGAAGTGAATCTAGAGGAGTAAAGAAAAGGTCTCCCAAGAAGGAATAAAAGATAATAATAATAAAAAAGAAATAGCAAGGGGTATTTTGGATTATGTGCTAGTCGAAGAGGTGGCAAACAAAGTAGGTGAAGACTAAGGAATAAATCAATTCGAGCAGAAAAAGAGTGAAATGGTAATCTCCTTATGCACAAGTGGGCCAAAGGATTTGTCTACTACGGTGCTAAGGTTAGGGTTAACTCTTCACGATGTTGCATAAAAGATGGGTGTGCCAAAAGGTGAGGTTTGTATATGGTTTCATGTTGTTGCATGGGTCTTCCATATGTCACTCCAATTGAACAAAGTTATCAGCAACAATTCAATACAAATATGAGAAGACTCAATGGATTATATGTGATCCATGGCTCAAAAGATTAATAATGGGCAATGTAAATGAAGGCCATAGTTTCACTCCTCAATTTTGCTTGGAAACTATCAGATAACTTAAGACAAGTAGCTAGGGATTCCAAGCCTGGCCACAAAGGGTTTTTACAAGGTTTGCTACCTCGTATAGGCTCAAATACTATGTGCAACTCAAATACAATATAGAGGATTGGTTTTGTACTCTTTAGTGCATTATTGATAAAGTTTCAGCGTTGATGAAAAAAAGTGGGTAATGGGATACTGCTTCATCTTCAATTAGTGTTCTAGGGCAAAATGATCAAAAGAGACATTGCATTATGTGCAACAATAAGTAAACAAAAATGAATTGGGCGAGAAGTCACGTATGGTTTGAATCTATCATTTGTGAAGGATTGAAACCCTAGCTGAGTATTCTAAAGACATTCAATTAATAAATTATTTAGATGATCTTACAAAAAAATTTAGTATTTGGACGTGATAACTAAAAGGGACTATTTAGGTGCTAACAAAATATCACTTAGAACAAAGGAAAAGGGGTCACACTCTTGGTGGAAATAAAAACGTTAGTCTCTACTATTTTAGAGGGTAGACTTTGTGGGGTAGTGCAATTTCAAAAGACCATCATGAGCATTTAAATGTTGGGGTTGCGGAGGGTACAACTACATAGTGTACAAAAGGTAAAGCTAGGGCTCTCAAAGTGAAATCTAGAGTGTGTAATTGTGTGTAGTATTATTCCCTATCACTAAAGGATTCATTTTCCCATTGTCCTAAAGAGACATATCTTTTACTAGTTTAAGGTTTTAGGTAATGCACTTGTAGGCCAACTACATGAAGGATTTGATTAACAAGTGTATGTGTCATTTGAAGGAAATTTCAATGGTAATAAGCTCAACCTAGGGTGTTTAATTTTACAACCCTAATGGCCAAAAAAAGATGGTCATGATGGTGGATGGGGGTAAGGACAAGAAGAGAATAAAGTTTTTGAAGAAGAACGAATAGAATATATGTTTGGTGATGGGAAAATATATTAAAGTAAATTAAATTCTAAATTACTTTGGAAATACCCTAGTTGGTAAATTTCTCGGGAGACAGATGGAAAAGCATTTGGGGAATGAGTAGATGCAACGATCTTGGGCTCTAGTTATTATCTATGGTTCATCATTTAACTTGTTGTCCCATGGATGGGTAGCGTTCATATCCATTATGAATTTGATGCATTTGTGACTCAAAGGAGTAGTTTATTCTAGGGTTCTAGATATTTGCATATAAAATTTTGCCACCCATGTTTCAAACCTATATCAAAGGCCATATCAAACATTCATGTATGGGTTAATACGATGACCCTCCCAGTGGAATTCTAGTATGATAACTCATGTCTTGCAATTATGGAGAATTAACTAATTGGTAGGAAAATATTAGTGGATCGAGCTTATAAGGAAGACAATTGTTGGTTGGTTTCCAAATTCATGGTTGAAATTAACAGTAAAGAAGCGCTTTCTAGAGTTTGGAGATCATGGTCGGTGATTTGGTATATTCCTAGATGTTAGTTTAATCTAATATACCCTTCAGATGCATCTAATTCCATCAAGATGGACATGTAGTGAAGGATTATGATAGACACTTGAGGAAATTAATATGGGGAAAACATTGGACTAAAATTATGATGGGGTGACCAAACAGGTCGAGGAGGTGGTTATTAAAAGTTCTTTTAAGATGATAGAAAGAAGATGAGGGTGAAGGTGAAGGCTTAAGTTTTGCAGTGGCCTGGGACATTGTTGGGTCTTCCTGGGTTTTAGTAGGGAGCATTTCAATTGAAGTCAAAGGTACCATCTTGAACAAAATATATGTTTAAAAGTATGTCATAGCAAAGTAGCATTCATTACAGATATCTTTTAAAACATTTGCTCAAGAAATGTGAGAATTGTGATTAAATTATATCCATGGATTTATCCCCCATTTTTATATGAAATAGTATACTCAATAAATTCCAACATTGCCAAGTCAACCTATGGGTTTCTTTTGACAATAAAATGAAGTTTTTTAACGAGATTTTGGTTCTATGTGGTGGTGGTACACCTAATCATGACATTGGGAATGATTGTTGGGAACCTAAATTTGACTAGGTCAAGTTTGAATAAGTGAATGCAGTAGGAAGTGACATTATAAATAATGATCCTAGTATAATTGATTCTAACAATGTCTCACTATAGGGTGAGTTTGAGGGACATAATGCTTACTATGAAAAACCAAGAATTATACCTACTATGAAAAACCACCTAATTCCATACATATACCCACATAGAGGCCATGTGTCCTAGTTTGAGGTGTCAATCTTTGGATTAAATGCCTAGGATCTTCCTTTAGGGATTAAAGCCCAAGTTTCCTACCCCAACCATGTCAAGGTACTCGAGATCAATACCTAGAGCTCAAAAGGCGCTAATGGAATCCATATCACCACTCAAATGCAAATTGATCCATCGATAGGTCATGTGTGGTATTTAAAGTCATTGTTCTTGGACATAGATGACTAGAAATTCCTTTAGGGAATGAAGCTTTGGTTTCTTACACATGCCATCGGCCTTCAGTCCCATTATTAGTGTTTAAAATCCCCTAATGTCATGAATATCCCTTGGTGTAACAATGGTTTTTTTAGGGCCAGCGGAATGGTCTTCTTCCCCGGAAAGACATTTCCAATGCCCTAATCCCCATACATATTTCTCAAAATCACCTAATGTCAAAAACATCATCAATCACGCGCCAATGATACCCTCAGTAGGAAACGTATTTTTGGTGGAGGAAACCTTCTTATCCCTATATGGTTAGAAGATTCCTTTAGGGATTGAGTTGCATGTCTCCTCCATCACCATGTCTAGGGTCCTAAGACCACAAGGCCTAGATACATAGCACCATGGATACCCATGCAAAGTCATGCGTAGTTATTTGAGGCATCGTGCATGGATCTAGATGGCTCATTGGTTTCTTTAGAGCCAAAGGTATGGTCTTCATCCATATAATTCCATTCCAAAGGCCATATGACACCTTCATGATTTTCAAACCACCTAATGGAACCAACATCCTGAATCATAGGCCAATGGTACCTTCAATACGTTACGTGTGGTTGGTGGAGGAAACTTAGTTCTAGATGCTTAGAAGATTCCTTTAGAGCTTGAGGTTTAGGTCTCCTCCACTAACCATGTCCAAGGCCCTAAGGCCACAAGACACAAATACATAGAACTATAGATACCACTCCAAATTTGTGCATGGTGTTTTGAAGCAATGTTCATGGATTTGAATTCCTCGACAATTTCTTTACGGCCAAAGACATGGTCTTCTTCCCTGGAACATCATTTCCAAGGCCCTAAGACACTATATAATACTCAAAACAACTTGTTGTCATCGACATCCTAAATCATAGGCTAATAATACACTCAAGAATCCATGTGTGGTTGGTGGAGACCACCTCCTTAGCCAAACACATAGTCACTCTTCCTTACAATGTCATTCCCAAGGCATTGACGCAAGTAGATATTACTCAAAATATCTAATTGTACTAAGATCCTCAATCATAATCCAATGCTACCTTCAGGAGACTATGTGTGGTTGGTTGAGGTGTCCTTCTTATCCTTGGATGGATATAAGATTCCTTTATTTCCCAAGGTTTAGGTCTCCTCCCTTGACCATGTCCAATGCCCCAATTCCTAATGACTTGGATGCAGAGTGCCATGGATATATTATGAAGCCATGTGTGGAGCTTTCTGGCATTATTTATGGCTTTGTATGCCTAAATGGTTTCTTTAGGGTTAAAGGCATGGTCCTCTTCCATAGAGTGTTGTTCCCAGGGCCCTGAGACATGTGTCTAATGCTCAAATCCAACTATTGGCATTAAAATCACCGACCATAAACCAATGATACTCTCAAGAGGCCATATGTGGTTGGTGAAGGCATCCTTCTTAGACATAGATGGCTAGAAGCTTCCTTTAGGGCCCTATGTTTAGGTTTCTTTCATTGACCATGTCAAATTCCCTAAGGCCACAAGACCTAGATACATAGTGCCATGGATACACCTGCAAAGTCATGTGTAGTTCTTTGAGGCATTGTTCATGGTTGTGGAATCCTGAATGATTTCTTTAGGTCCAAAGCATGCTATTCTTCCCTAGAAATTCATTCCCAACACCTTGAGACATGTACTTACTCCTCAAAACACCCTAATGTCACTAACATCCTCAATCATAGGCCAGTTACCCTTGAAAGGCCATGTGTTGTTGGTGGATAGAACCTTCTTATCCCTAGATGGCCATAAGATTCCTTTAGGGCTTGAGCTTCATGCCTCCTCCCATGACCATGTCCAATCCCCCAAGTCCCCAAGACTTGGATACATAGTGCCATGGATACCCTTGGAAAGTCATGCATGGTGCTTTAAGGAGTTGTTCATGGTTTTCGATGACTCAATGGTTTCTTTAGGTCCAAAGGAATGGTCTTTCCCCTAGAATGCCATTCCCAAGGCATTGAGACACAGACATATTTTTCAAACCCACCTAATGGAATTGTCATCCTTAATCATAGGCCAATGATACCCTCAGGAGGCCATGTTTGGTTGTTGGAGGAAACCTTCTTAGCCTTGGATGGATAAAATATTTCTTTAAGGCCCTTGTTTCAAATTTCTTCCATTAACCATGTCGAAGAAATCAAGGCCCTCAGACCTAGATACAAAGCTCAATGGATACCCTTGCAAAGTCATACATAGTTCTTTGAGGCATTGTTAATGGCTCTAGATTCCTTAGTGGTTTATTTATGGCCAGATGCATGGTATTCTTCTCTAGAGCATCATTCCTGATGTCCTAAGACACCTACATACTTCTCCAAACCACATAATTGCATTAATATCCTGAATCATATGATAATGATACCCTCAGCAGGCCATGTGTCGTTGGTTGAGGTGATCTTCTTAGCCTTGGATGGCTATATGGTTCCTTTATGGCTAGAGGTTAAAGTCTCCTCCCTTGAGCATGTCCAAGGCCCCAAGGACCCAAGACATGGATACATAGTGGCATGGATATCCATGTAAGGTCATGCATGGTGATCTAGGCATTGTTCATTACTCTAGATGCCCCAATTGTTTCTTTAAGGACAAAGGGACGGTTTTTTTCCCCTGTAACATCATTCCCAAGGCCCTGAGACATGTAGAGACTACTCAAAACCACCTAATGGAAATGACATAGTCAATCATAGGCTAATGATACCCTTAAGAGTCCATGTGTTTTAAGTGAAGGAAATCTTCTTAGCCTTAGATGGATAGAATAATCATTTAAAGCTCGAGATTGAGGTCTCCTCCACTAACCATGTTTAAGGCTCCAAGGCCACAAGACCTAGATACATATCAACATAGATACCCCTATGAAGTAATCAATGCTGCTTTTAGATAGTGTTCATGGCTCTAGATTCCTTAATGATTTCTTTGGTGCCAAAAAATGGTCTTCTTCCATGGAACACAATTACCAAGGGCTTAAGACATGTGCATGCTACTTAACACCACCTAACTATAACAACATCCTCAATCATAGGCCAATTATACAATTAGGAGGTTGTGTATGGTTGGTGGAGGAAAAATTCTTACCCCTAGACGGTTACAAGCTTCCTTTAGGGGCGACGGTTAAGGTATCCTCCACTAACCATGTCGAAGGCCCTAAGGCCACAATACTTAGATATAGAGTACAATGGATACCCCTACAAAATCATGCATGGTGCTTTGAGGCATTATAATTCATAGATTTGGATGCCTCAACGATTTCTTTAGTGTTAAAGGCATGGTCTTCTTCCCTAGAACATCACTCTCAAGGCCCCAAAACATGTACATACTGCTCAAAACCACCTAATGACACCAACATCCTCAATCATATGCTAATGATACTCTCAAGAGGCCATGTGTTGTTGGTGGAGGAAACCTTCTTAGCCCTGGATGGATAGGAGATTACTTTAGTGGTCGATATTTAGGTCTCCTCCATTGATCTTATCAAAGGCTAAAAGGCCATAAGACCTAGATACATAGTGTCTCAATGGATTTGGATGCCTTGATGGTTTCTTTAGGGATAAAGTCATGGTCATATTCCATGTAATATCATTATGAAGGACGTGAGACACCTACATAAGGCTCTTTCTTTACTTTTATGACTCCAGTAAAGGCCTTGAGATCCATCCCTCTATGCAAAAACTCTTCATTATGCTCATATCCAACTATTATGTCAAATATCAACTTTAAAGGGTGTATGTTATGGTTCATGGTTTTGATCATTTCCCCTCATTAATATTATGTTAGGGTATACTTCTTTCAATTTATTCCCAACTGTTTATTAATACACAATGCTAGTACGCAAAACCACATATTTCCACCCATATCCCACTTTGAGAATAATGATATCCCATACATTGCATGATCTCCTAGGTGATAGTTTAAGCCATTGCTATTAACCCGACATACCTAGTTTAAAACCATCCTTTAGGGCCTAGTTCCTGTAATTCTTCCCATGAATACGTCTAAGGTTCGCATACCTAGTGTCACTTATATGAATGCTCAGATGCCAAGGATAGTGTTTGGATTTCATGAGTGCGGTTTAAATCTCCCCTTAGGGTTTAAGGTCCAAGTTTCCTCCTATGACATTATAGAAAAACTTAAGACCCATGTATACTAGCAAAAAACTCATAATGGTTTTGATTTCCTTATAGAGAGGTAAATAATAACCCCAATATGTCATGTGTAGTGGTTCAAGCTGTTGTATTTTGCCTTGGATGCACAAAATAGTTTACTAGGGACTAAGGCCTAGGTTTCCTCCCTCAAACATAAGGGCCTAAACACCCATATATAGTGCTTAAAAAAACCTGTTACTTACATTAATACCCCCAACATTAGGCCAAGGATACCCTTAGGAGGTGTTATGTGGTGCTTCAAATTATACTTGTTAATATTATATGCGTAGAGGTTTCCTCTAAGTTCCAAGGACCGGGTTTCCTTCCTTAATCATCTCTATGGCCTAAAGACTAATACCTAGTTTTAGTTCCTCCAATTCCCCCCATTATCCCTATGATAAGGCCACAGATATTCTCAAAAAGTCATTTGTGTAGGCTCGACAAATCATTATTATTCCTACATGACTAGAAGCTTCATTTAGGCTAAGGCCTAGGTTTCTTCTCTTAACTAGGTCGAAGGCTGATAGACCTATCACTAATGATCAAAACTTGATCATACAATCAATATCCACACATAGATGTTAAGAACGTTCTTAGGAATATATATGTGTTGACCATATTTCTTGGTCCTAGATTCCTAAAAGCTTCATTTAGGGCCCAAGGAAGAGGTTTCCTCCTTCGAACATCTCCAAGGATTTGATACCCATGCCTTGTGCACAAACCTAGTAATTATACTAATATCTATTGAGAAATTTACTAATATCAATAAGAATATATCCTATCAAATCATGAAATCATAATTCAAATCACTTTTTTTTTTTTTTCATGTGGTTCGTTTTCAAATCACTTTTATTAATATTTTATAATAGTAATAAATTAAAAATGGATGTCTTCAATTATTTGTCAATTTTAAGAATCATAGGTATTTATTTGCTTGAATAATATTAAAAAATGAATAGTCGAATTGAGCTATTTACAAAATAATTCTTTGTGAACTTGTTTTGTTTGTGGATAAATGAATCATGTGAGCTTATTGGTTTAAATAGCATAAAAGCAAATAATTGATTTTGCTCTGATTGTGGTTTAAAACCTCATAAATTAATCATGAACATTTATTTGAATGAAAAAATTGAATTAAGTTATTACAAAATAATTATTTGTGATGTTGTTGTGTTTATGATGCAAATCATCGTAATTAAATCATTTTTGTACATGTCAATGTGATGAATATGAGCTTATCACCACTACATGGCACTTGACAACATGACATTTTTGTATGCTTAGGATTCCTTTCGGCTAAGGCCTAGGGCCACTAGACCTATCCCTAGTGATTAAAAACTTATAATAGTGTGAATTCTCATACTTGGAGGCTTAGAATACACTTAGGAATATGTGTGGGGACCTTTGTGGTGTCTTTCCTGGTCCTAGATTCCTAAAAGCTTTTTTTAGGGCCTTAGGTAGACGTTTTCTCCATTGACCATATCCATGGATCTACGACCCATGTCTTGTGCTAAAAACCTAATAATAATACTAATTTTCATCAAAAAATTTAAGAAAATAAAAATATCTCAAATGAATAATCAAATTTAAATTCAAATAATTTTTATTATACTTTACAATATTAATAAATTTAAAACAATTGGTTTTATTTATTTGTTAATTGTATTTATTTGTTTAAATAATATAAAAAATGAATAATTGGATTGGGCTATTTTCCAAATATTTTTTTTAAACTTGTTGTGCTTGTGGTATAAAGCCAGAATCACGTGAATTTATTTGCTTAAATATTCTAAATATAAATATTTGAATTTGTTGTGTGTGGTGCAAAAACTCATAAATTAATCTTTGATTATTTATTTAAATTTATGAAAAAATAAATAAATATTGAATTGAGTTATTTTCAAAATAATTGTTAGTGAATTTGTTTATGTTGCAAATCCACATAAATAAATCCTACTTGTACATGTCCATGTGGAAAATAATAGCTTAACACCACTTTATGGTACTTGCCAACATGGCATTTCTCATAAAGGTAAAATTCAATTTCCAATAATATTAACAAATATAACACCATAATAACACCACAAAATATAAGTGGTGCTAATTCCACCATTTTAACACCACAAAATATAAATGGTGCTAATAACACCACTTTAACACCAGAAAAATGTAAGTGGTGCCAATGACACCACATTTACACCACAAAATATAAGTGGTGCTAATTTGTGGTGCTAAAAAATGGGTTTTCTTGTTGTGGAAAAGCACAGGTGTTACTCCACTCCAAATTATAAAATAAAAATACCTATCAGTAAAACTAAATATTTTAGGTTTTCAACAATTTATTAGTGTGTTTTGTTTTGTTTTGTTAGGAGTCACATATATTAGTTATGGAAATTGCAAAGAGAATATTTGGATGCGTTGAATCCATTTATGAATTTCGAAAACATAATTTGAACGCTTCCAAATTTACAAGTTACCAAAAACATTTACTAAAATATGATCAAAACCAATTGGAATCAACTAGAATAAACAAACTACTCCTATATTAAATGAGATAAATAAGATAGAAGCTCATAAGATTCCTAAATTGTTTCAAATTCCATTCAAAATTACTTATCAAGATAAAGCCAAACTCTTAAAAATATTATTAAATCTAAATTTAAGGAGAAACTATATTGTTATAAAAAAAATTAAAGGGTGAGAGAAAATTAAGATAGTATAAGTGAGAAACAATAATCTAGAAAATATATATTTGTTTTAACTAATTTGAAATAGAAAATCAACATTGCTAAAATAACAACAAAATCTTGTCGTTTTCATAGTTAAACATGGTGTTGGATAATTCTCAAAAATTTTATCACAAAAGAATTCGCCATCTTTGTGACATGAAAATGCTTAAATATGAAAGTCACTTTCCCTTAAAATTTCCTACCTACACCCACATTAAATTGCAATTTCAAAATATATCTTAAACTACACATTTCTAACACTTTAACTCATCACATGAATGATTTAGGAATGGTAATTTAAATATTTTAAGTTGACATTAATACCAACTGCCACACACATCATAAAATTCATAAATATATTCAAATTTTTATGATGTTGATTATGATAACAATTATTGACATCCACTTGGAAGGGACCATGCGCCACAAGAAGAGGGCACTGTGGGAAGTAGAGGACGTGTGTAATATCTCGATTTTGACCTTGTTGCATTAAAATTGTAAATAATGTAATATCGTTATAAAGATGCTAGTGAGGAGCTCAAGGCCAAGGCACCGCCATTAATTTAGTGTTTTATATATCGGCATTAAAAATCGATGCATGTAGTTTGTGTGTCAATGCAAATATGTATTTTAATAAAAATACCCACAAGTAGCTATCCAATGCAACAAGAGTATGGGGGCATGATTTTTACAAGGAATAGGGAGGGAAAATATTCAAACCATTGAGCCAATAGAGTCAAGCAAAGTGTCAATGGTAGAACCCATAAACCATCAACTACCCATTTTGAATTTTGTACATAATCATTTATTTCTTCCAAGAGTTGGTTGAGGTAGTTAATGCTTTGGGGAATGGAGAGGTATGGCTGCCCAATTTTCTATGGACAAGTCATCAATTTTGAAAATCGTGTTTTTTCTTCCTGGGTGAGAAAGGGCCCACAAAATTGCTCCCCAAGCCATTATTCATGCATGGTTTTTTATCTCTCACGCAGTCTAAGCTTGCTTGGCATTTTCCTCCATGTTTTTTCTGAGCATTCCCTCATTTTCCATAGCCGGGAAGTTGTTTTTGTGTTGTAGAATGACTGGGAGAAAGTGATTCACAATTTGGGTGTCCATAGAGGTTGTTTTCTGCCTTTGAATGCCCATATAGTTGTGGGAAACTTGAATTTTTTTCTCAAGGGACGATTTCCCCTTTCAAAGGTCATTTTTGGTGTGCCACGAATTGGAAGAACCCATGGGAACCTTGTTTTGTAAATTCCCTAGCTAAAAATGTTTTTCCATGCCCAATATTAGTGCGTTGTTGTTAGATGCATCATTTGTTTTGGATTGAACTTGTGTGTGTAAGAAACTAGGAGTGGAAGAGGATTAGAATTGGCTTGATAAACCTAGTGAAGAGTGTAACCTCCCAAAGATGATAGGGCTTTAGCTACCTTTCTATGCACACCCTGAAGAGAACTAAAAGGGAAGGTATGGCCTAAGGGATTGTGGCGCAGTGAATGGGATACTTCCTTTTGTTGAGTGTGTAGGCATTGTGGGGGCCAAGCTAGCTAAATCTTAAAGGATTTCCAATGGCTCTAAAGTTGAGCTCACTAGCTTAGCAATTCCTTCCTTTACACTACCCTAGCATCCTGATAAACCAAAATGTGGATTGGATTGGCTGATTTGTGGTGTTTTTTTGGATATGAATGAGTTGGTAGGTTCCCTTTTTCTTGTGGAAAGCATGCCCATCTTGGGGGTGGGAGTTTTGTTGAGAGATTGATGAACACAACTAGCCTATCATCAGGTGGAACATTGCAATTGCATAGCCAGTTGCTCAGGAGAAATTCACATCAAGATAAATACTCTATGTGTTTTAACTCTGCAATGTTTTTAGTTGAAGACTGTTATGATTTTGTTGATAAATGCATGCTAGATGTGTGTGTAGTAGAATTTTTCTTCCGCTGCGATTATTTGAATTATACATTTGCACATATGCATTTTGTTTGTATGAATTTGTATATTTTATGATGGCGCTGAGTTTTGAAATCCCGGAGTAAGGGTCATGTTCCCTTCCTTGAGTTGCACTGCTAGGAGGGGACGTCACAACATGAGGATGTGTCTTAGGATGATGACACAATTGGCGGTAAGAGGAAGGAATAATGGAAAGCATATGAGGGAGGGGGAGTAAAGAGGGGAAGGAGGAATACGGATAGAGACATTTAAATGGATGAGACATCCAAGGGAATGGTAGAAGGGGATTTATGGAACGAATATGGTGGTATGTTTGGTTTGGAAATGAAAGGTACCATGGAGGCATGCAGACCTATGGAAGCAGGGTTGATGGGATATGAAGCTTCAGGGAGGTAATTAAGCAGGGAGTTAATGCATGCGCTGGTGACAAGATGCATCAATTAAATGACATAAATGGTGGAGGGGCTATAAGAAGAACTGCAACAGCCAAGGACATGAAGGATGAGGTGAGGAGATGTATTGAATCTATCTTGGTGAGGAATATGCTTCACGCTTTGGCAGTCAACAAGGTTGATATGGATCCTTGTCAATGGGTTAGAATTCTTCATGGGGGGAATTTGGAGTGAGTGGAAGGTGGAGGAAAAAGACCAGGGGCATAATTTTATGGAAGGAATTCTTCAACAAGTTGATGAGATTATCTCAGCCATGGAGGATGAGGAGATCAATTGAATATGGAGGATTAAGGAACGTTTCGAGTGCTGAGCCTGTACTGGGTGTTGCAAAAATTGTTAGCTAAAACAATGATGAAGAGGGAGAGTTTCGGGGACCTGGTCACTTAGGCCTTAAGCAATCTAATAGTGTACCTATTCAGGAATGTACTAGATATGGAGGGGGTGATGGACCTTGTGAAGGCACCATTCAGTTGTCGTTCGGTGTAGGAGGATTCTCCTCTATCAGTCTCGGTGCAATCATCGCTAGTTTGTGGGGACAATTTGCTTGACGAAGGAATGCCTCCAGTAGTAGGAAAGGTGTAATTTTGGTGATCTTGCTCCGGTCTCTGTTTTTTCTTTCGTCGGTTTGGAATGCATTTTGATTTTGGTTGGCCTTGTAAGGTCCAAGCACCTGGGATATGGGGAAATTTTGTTATGGCATTGGGCCATGTCCGAAAGGGAAACAAGTGTTTTGATGGTAATCCCACATAATCGTGTGTGCCATGTAATGGGAAGGGGACTTTAGCTAATAAGGGGGGAATCTGGTTTTTTGCAGGCCTTAGAAAGGCCATTTTGTAAGGCTATGTACGAGCATGTTATGTAATGAGAAGGGAATTCTAGCTTATAAGGGGGGCTCTGGTTCACTTCTAGCCTCAAAAACTCCATTTTTGTATCACTTTGTACAATTTTGTTTGACTAGTAATTAAATATTTCAACATCTTACTCAAAAAAAAACTTTGGTATATAGGACCTTAAAAATTTAAGAGAAGCATTCCTAAATCACGATAACTAATGAGTTAAAAGGTTGGAAAGGTCAATTGTAATAAACAAATTTAAATTTCCCTCTAATGTTGTTTATATGTAGGATGTTTTTATGAGAAATTAATATTCATTTTCAACTCTATTAGTATCAGAAACATGACAAGTTCATTTTACCATGGGGATCGTGAGAGTTTGTTCTTATTTTAGGAATATTGAATTTCTTCTTTATCCTAGTTAAAATACAGAGATACTTTTGATTTTCAAGATTATGGTTAATCAACTCATTGTAATATCCTAATTTTCTCTTATCTTCTAATTCTTTATTTCACCACAAATTTTCCTTAAATTTAAATGTAATAATACTTAAATTAATATTATGAGTATTCTCCAGAGCAGCCTCTTCCTCGATTCCACAATGGTTTAGCCAACACATAACATCTTTACTCCAACCTCACTTAAGTCGCGTGTTGCTTTGACTAGAGTATGAACCAATCTTACTCTTGCCTCCCATGATGTTTATATTTTTCTTGTACATTAGGAACCTAGTAATAGCCATGTTCTCAATCGGGAAGAGACTCACTTATATGAGGAGGATAGGATATGGTGTTTTTCTTTTGATTTGCACTTTTGTATTTTCTCTATCCTTCTTCACAATTCTCTATAGATGTTGCAACCGTAAACTTCACATCCATATAAGATAATAGAAGTGACAAGAGTCTCAAAGAGTTGTTTCTTCTCATCCCAAGCTAAGCGCCTCTTAGTTTATAGTTGTTTTCATTTCCACAATAATCTTTCCATCCTTCTTTAATCCTTTTCTCAATTTTATAGTTTTAGATATACTTGGGATGAAGATCGATGCAAATATATTTATATGAAGTTACTTCCTCCAAGTTATTGTAGTCATACATAAAATTATCATAAGTGATATTTTGTGATTTTAATACATAACTTTTGTTTTGTTAGTATAAACAATGATACCTATACCATAGAAAAAAATATATATTATATATTATATTTTTTTTTTTAAATAATATGATTAATTTAAAAATAAATTATTATTTTTTGAAAGTTGTACATGCTATATCTATGGAAATAATTTCATAGGTCTCACTTAAAGGAGCATCAAAAGGAGCATCACCTTGTTGACACCTATATTTGGAGACTATGCTAACCCAATGAGCTAATTTAATGATAAATGATTATTTTATAAATATAAGAAATTTTTTTTTAAGTGTGGTTTCTTTTTAAAAGTTCACTAGTTAAACTTTCACCGTCTTTTTTAAGTGTTGTTTCTTTTTAAAAGTTGACGATTTAAGCTTTCACCTTACACATAAATACTAATGAAATGATTCGTTTATTGATAAATTCCATATCTTAAATATATGGTAATGAATCTCCTTTTCAAAAGTCGGTTCCTTTTAAAAGTTCATGAGTTGATCCTTCAACGTCCTCCTAAATATTAAAGTTAAAAAATCGAACAAGTTTAACTTTTTAAAATACTTTTTAAATCATATAGAGAGTATATACATAGTAAGAGTGTGATGTGATAGAAAGCATCGCAATGGTTATAATCTCGTATCTATATGTGAATCAAGTGTAATATTTTTTAATTTTTATAGTTAATATATATCATTCCAATTCTTTTTACAAATTTTTAATTAGATTCTAAATGAAATAAGATTTTGTTTTTTTAAGGTTTAAAAATTATATTAATTCAAAAAGAGATAACTATACAAAGGCAATCTGCCCAAGTGTCAAAGTGCAGAGATGTCATGCATGACATATGGATCCAAAAAGCTAGAAGTTGATGTCTACAGAGTTATCTAAAATTCGAAATGCCTATGAGCAGCAGAAAGAGAAAGTTAACATTGTTCCCCCAGAGGCCGACGATTATGACTGGTATATCTCAAAGTGAAAAACAAACGAAAACCATTCAAACCAGCCCTGAGGTCTATTCATCAGCTGAAAGAGGAATTGAGGAAGGACCAGCACTTGGTAGATTGCATGTCCTAGTGTTTCTAGATATAGCAGAGTAGCTATTAAATACCAACTGGGTATCCGCAGCTTGATGAGGCAGAGGTGTGGTGAAATATTTCCCATGATGGCCCGGGCCAACACATCCAATTTCACATTAAGCTGCCCGATCTCCTCATGCTAGAACCAGAAGAGGGAATGCACAGTAGCTTCGAGATTCAGTATGCAATCCATCAACGACAAGCCCTCCTTCTCCGACCTGAGCAGGCCTTGGACGTAGTCCTCCATCTCAAGAAAAAACATGGATTTAGTAGTCCATACGACCCCAAGCGTTTTTCCTGTGCCACATTTCGCAAGTACATGCAAATCCAGAATCCTCCATGAGCTCACCCAACTCCTCGACCAGTTACTGCGCAGAGGGGAGGCCATGCTTTTTCTTCAAGTTGTTTTCCAACCACAGGGTTCGAGCCCGAGCCAAGTCTAGTATATCCTGCTTAAAGAAACCTTGAACCTGCCCATATCCCTCACGGATCGCGACAAATGGGAGCTTCACGGCTTGTTCACCATTTTGCGTGGTGTAACCTTCGTCCTGGCCATGGTCTCCCTGATTGCAGAGAAGAACCAACTGAGACACCCAACTGGGGAGAGAGCTCAGATAAAAAACCAAGTCATGAAGGGGATGTGAATGCTAGTGCGGTGGGTTGTGGATTTGGGGTCGAGCTTTAAGCCTTGGATACGTTGTTCGATGCCTAGGCTCATGCAAGCCATGCAGATTGCCATGTTCACCACCTTCAAATTTTATTGCCATTAAGACTCCCACAATCAAGCTAGTTTGCCTTCATACGGAACCTATCAGACTTGCCTTACGATGATGAGAGCAACCCCCTTGATAGGACCTTTTGTTATGGTTTTGCATGAATATTGATCGCCCAATACCATGCAGCATGCTGCATGGTACGACCGTATCATTAAGCAAAGTGATAGCCATGTGGGTTTGGGTTGCCATGCGAGTTGCACCTGTCGTGGCAGGCTAAACAAAGCAAGATTAAAAATATAGTATGAAAATATTAAAACTTTAAAATATTTAGATTACACCTCTATATGCCTCTATATAAACAATTTTCAATCATTAAACACTACTTTGGAAAATGATCTTAAATATTAATGAAAATGTTATTATTAAAGAATATAATGTTTTTTTATTATAATATCTTTATTATATAAAGAAAGATAATTTTCTTTACTTTGGAAAATGATACTAAATATTAATGAAAATATTAGTATTAGAATATATATATATTTTTATTTTTTATTATATAATTTGTTTTAGTATATAAATTTCTAGAATCTTTGAGTAGAGATTTTGGTTACAATAAATAATAAATTTAAAGATAAAATATGAAACATGCTATAAAATTATAAATAAATAAAATAAGATTGGATTAGATAAAAGTAACAATTCATAATAATAGCTAAAGTAAATTAATAAAATGAGATGGATTGGATCAAATTTTATTTAACGATATTAATAGAATAAATCAATAAAAATATATGGTGAAATTTACTTACTAATTAATATAAAATAAATAAATTTAATAATCACCAAAGTAATTTCCGCCGAGGTACACTCTATTTTATTATCTTTTTAGAAGTGGGTTTTTTTCTATGGAGACTCTCCATAAGATATTTTCCATGACTAGATATAAAATGAGAGATGAGAGACTTTCCAAAATTGTTTTAAAATCTAGTCAAGACCAACTCCAACTCAAGAGAGGTGGTATGAAGATGTCATGGCATGGTTAAAAAATTGGTGGATAGGTAAAAATGTCACTTTGCAAGATACCAATAACATTAAAAATATTATTACACCTATGTTTAAAGAGAAAATGTGGGGCGAGAAAGAGTTAGAGGTTAAAAGGAAATTACCAGCATAGATCCATCTTCAAAGGGAATCTACCAAGCGCAGAGAGGGATCAAATATCTTAGAGGTGCGAACCCCTTTTTAGACTGGAAATGTTGAGGGAGTTTGTAATGCAATGTTTATGGTTTTAATTTATCTAATCTGTGTAGTTTTATATATATGACATTCAAATATTTTAAATCTAATTTTAGCCGATATGTTATTTTTTATAATATTTTATTTGTTTTATAAAGGACATGTGTTTGCTATAGGATGACCATGGAAGGAGGTACACCTCTCCCCCCTACTGGGTTGTAGAATGCGCCTCTTCAGTGCAAAGATATTATAAGGAGGTCATCAACCCTAATCTCAAAGATAGAAAATACCTCTATATTTTTACTAATTTGAAGAAGAAAATTAATCTAGCCATGATAAGAACAAACTCTCATAAGCTACATAGTGAAACAAAGCACTGTCCGACAATTCCTAAAACACAATCAATGGAAAGGATTTGTCATTTTTATGAGAGTATGAGCATTGAGGATGAAAGTCATTTTCTCTCAGAATGACCTTTGAACACCCACATTATATCACAATTTCATAATTTTTGCTACAATACAAACCTACCTAACCTTCTAACTTGTCAAAATTATGGCGACCTAGAAACGCTTCTTTCCAAGGTTGTTGAGCATAGAAATAACATTTTACAGCGAGCATAGTAATCTTATTAAGATTTGATAGACCAAAGTTGGCTAAGTAAAAACTACCCATCATCATCATTGTCAATCATCTAACATAAGGTAACGTAATGTTGCAAAAGTAAAAATAAAGAATAATTAGAATGCCCTGTGTACACTCACATTATATCATATTTTGGTAATATTTGCTACAATACAACCTACATAACCATCTCACTTATCAAAACTATGACAAGTTAGAAACACTTCTTTCTAAAATTGTTAAACATAAAAATAAAACTTTATAGTAAACAAAGTAATCATCTTAAAGATTAATAAAGTGGAAATTGATCTCCATTAACGTACCCATCTTCACGTAACATAATGTAATGTAACTATGCAAAAGCAAAACTAAAGAATAACAATTACATGTCTTAACAAAACAAAGTTAAGAAATAATAAGCATCAAGCCCTCCCACATCAAAACTCATGGATGTGTATTTTTAAGGGAGGGTACATAAAAAATACAAATAATTTATTTTCATAAAATAAAAAATTAAAACAATTAAGTTGCTGTGCTAAATAAAAAATTAAAACAATTAAGTTGCTGTGCTAAATAAAAAATTAAAACAATTAAGTTGCTGTGCTAAATAAAAAATTAAAACAATTAAGTTGCTGTGCTATTAATATTTTGATTAACATTTAGTATATTCGAACTGATAGAAGAAACAAACCCAGTTCACCGAATCATCAGCATTTACTCTTTACTCTGCGTGCATAGCTCCACAATGGAATCATCAGCATTTAGTCTTTACTCTGCGTGCATAGCTCCACAATGGCTTTGCTAATAAATATGTTGATATCCATTAGAACTATGCAAACAACGACTTATTGTGTTTAGAGTTCCCGTCACACTGTTGCAGAGTCCACAAAAATTCGATCAGTGTTCTAATCATTAATCCATAGGGTGAATAACAGAATACGCTTCGAAATGGTGTGTAGCGTTAATTGATTTTATAGTCTCTAGTTTAGATGGTTGGGATATCCATCATGAGTACCTTTCATGGCTGAAAAAATATGAAATTCATTGAGAAATTAAGTTACCGGCAAAGCAAGATGAATTTTAAAACAAGATTTAGGAAATACAAATTTATATTTATATAAAATTTGTGGAATGGTTTAAAAGTAGAATTTTCTTAAAAATGGTTTTTAAAATTTGCACATTATAAAAGATGTCTATTAACACACAACATTATACAAATTAATTGATAATATTTATTTATAAAATTTTGTCGTTTATATTTTTTATAAAAAAGTTAGTTTCATAAAATGTTACTTTGTGCCCTAGACTTAAACCGGTGGCCATGTTATTTAAAGTACTAGATTTAAAATTTGCACAATATAAAAGATGTCTATTAACGCACAACATTATACAAATTAATTGATAATATTTATTTATAAAATTTTGTCTTTTATATTTTTTTATAAAAAAGTTAGTTTCATAAAATGTTACTTTGTGCCCTCGATTTAAACCGGTGGCCATGTTATTTAAATTACTAGACATTATGCTCATTAGGCCGAACCTAATTCGACCCACTTATCTTAGCTAAAAGCCTCGTGATATTTTTCACGTCGAACACGTTATCATCACAAAGTTTGGAATTTTAAATTACTCATAAGTGATCTATAAAAATGCATATGCTTTAAATCTAGACTCTATATTACACAATAAGGCCAATTGATAATAACAAACAAAGGTGGGGCGTTCGATAATAGGGAATGAGGGTAGTTATTATTTGTTGATATGCAATTTATTATTGTTGTGAAGGTTCTCTATCCCTACTAGCATAGATTCATCTTAAATCCGTATTTATCAAGCATCGAGAGGGATCCAATTTCTTGAGGTGTATTTTTTTTTAAAAATTTAAACTCAAGAAATTTGATCTCTCTTGATTGATAGATCCCGGTTTAAGTTTTAAGTTTTCATTTTATAAATGAACATCTTTTTTTTAATTACTTTTCATAATATTTTATTTTATGAACCAACATGGATTTTTTTTAAATACTTTCCATAATTTTTTATTTTATGAGCCGATATGAATTTTTTTAATTATTTTGTTATAAACGTTACATCACGTTACAACATCTCCCCCATACTTTCTTTTAAATACTTTCCATAATTTTTTATTTTATGAGCGGGCATGAGTTTTTTTAATTATTTTGTTACAAACGTTACATCACGTTACAACATCTCTCATAATATTCAGTATATCACTCTTCACTATTATTTTTTGCGGAACGTAATAACGTTACATCTGTTACAAACATTACATCACGTTATAACATCTCCCCCATACTGGGTTGTAGAACACCTAGTTATTATTTGTTGATATGCAATTTATTATTGTTGTGAAGGTTCCCTCTCCCTATGAAAGAAATAAAACTTTTATCATAAGAACTCATTGCCTGAAAGACAAAGCTGGTAGAATATTTCTTGTTTAGCCCAAGTGTTGAGCTCCAACAAAAACGAATGGTGATTCAATACTTAGGATTATTGGAATGCATTTGGAAGATTGGTTTTATCTTTTGAGATCCTATAGAAAATATGCATGATAATCTCATTATGGCCACAAGAAAGCCGCATAGATGAATGAATACTTATTTTCATTATTGTGGGTCCTGAAGTGAGTCCACGATGAAATAATTTTTTGATTAAGGAATACTTTTGTAGGCTTAATAACTACCTTTGAAATTCTATGAAACCTTTATGTGAATGCTCATGGCCCTTATCTGTGTTTATGGTGTACAATACCTCCTAATGGTGCTCATATTATATAGGAGAGGCCAAAGATGCCTTGCAAAGTTCATATGTGGTAACCTATGATGCCTTATCCATGGCCCTGTAGCTGAAAGCACATTATTCATGTGCATAGGCCCTTGATTTAATCCCCCAAACATTGTCCTGGCCCCATTACATGTTATGGTGTACAATACCTCCTAGTGATACTCATATTGTTAATGGGAGGCAAAAGATGCACTGCAAAGTATTCCAGTAAATAACCCTCCTGGAGCATGTTCTGATGAGTCTAATGGGGCAAACCACACTCAAATCCAACTCCTTAGTAAACCATGAATCAGAAACCTAAATTTGGGGGCAACTTTCCTAATTTGAGGGCGCATTCCTTGATTTGGGGGAGTTTCACCTTGGCTTAAGGAGGAGTCTAGTTAGAACTTTACTTTCTCCACTAATTTAGTTCTATTGAACACTATCTGGCCCATAATACTCATTAGCACACAAATTAGGTTACTAGAACCTTTGGTGAGTGATTTGAGGGACTTGCATGCTCAAATTTAGTTAAACTAAGTGATCAGTGAGTCCCTTGATCAATAAAACTTAGTTTAAGTGTGTTGCATGGCTAAGTGAGGTTATCTACTCTTATTTAATTCTAACTATCCATCTTAGCACGGCATGAGAAATTCAAATGGCCCTCTAACCTAACTCGAATTGCCTCTCTATAAATTGCAACCTTCTTCATTCATTCAGTAATGTGAATTATATCATTGTTCTTTCTTCTCTTTAAAATTTTACTATGTAATAGGTTATGTTATTCAATTATTGCATAATTGTTAATGCTTGATTTGACCATCATGATATATATTGTTATTTTATGCACCTAGATCCATGTAAGCTTAAATCTAATATGGTATTAGAGTTGTAGGGTGCTTAACTAGCTAGTGTGTTGCTGTTGTTTTTTTAAGCTTATGCAAGTTGAGAAGGGACTTTGCAGCTAGGATTTTGTAGCCAATAAAGAAGCCTTTTTCAATCACCAACGAAGGCTTTTTGATGCCACTTAACAAGGCCTTTGTAGTGACTACTCTTGCAGATTGAAGAAGGCTCTTTTTTGTGCCACCAAGGAAGCACTTTTTTGTAGCCATGAAGGAAGATTTTGTAGCCACCAAGGAATATTTTGTAGGCATTAGCTAGATACTTTTGTAGTAATGGATCTACCTTCTAATCAACTGTTATCCCCCTTCAATTACATCGAATGGAAGTCAAGAATGGCTATGTTCTTAAGAATGAAGGGGTTGTACCGAATCACCATGGGAAATGAGATGGAAACAATGCAAATTGTCCAAAAGTCCAAGTACCTTAACCTAATGGATGAAGCACATGGGATGCTATGTTATTATGTGTCTATTATCTTGATTTACCATATTTAATACAAGAAAACCCCCAATGAAATATGGACCAACCTGTCAAAACTCTTCGGTACACAAGATGAGATCAAGGGTCATCTTTTTGGGGTGGAGTTAATGATTCTGAGGACGAGTGAGTACGAATCCATAAAATAATTCTTTACAAAGTTCAGATCTATCGTCTTGCAGCTCAATATTTGTACCATCAATAAAGATGGCACTTAAATGGTACTTTCTATCCTTTCTAAATTGGGTCCTTAATTCAACACTGCGTTTCTTCATTTCAATCTACTAGATTAACACATGGAGCATCTTTCACCATGCCTTCTTTAAATGTCTTTGTTGCCTCTCTTATTTAATAGTAGGATAAGATTTCTCATATGGTCCTACAAAGGTCCTCAAATGCTCATGCACTTGTAGCAAATGAGGAAAAAGTCCAAGTTGTCTTATGATAGGACCACCTCCAATGAAGGGAAGACCTAGGATGAGCTTCCCTTATGTCCCTATTGTAGAAAGGGGCCTCATAAAGAAGAAATTTATATGTATAGTAATATTTTGGTAGAAAATGAATACAAAGTACGTAATCCAAGGCCTCCTCCTGAAAGGGGACATGCAATTTTGACAATATTAGCTTCAAAACATGCCTCTTGGATACTAGATTCTAGAGCTTCAAATCACATGCAATCATCCGAGGACATGTTCACCTCCATATAGGCATCCTTTGTCAAATAAGTACTCATGGGAGACAATACTCCAATAATTGTATGTGGAAAAGGGCAGTTTCAAGATGCTTTCTTTGTACCTTCTCTGTTTGAAAATTTTCTTTACATCTACAAAGTCACACAATTGAGCCATGGTAAGCAAGTTCTCTTCACCAAAAAAATCAGTAATCATTTCAAATTCAATTGATTATTCAAATATTGTTCTTGGCAAAGATGATCATAAAAACAAATTGTATGTTTTTTTGAAGTTTTTTGCTAAAAATACTACTTTAGCTTTGTTAATGCATTCTAATGATGTTGTTTAGTTATGACATGATGGTTTTGGGAACCTTAAATATCCCTAATTGCAGCAATTAAGAAAGTAAGACATGGTAGTAGGGTTGGAACCTATCTCTTGCTTAGATGAAGTTTGTCAAAGATGTGCTCTTAGTAAGCACCCTGAAGAAAAATTTGAGAAACAAAAGGCTAGGAGAACCATATATCCTCTTGAATTAGTTCATAGTGATATTACTAGGCCTTTTCCTCGGCTCTCTATAAATAAATAAATATATGTACTAACCCTCATTGTTGATTTTTCTAGATACACATGGGTGTACTTCCTAAAACAAAAAGATGATGAATTTGATTGTCCTCAAGATTTTAAAGCTCTTGCACATAAAGCGTATGGTAAGGGGATCAAGATCATCCACATAGATAATGGTTGGGATTATGTCAATAAATATGTACATCATCTATGCTCTGTAGCTGGTATAGAGCTGCAACATACCATTCCTTATACTCCACAACAAAATGGGCTTGCATAGTGGAAAATCCACACATTGAAATAAATGGAAAATTGCATGTTGTAGTCAAAGAATATTCCTCCCAAATTATGGGATGAGGCCATAAATAGTTCAAATTACATTCAAAATATATTACCTCGCAAAACTTTAAAGTGGGTTACTCCTTTTGAAGCATGGACTAGTGAAAAACAAACAATAAAACACTTTAGGTTATTTGGATCCCATGCATGGGCTCGTATCCCTTCCAATAAAAGGAGGCCCTTAGAAGATCAAAGTGAGGAATTCATTTTTGTGGGATATCCTAAAAGGGTGAAAGTTTATAGGCTACTGAATATTAACATTGAGAATTTTTTTATTGAAAGAAGTGTCAAATTTGATCAAATGCTTAAAACTAGTTCTTCTACTAACGTACCAATAGTTATTCACAATTAATCGTCTGATTATTATTCTAATGCTTCAACTAAGATTTCATATTTATATACATATTTTGACTATCATATATATGATGACAAGGATGGTACAAATTAAATAGTTGCAGACCGAATAATTTAGCCTCTTGAAAAAAAACACAATAAGCAGCCAGTGAACTAGTGGGTGATCATGTTGATACTCAAAAGAACCCATTCAGAGTTTCATGCATCCGCACACACTCTTGCAGCCATATATCCATTGCTTACAACTAATTTCTATATTTTATCCTCATCTGATCCCCAAACCCATGGGGAATCCTCCAACAATCCTCACTGGGAGGCTTCCATTGATGAGGAATATAAATCCCTCTTAGACAACAAAACCTAGGATTTGGTACCTCTTCATAAAGGGAGGAAATTGATTCGATACAAATGGATTTATAAGACAAATATGTTAGCCAATGGACTTATCAGAAAGTACAAAGCAATATTGGTGGCCAAAGGATTCTATCAGATACATGGCATTGACTACATAGAAACCTTTGCACTAGTTTCAAAGATGGATTTAGCTTGACTTGTTCTTTCTTTAGCAGCTGCACAAAAATGGGAGATTCATGACATGGATGTGAATAGTGATCTTATTCATGGGGAACTTAAAGAATATATATACCTGGAGCATCCAATGGGGTACATTGAAGACTCATCTCAAGTATACAAATTAAAGAAATCATTATATGGACTAAAACAAGCTCCCCAAGCTTGGCATGCAAAAATGAATTATTTTCTTTTATCAATTTTTTGTCAAGATATAATTTAGATCCTAATGTGTATATGATTTGACAATAAAAATCTCTCTTACATTTTGTACTCTATGTGGATGATATACTCATCACTGTGAGCTCCACTACCTCCATTCCATGGTTCAAATATGCCCTTCATGACATATTCTCCAAGACTAACTTAAGACTGCTACAATTATTTCTTGGACTCCAAATGACCCAATAAGATTTGGGAGTCACCTTAAAATAGTCTAACTATGCCAATGATCTCATCACTCGATTCAAAATGGATGATTACAAACTAGATCCATTCCCTTTCCTTTCTAAATTTCAACTTGATGATGGAAATACCACCATCATTGGTTGATTGTACCTTGTATTGACAGCTAGTTGGGAGCCTTATTTATCTTACACACAATAGACTTGAATACTTTGTTACGTGAAGGGCTCATTTGATTATTGGATACACTATGCAACAACTTGCAAAATTGATCTAGTGGGATACAAATATTCTAATTTAGTAGGCGATGAGACAAACCGCAAGTCCACCTTTGGTCAGTTACATAGTTTGGGATCAAGACCTACTTGTTGTCAAACTAAGAAGCAAGCCACTATTTCACTATCAACAATGGAATCATAGTACGAAGGAGCAAGACCGGTAAATGTTGCAACAAAATCCATTTGGTTGCAGTATATTCTTATTGAGTTTGGGATATAGCTTGATAGGCCTACCATCATATTATGTGACAAAAAACAAGCGATTTAGATTTCAAGAGATCATGTTTAATATCACCAACGAACCAATAACATAGAGATCCATACGCACTATATAAGAGGGTTGATCAATGATTGTCTCATAGATTTGTAGTCCTTCCCTTCCTCTAAGTAGATTCCATACATCTTCACCAAGTCTTTTATTAGGAAGTTATTCATTTAGCTGAGAGATTCCTTGGGAGTAAAAGTAGTTTTGGAGGAGTCTCCTTAAAACCTGCTTCCCACATTCCCTTGTATTGTGGGGGAGGGGGGTCCCACTGGATTTTTCCCTCTTTCCTAGTTTTATAGAGAATATTTCTTTATGTGGCTATGGGGAGCTAATATGGCTAAAAATTGTTGGGACCTATTAGTTTTTGCTTAGATTTGTTTACCTAGTGAGGCTTATAGGGGGGTTTTAGAGTAAATATGTGATGCACCTGCAACAATTAATTAATAAGAATATGCGAAATAGTAGAAATGACAGAACTCAGAATCACTTTTATATTGATCACAGGCCACTTCGAGGGGGCAACCTCCTATGAGCAAGCTCAATACAAATAACTTCACGGTGCCTTCAATGACCTCAGCACACACTTATATACTAAGTCTATGCCCAATACTATGAGTCAAAACCATGGTACATATAATACTACGGGATGACTTACAAAGCATATGCATCCAATACTATGGGTCAATACTATGGGCTAATATAAACTGCAGATCAACAAATACTACGGGACGACTTACAAAGCATATGCATCCAACAACAATATACTAACATATTAAAGAGAAGGGTTGACATAGGTTCCTAACATCCCCTCTTCCTTAGAAAAAGATTTGTCCTCAAAGCTTTGGTTGGAGAAGTTGCTGTAGAATCTGAAGGAGTGGTTCCCCGGTAGCATCCTCGGGTTGCATTTCGGGCCACTGACACCTTTGGAGTGTCAAGGAGGATTGCTTGGAAGGCTGTAGATGAAGAAGAACCCTTTCAACTGTGTGGAAAATGCACTCAGAACAGTGCTGATCAGCTTGTAGTTTAAAGCGAATTCTGGCCATGTGAAGATTGTCTTGCAGAATGAGAAGAATTTGATCGCAGTTTCGAAGAACCGAGTCAATTTCCTGAACTGGGGAGCTGCTAAGGGTGTATGGAAGAAGAACTGGCGGTGTTTTTCCATAGAATGATTCATATGGTTTCCTTTGAGATGTGGTATTGTACAACCAAAGCACTACTAGGAAATCCATAGAAATAGTTGGCCAAAGCTGTGTAGGGATGGGCAAGGGTTTGAGCAATCCCGAAAGGAGTGTCATTTCACCCTTGTTGACTTGGAAAGTATCATCGTCAGCCACCATCTATTGAATTGTCATTTTTAGTCCCTGCCAAAAGAACTTACATTGTTCCCGGTCATACATTTTGCAGAACCCAGAGTGGCTTGTTGATGAAGATGCATGGAGTTCATAGAAGAGAGTGCCTTGTTGAACATATTGCAACCAATTTGGAACAAGCCGAGAAAGAGCTGTAAGAGAAACTGGGTCATCGATTGTGCGAGAAGGAGCATCTTCCACCATATTGTCCTTACCCTTCTTGTAAGTGGTCACATAGGGATAACCCATGAGTTGGATAACCCATTTTAGGTGTGTTGGGGAGGAGACCCATTGTTCCAGAAAATTTTCTAGACTCTGGAGATCAGTCTTGATGCATAAATAATTCCTTAATAGTTATGGCTGCCACTTTTGTACTACATGCAAAATAGCCATCATTTCCTACTGAGAGGTAGATGGGGCTAAATTCTTATTGGAAAGGTCTCTTGAAGGAAGCAAGCGCATTGGTTCAGCAAAGATATCTACATATCTATCCAAGGAAGTAGTGGAGACTGTTGATGGGTGCATCTGAATGGAATTGAGCTGAGCGATGACACCATGTGAATTCTTCTTAAGGATTTTTTCTAGGTGATGTGAACAGATGATGCAAAGAGACCCTGGTTGTAAGCCCATAAATTTGTGTTGTGCCCCATTGACTTTAAACTGCATCCAAAGTTCAGCAAAATCCCATAAGATGGGGCCAAGTGTGCGTAACCATTGAATTCCCAAAACCACATCACATCTGCCTAAGGACAAGGCAAACATGTCAGAGTGTAGGTTATAATATTCCATAGAGATACGCACATTGTGACACTTCCCCTTGCAAGGTAAGGTGCCCCCATTGGCAACCATGACTTCAAAGTTGAAGCAAGGATGGACAAAACAATTAGCCTGTTTGGCAATCCGAGGGTCAATGAAGTTATGAGTGCTACCAGAATCAATAAGTATGGTAAGAGGGAGCTTCTTGAAGTATCCCCTGACCTGCATTGTTTGTGGGGTGGTGATGCCGGTTACAGCATGGAGAGAGTTCTCAGGTGGGTCATCCTGAGATGGGGTGTCAACAGGTGGGTGTTGAATGTCAACCTGATCATCTACTATATCTGTAGCTTCTTCACCAAGTTCTAAGGTAGGCGGAGAATCCACATCCAAGAGATAGAGCTTTTGTTGAACACATCTATGTCCCCGAGTGAATTTCTCATCACAATTATAGAAAAGCCCTTTTTCTCGGCGTGCCTGCATTTCTATTTCAGACAAATGCTTGATAGGAGTTGGTTGAGGAGAAGGCATGATGGGAGGTCATTGGGAACCCATATTTCTGAAGGGAACAAAGGTGGGTTTGGAGCATTGTTGAGCTGCGATCTTGTCCTCCGCCAGCTTAGCCAACCCTAGGACTTCCATCATTGTGTTGGGACAAAACATTTTGACCTCTGAGCGGATTTCATCCTTGAGAGCACTGATAAAACAAATCCTGTAGAATTCATTAGACAATCCTTCTGTGTGATTGGCCAATTTCTCAAATTCTGTCTGACACTCTCTCACTGTGCCAATTTGGTGAAGTTTAGTGAGTGCTCCTATGAAATCATCAAAAGCACTAGGACCAAATCGTGGCAAAATGAGTTGGAAAAAATCTGCCCAGTTTGGTTCGGGATGAGCTTTGATGTACCAACGGTATCATTGAAGGGCTTCCTGTTCGAAATGAAAGGATGCAAGTGGAACTTTCTGGGCATTAGAAGTATTATGGAAACTGAAATATTGTTCTGCTCGATATATCCATCCAGTCGAATTAGTACCATTGAAGCGAGGAAAATCAAGCTTCGGCCCACAAAAATTGCTGGAAGAAGAGAACCCGGTGGCTGCAAAATATTCTGGTTGTCTGGTATTGTTCATGGTTGAATGCTGAAGATGGCGGCTGAGAAATGTTTCATCCAAATCTTGGAGTTTGGTTTGGATGGCTGCAAGTGCTTCCTCCATGGTGTGTGCTCCTGCACAGGTGAAAACCATAACTAGGTTTTTTTTTTTTTTGGTGGAATGGGTAGAAAAACACAAACAAAAGCTGATTTAGTAAAGGGAAATTTGGATTGGGGAAACAATCTGATGGGTAATTGGGGTTTGACTAGATTTTGGACACTGTCGAAAGGACAAGAAAGCAAAAAGGGGGATTTCAGAAGCGGGGTGATAGAATGAGAAAATTTGGCAGAGAGGGGCAAAGAAGCAAAATTCAGAAAGGAACTCTATGGTAAAATTTGAAGGTGATTGGGTGAAATCTGAGGAAGCTATGGCAAACCCTAAAAATAGACAAATGTGGGATTTCAGACATTGGGAAGGGGAATTGGGGATAGGGTCCTCAGGAATGAAAGATGCAGAATGGAATGACAGGGGTTCCCCGAAAATTTCAAGGGAAACAGAGTGAAAACAAGGGAGATATGGAGAAAAATTTCCACCTTTTTTTTTTTTTCCCAGAAATGGATCGGCAACAGCGGCATGGAAGGGATTTGCAATAGATGGATCTGCAATGGTGTGGAAGGGATCGAAAATGGATGGATTTGAAATGACGACTGGATCTGGAGCAACTTTCAGAATAGATTTGAAACGGCCGAATCTAGAGTGGAAGTGATCGGCAACAGTTCAACTGAAAATAGATATGGACCCCAGGTATGTATGGCTTCCTAATAGTTCAGGTGTTTCACTTGGCCACCAATGCTGTCTGACGGTTTGCGTATTGGGGCAGTACCCCTCACTCCATGTTTTTTTTTCCAGAAATGGATCGCCAACAGCAGCGCGGAAGGGATCCGCAACAGATGGATCTGCAACGGCGTGGAAGTGATCGAAAATGGCTGGATCTGAAATGGCGACTGGATCTAGAATGACTTTCAGAATAGATTTGAAATGGCTGGATCTGGAGCGGAAGTGATCGGCAACAGTTCAACTGAAAATAGATATGGACCCCAGGTATGTATGGCTTCCTAACAGTTCAGGGGTTTCACTCGGCCACCAATGCTGTTTGACGGTTTGCGTATTGGGGCAGTACCCGTCACTCCATGTTTTTTTTTTTTCCAGAAATGGATCGGCAACAGCAGCGCAGAAGGGATCCGCAACAGATGGATCTGCAATGGTGCGGAAGGGATTGAGAACAGCTGGATCTGAAATGGTGACTAGATCTGGAATGACTTTCATAATAGATCTGAAACGGCTGGATCTGGTGCGGAAGTGATCAACAACAGTTCAACTGAAAATAGATATGGACCCCAGGTATGTACGGTTTCCTAACAGTTCAGGTGTTTCACTCGGCCACCAATGCTATCTGACGGCTTGCGTATTGGGGCAGTACCCCTCACTCCATGGCTCAAGTAAAACTAATAACCGCTTTGCCACAAACGACAGCTCTTGGTTTACCTCACGGGTGGGAACTAGTCAATCAGGTAGGGGTCATTGCCGTTTTCGCTGGCAGGTCCTCTCAATGGGACAACTACTTTGGGGTTCCTGTGGTACTCCTCACAATGCGTTTTAGGGCTTATGCCCAAGTACTTCCCACCATTAAGCGGATAGGGATTATGCCCAAATCCGAAGCTGCAATAGATGCAAAAAAAATTTGGCAGAAATTCCACCCAACGAGCCCAAGAAAGTGCTCTGATACCAGATGTGATGCACCTGCAACAATTAATTAATAAAAATATGCAAAATAGCAGAAATGACAGAACTCAGAATCACTTTTATATTGATCACAAGCCACTTCGATGGGGCAACCTCCTATGAGGAAGCTCAATACAAATAACTTCACGGTGCCTTCAATGACCTCAACACACACTTATATACTAAGTCTATGCCCAATACTATGAGTCAAAACCATGGGACATATAATGCTACAGGATGACTTACAAAGCATATGCGTCCAATACTATGGGTCAATACCATGGGCTAATATAAACTACGGATCAACAAATACTATGGGACGACTTACAAAGCATATGCATCCAACAACAATATACTAACATAGTAAAGAGAAGGGTTGACATAGGTTCCTAACAAAATAACAATCCTCTAACATGTTTTGATTAGTCTAATGGGCCAAACCACAATCAAATACACCTCTTAAGTGAACCATGATTCAAAACCCTAAATTTGGGAGCACATTCCTTGATTTGAGGGCACATTCCTTGCTTTGGGGGAATCTCACTATGATTTAAGGAGTTCAATTAGAACAAGACTTGCTCCAATAATTTAGTTCTAACTAAACATTAACTGGCCCATAATACTCATTAGCACCCAATTTAGGTAAGTAGAACCCTTTTTGAGAGATTTTGGGGACTTGCATGCTTCACTTTAGTTAAACTAAGTGATCAATGAGTCCCTCAGTCAGTAGAACGAAGTTTAGGTGTGTTTCAATCCCAACTGAGGTTATATGCTCTTAGTCAAGCCTGACTATCCTTTTTAGAATGGCATATAGGAAATTCGAATCGCCTTCTAACATAAATCAAATTGCCTCTCTATAAATTGTAACCTTCTCCATTCATTTAGTACTGTTAATTATATCATTGTTCTTTTTTATATTCCAAATTTTATTGTGTAATAGTTTATGCTATTCAATTATTGCATGATTTTTTATGCTTGATTTAATATTCACTATATGTCTTGTTAGCTTATGCACCTAGACCCATGTATGCTCAAATCTTATACAAAGGTCCCGTGTGGCACTTGGGGGCCTCTTCCATGGACCTTGAAGTTGAGGATCATTATTTGGGGCTTTAGACCCTTGATTCAGTCCCCCAACCATTTCAAGGCTTGGATACATGTTTATGCTCCAAAATACCTCATAATGACACTTATATTCTCAATGGGAGGATAAAGATCCCCTTCAGAGGTCATTTTTGGTAGTTCAAGGCCTCAAACATGGACTTTGAGCATAAGGATCATTATTTAGGGCCATAGTCCCCTATTTTCATCCTCCAGCCATTGTCGTATCTATTCAATACATTTTTTTGTTTCACAATACCATCTAATAATGTTTCTATTCTCAATGAAAGTCCAAATATCCCCTAAAGAGGTCATGTCTAGTAGTTTGAGGACTCCTATACCATACATGATATTGAATATCATTATTCAATTATATAGGCCCTTTATTTAATGTTGTAACCATTTATGTGGCCCCCTTACATGTTTATGGTGAAAAATACATCCTAACAATTCTAATATTCTCATTGGGAGGTGAAATATGCACCACATTGGTCATGTTTTGTAGTTTGAGTCCTTTTACATGTCCCTTGAGCTTGAGGATCATTAGTCACGACCATAGCCACTCGATTTCATCACCCAACCATTGTACTAGCATTGATAAATGTCTATAGTTCACAATACCATTTAATGACATTGATATTCTCATTTGTAATCCAAATATCCCTTGCATAGGTCATGTGTAGTAGTTTGAGTCCTTTCTCATGGCCACTAATCCCAAGAACCATTATTTAAGGCCATATGCCCTTCATTTTATCTCCAAGCAATTTATATGGCCTTAATAGATATTTTTGTTGCATGGTTCCTATAATATAATTTAACCCAAAAATTCCAATAAAAGATAGAAAAACATGAAAGAGAATAGATAAAACTAAAAAAATATCTTTTGTATGCAAGATAAAACAAAGAGCTATGTTCACTTTCCTTCAAGGGGGCATGATGGAAGAGAAAATATCCAAATAAAATAACAATTCTTGACAGAAAATTGCATTGCTTACTACTCTCTATATAATGTTTCAATAGAAAATTCCTAACTACTTGCGGTAGTGCTATTAATGAGGGTCAACCACCTAGGGGCGTTTTCTCAATAAAGACGTACCTTTTACATTAAACCAGTACCCACTAAATATATTGTGGAAATTATGGCCTTATACATTGATAAATTAGTGGGGTTAGGGTATAATCCTAACATTCCCTCCACCTCCAAAAGAAACATTGTCGTCAAGGATGGACATGGGGAAACTACTTCAAAATAGATAACAGTTCCAAACTAGCATCTTTTAGTGATGTGTCTTTCTAGTAAATCAAAATTCCACAGATGGTGTGTTAATGTAGTTGACACCATTGGTGCCTAGAACTGCTTGAGGTGACTATTGAAACATTCCTTATAGAACGAATATGCTAACTTCCCTGTACATATGGATAATTTCTCAAAGGTTGAGATAAACTCTATGATTGAACTTGTTTGGTGTAACTTTGTAAGCAACCCCAAATGAGTATCTCTTTCATAACATGTACATATATATTTAACTAATAAACTCCAATTGATGTAGCACCAATAGTATTTTTAATTCCATTCCCACCATTGTCATCATTTTAGATCTAGATACAAGACCACCACCCTATGTTTCATCATGTCATCAATAATGCCAAGAAGAGGGAAGTAATTATCCATCTAGATGACCCATCTTGATGGGTTGGAACTATAAAAATATTACAATTCCACTTTAGGAAAATGGTTCCGGATGTTCCTATCATGAAGGGTGGTTTATGGGTGTGAAAACATGAAGAGTTTTATCGATGGATAAATTGTCCCTAGTGAGATTTGTCTTCCTTGTATAGATCACTTATGGTCTAGTTTTCTTACATCCTCCTGAAGTTGTTGAATCTCTCGTATATCTTGGTCATCATTTTCTTGGAATTTTTCCTAAAGACTCTTGTATTTTTCTTCCAGGTTGTTAATATTTTTTGAATTAGAGTTGGAATTCATGTTGTTTAGGGATTTCAAGGTGGTCTATAAGGAGGAGGATGGTCGACCATGGGGTGTTTGGGGGAGAGTGAGGCTTACAAGGTCATTAATATGAGGGAGTATCAAGCTGTATAGCTCTTTGATATACATACGAAGTCCAATATTACTACTCAAACCAATATTTTAGGCAATTAACAAAGGAGGCTTGATTATTCCCTTATTCATGATAATTAACTGTTAGGATATTTCTATACTCCATCCTAGTCCTACCATCCTTTCAGTTATTTTCATTATCAGTCTTGCATGCATTCCTGCATGCATTGCAAGAATCTGCATGTTGCCCAGTCATCAGGTTGACACCTCCAGCACCTAGTCCCTAGTCTTCCAGCACTCGGGAGCTTATTTCCACTCAGATTGAGCCCTCCTAGCAAGTGATGTGCCCACTTCTCACCCACCACTTGAGAAGGGCACCTTTTCTCACCTACCACTCCTATTGTACTTCAGTTAGTTAAGCTATCATCACTTCCTTCCTTGATTTAAGGCTAGACTGACTCTCAACTGACTGTATCACTCCGATGGACCTCCGATGAGACCTGACTTCCCATTTTGACTCTAGATAGCTCCTCATCCGCCATCCACTGAGCCTCCTTCATTCAGTTAGTGCCTCCATGTGCCAGTTACACCTACCACACTCAGTTAGACTCAGTTTGACTGATGGTTGACAGTTGCTTGTGCATTGATGACTCCACCGATGATGAGATAGATTTATAGTTGTGCTTGATGACACTCCACTGATTTTGGATCTATCCATGTAGGATAATTAGAATCACACCTAGTGTATTCGAATGCTGAGCATTTTATATTTATTGTTTTACTATTCAGATTAATGTAACATGTGTAATTATTCTGCCTCTATCTATGTTCTACTGCTCTATTGTTCTTCTATTATTCCTAAATTCTTTCATTGTGAGGTTTACATCATCTCTTGGATCTACTGTGAGCATTTTCACATTTACTACCTGGGTACTAGAGAATGATCTCTTCAAGTGTCATTCTTAGTGTACTATAGAAAGATCTCTTCGAGTGCCATTCTTAGTGTACTATAGAAACAACATGATCGAGCCATTTATCTAAGCTTGCTTCCAAGTATACCCATGGGATTTTCTATATGAAAAAGGGTACATGAAAGTGAAATTCGATATACATGTGTTATATAATGTTGTACTACTTGAAGGGGTGCCAACTAAGGTTGCAAGGGTGTCAAAAGATGTGACTTAGTACCACTTGCATTTTCAACAAGTATGCTTCCCCAATTATAGGTTTACTTGTTGAGAGATAGATATATGTGTTATTTAAAGACATTGGAATATGTCTGTAAGAAAAAAAGAATGAAAAATTGATCTCTAACCATAAGAAAGAGCTCTACAATCACTAGAAAATAACACATTTTTTAACATAGGGTTTGAGGCTAGAATTGTTAAATAACTGCAACTCCTTTCCAATAGGTTCAAGTATCTTATTCCAATAGGTTCAAGTATTTGATTTTATTTATGAGTTACATGGAAATATCCAACATTACAATGAACCTATCGATAAATCTTGATGGTAAGACAAGTAGTTAAAATATGTAGAGATACATTTCCCATCGGACCAGTATGGGTAGTGGTTGGTTTAGCCAAAAAAAATACAACATACACCCGTAAAATAAGATATAATTCGATATCATCATTCATGCTAGTTGAGCACAATGCTCTAGGCTACTTAGAGACATGTGATAGATAGTATAAAAGAGACACAAGTTATATTGGAAGTGCTAGTTCTACATAAGTGTTGACCAGACCCACGATATACATTTTTCCCAACACTACTTTCAATAGTTCCATGACCACTTGATCACTAGGGATATACCATTTAATACAATAAAATGAATTTGGTGAGATGGTTTCATAAGCTAGTTCAAAAATGCATGTGTGTATCGATAGTTGTGTTTGTTTCACATAAAAACTATTTTGAGACTAGACATGGAAAATGAGTACAAGATGGTGTCGCTATGTGCATAAAAATTCCTTTAATGTAGGGAAGATTTAAGATTTAAAGGTTATAACACTTGATAACCTTTGAGATGTTGGGTCTATAATTACATGGTGTAAATTAATGATGGGAGAGGAGCCAACAAGGAAAAGTGAAGTCTGAAGAATTTTCTTGTAGGTGAAAAATTTGGCGACCATGCACATATTAGGAAACATGGCCCTAGAAATATGGATGAGGAATATTGTTTTGTTTTCTGGCTTTTGTAGTAGTTGTGAATGCGATGAGTGTGAAATAATTGAGTTGGTTGATACATGGGATTGAGTGTTTCTTTGTGCCAATCAATCTATGGTTGTTGAAATAACCCCTTTGATTTACAATTTAATCGATCTCATCATTGTTCAATGCATTCTTTATGTTCCCATATATATATATATATATATATATATCACATACAATTCAATACTTTTTTCTTTGCAATATTTTTATGAATAGTACATGGTTGATTTGAGGTGACAAAAGAGATTAAGACTGTCATCAAATAATCAAAATTTACTTTACTTGCATAACTCTACAACAACTTTGGTTATAACGAACATGGATTCTCTGATTTTTCATGTAATAAAGAAGCAAATCTAATGATATATCTTGATATCTGGGATAGTCCAAGATAATGTGAGACTCTTTTGATGCATTAGATGCAATAGAAAACTAAGAAAACATGAATCCATCAACTTACAAGCGTATTTTGAGATACATACACAATGAATCTTTGTTTGAGTAAAAAAGACGAAATGCAGGAAAATGAATCATGCTTCTAAATGTATAAATTTTATCTATTTAAAATGGTCATAACTATCTCAAGTGTAATCATTTCTAACATGTACGTTTTGGGGGGAAAATGATAAGGTATGTCTTTGTGGGTGCATTATTTTAGTGCCTAAATTATAGAATCAACCTAAAAAAATTGTAGACATATAGAAAACAACTACTACTAGCGCAACACTATTTTTCCAAAATAAATTTAATAATTTATATATTTTTTAAAATTATCTAAGTGACCAAACCTCAAAATCAATACGCCAAGTGTGGGTGTAGTTTTTGAAGGTCTTAATGCAATGATCGTGAAATGTTTTTTTTATAGCATGTAGAGGTTGTTGTCTAGTAGTGCAACATACATTTTTTTTAAATGCTTAAGAAATGAAAAAGTTATGGAAGAAACACTAATGATGTATTTTTCGAGTTAAGGAATAATGACACAATAAAATATAAAATAATATTTAAAAAAAAAAAATTACATATTTGGAATCTACAAAAAAAATGCTACGTGGGTCTAAAATTTCATAAAAAATGATTGTGTGTAGCATACTGCAACAAATGGTAAAACACATGCATATTGAGAAAATGGATGAAATTCCCAAGTATCTATGGTTTACCATATTATTTAATAGCATAGGTTTGGTTAACCCAAAGCTCACTCTAAAGTAGACACATAGGAAGATGGATGACACCCAAAAACATGATGAGGCTTGATTTAGGTGGTAAGGAACGTGAGTTTGTTTCATTTAAATTTAAATTTCCCCTTCCTTCGCATTTGGGTTCCATGAAAACCAAAATGAGTGCGTGTTTTAGCTCTACAAAACCCATACGGATTTGGTAGAGATAAAATGTGTGCATGTTTTAGTTCTACAAAACACATACGTGCTTTGTAATGCTGAAACACACATGCATTTTGAAGAGCTAAAACAAATGTGTGCAATTATAGACATGAAATTTACCTTAGGAGTAAGGTGGAGGAGGTGGGTTTGGGGAGATAAAGAGATAGAGATCGGGGTTTGGGGGGGGTAGGGGTTTATGGATTATTAGGGTAGTTAGAGGGAAGATGGGGTATATGATGGGGAACAAAGAGAGATGGGGGGGATGGAGGTTATAGTGGAAGGGGGATTAGGGGTAGTAAGAGAGACATAGAGAGATATGGGTAGGGATAAAATGAGTAGGAAAGAGAGAGAAAGAGGTGGATGGTGAGGTTATGAGTAGGGAGAGTAGGAGGTGGGTTACGGGTAGTGAGAGTGAGTGAGAGATAGAGAGGAAGGGGTACTAGGGGGTTGAAGGAGAGAGAGATGAGTCAGGGTAAGGTGTAGGTGGAGGAATAGGGAGAGAAAGAGTGAGAGATGGGGTTAGGAAGGGTTAGGGCGAAGAGTAGGGAGAGAGACAGAGATGAGGATGGGGGGTTAAAGGTAGGGGGAGGAGTAGGGGGGTGAGAGAGTGAGAGAGGGGGGTTTTTAAGGGTTAGAGAGAGAGAGAGAGATGATGGGGGGTTAGTTATAGGGGAGGAGAGAGAGAGAGAGAGAGAGAGAGAGAGAGAGGGTGGTGGCTAGGGGTAGGTGAAGGAGTAGAGGGTGTGAGTGAGTAAGTGAGTGAGTGAGTGAGAGAGAGAGAGAGAGAGAGAGAGAGAGAGAGAGAGAGGGTGAGGGTCGAAGGGTTTGGGTGATTAGAGTTAGTGGGGAGGAGGGGGGTTGAGGAAAATAAAGTGATAGATATCATGGTGGGAAGAGGGGTAGAGGGGAGGATGGAAGTTAGGGGAGAGAAAGAGATAGCTATTAGGGTGGCCAACCATTTACAGGTTTTGTAAGGATTACAATAGTTAGAGAGAAGGTGGGGTATAAGGTTGGGAGAGAGAGAGAGAGAGAGAGAGAGGTGGTCAGTCATAGTGGGAGGGGGATTAGGAGAGAAAAAGGGAGAGAGGGGTTTAGAGGTATGGATAGTAGAGAGAGAGAGAGAGAGAGAGAGAAAGGGGGGGGGAGTGGTTATGTGTAGGGAGAGTAGGACGACAGTTAGGGAGAGAGAAGGTGGCGGTTAGGGGTATTGAGAGTATCTATGAGAGGGGGAGTGTAATGGGGTTGTGGAGGAGAGCGGTGGGTGTTACGGCCCAGGGTGGAGGCAGAGGGTGAGCGAGAGGAAGAGCGGGGGTTAGTAAGGGCTAGGGGGAACCATGAGAGAGAGAGATAGAGAGGACCCCAATGGTTATATGTACGAATAGTTGTAGGGGGCATTAGAGGTACGGGGAGTATTAGGGGAGACTATCGAGAGTGCGCAGAGGGTCTTACGTAAGGCTTAGGGAGAGGATATCAAGGGAGATCGCAAATAAAGAGGGTAGGGGGGTACGGGTTAGTTGTAGCGTGAGAGATGAGCGAGAGCGCGGGATAGAGGTGGTTTTATGGAACGAGACTAGGGTGGTCATGGGTACGTGAGTGTGTGAGATGGAGAGTGGGGGTGTAAGGGGGTCGAGGAAGACCAAGGGCGGGTGACTAGTTAGGTATACGTGGCGTGGTAGGGGAGATCGAGAGTGACATCGAGCCACCGTAAGGGTTAGGGGTAATAGGTGTGAGAGAGCGAGCGTCGGCGGTACGCACTACATTTAGGGGGAGGATTAGGGGGTGAGAGCGTCGAGTAGGTCTAATGGATAGAGACCGAGAGAGAGAGAGCGCCGAGAGAGTGCGCCGGGGCGAAAGGGGAAGGAGGGGGTTGGGGTAGAGAATAGAGACTCGACCAGGGTCGGCCCGGGGGTCGGGGTCGGGGTACCGGCGCCTTAGGGCCATTCAGCGCGCAAGGGGGGTATAGGGTGGGTAACGAGCGAAGAGCGGCGAGTGCGATCATGGGGGTTTTAGACTATGGTCGGAGGGGTACTAGGTGAAGAGCGACCTCGCGCGGGGGGGTTACGGGGTCGGAGGAGTCGGGGATCGCGAGAGCGGTGTGGGTATGCGACGGGCGAGTATGGGGGGGATTAGCCTGCACGATAGGGGGTTCGGGGTCAGTGCGAGTGTGTGAGCGAGCACGGTGGGGGAGTTAGGGGTTTCAAGAAGTGCGAGAGGGATGATGGGTGAGCGTGTAGGTGACGGGGTCGCGGAGCGACGAGCTGAGAGAGCTGAGAGGGGATATTGATGTTGTTGGCATATCTTAACCTATTCGAGGGGGTAGTGAATCCGTATCTAGCCTAATACTGCCCCAATTATCACATATCTTCTGACTGATTCATCTTGCCCTTTAACCTATGCATCCACCATACAATAAAACACATTCATCCACATATGTGCAAAAAACACCAACCAAATTTTTACATGGAAACCCAAAATGGGAGAAAACCATTGAATGCTCTTTTATAATAACAAATATTACCATTCAAGAAAGCACTAACTTCTTAAGCTCTCTAGCACAAACCAGAAGGAGGCACTGAACCCCTAGTTTTATAGGCATCGACCTGAAGGAAACACCAACTCCCTGATTTACTAGCACCAACTGGAAGGAGGCTAAGACCCCCTGCTCCTTGCCCCATCCTGCTGCCCAGATATATAAGAATAAGATATTGCACTGCTGAACTACTAATATGTACACACTTATGATAATCTATTGTTCTTTATGTGGTGCGCACTTTCTACAACCTTGAGATATTTACACCATTATTTTGTATCATGAACTTCACTTGAACACTTGACACCTTTACAATTGACTTTGTACTCCATGAACTGTGTGTTACATCATCAACCTCTGCAGTCTGCACTCAGATTCTGTATGTCATTATGTTTCTGCGCTATTGCAGTTCAACTAATACTATGCATAAACTGATATCCTAATGTTCTGGCTTCGCACACTACTATCAAATGGAACTACACACCTTCTGAAATGTGTCCATTCTGTCTTGGTGCAATAGTATTTAGACAATATAGGGGCTTTTTTGCATCATATGATTCATCCTTTTTGCTTAATGCACTTGTCTCAAATCATCCTTATCATAATGTGCATCTCTCACTGTGCTGCAATTTGTCTTAGCGCATTAGATAAACTTCTACACTTCGCACATCACAAGATATACTTCAAATATGTTGATGCACTTCTATATTATACCATCTATGACTGTCTATGTGATGTCTATGATACTTCCATTCGGTCTCCATGCACTTGCACATCTTCTGCAGTTCTTCCTTTTTGTCATCGTGCAATTGTCACAGATTCATAGCATCATTATGCACATGTAAGCTATTCCATTCCTATTCTTATGCACACTCGGCTCTCTACTAGTTCATCATGTTCTGGTCATGGATAATTTTAAGGACCCACACTTATTTAAAAGTGTATAAACCTTGACGAATCTTACCAATTCTTAAAATGTCAACTATAAAATATTTGGCGATATTTTTCTAAAATTATTTCAATTTCTAAGGATTTTATATAGTTTATATAATAATTGGGCGATTTTTAGAGTGAAAATATTTTACCCCATCAAAATTTGGAAAAACGGGGCTTCAAAAAATGCAAATTAGCGAATCCTTTTTTGGACAAAAACATGGAAAAATAGCCCATGGGCCAAATTTTTCCCTAAAATTATCCTTGGTTCTGGTTCCAGAAGCCCTTGATTCCCTAAGTATTAGAAGCTTCATAAATCTATATCTTCCATCTTTCAACTTCAAAGCATACTTCAAGCTTTCATCAAATCTCCAACTTTATCCTTATTTATACATGTCTTGCACAGATTATATATCCACAAGTTGGTTGTGCCTTTCCTTCTTCTTTGCTTTCCAGTTGATGCTTCCACCACATGTCATGTTTTGTGCCATTGAGGTGTCATCTCTTGTGGGTCTTCTGCATACTCAGTCCTTGCCTTAGTAATACTTTCACCTCTGCAGTGTGATCTTGTCCCTTTGATGTACCATCGCTTGTGGCACTTGTGCACTTGACATCTTCAACCGACATAAACTTCTTGGTGCTTGTGCATGCTTCAACAACTGAAATATTATTCCAATTGGTGAGCCTTGGGCGCTTCCGGGATTTGCATAACTCTTCGACCATTTCTTGTTCCAAGCTTCTTGTACACTCTGAACCTTGTCCAACCAACTCTTTGGATTTTACCTTGAAGGAGTATGATTCGGTGGACTTGAGACCTGCACATTTACCACATTTCTTTAGAATGGATGCACTTCTCCATATTGGCATCCATATATCTCTTCAAAGTATCTTTCATATACTTCTTCAAACTGGCACAGAAATATACTTCTTCAAAGTGGCTTTCATATATTTATTCAAGCTCGCACAAGAATATTGAATCCTCTTTGACATCAATTGACATCAATGACAACCAAAGTACAACAATGGTTACTATAACAATTCTAATTTCTTAAATAAAACATCCATTTAAAAAAAAAAATATTTGCATAGTAAATCTACAACATGGTTGAATGATGTCAAGATGACCAAGGGGATTCAGGAGAAAAATGTGAAATGAAAGAATTTTAAAAAGCTATTTACAAAAATATTTATCTAAACAATACTATGATGAAAACATGAACAATTTTTATGACATGAAATTGGGAAAATGAACTATGGAGGAGATCATAAATAAATTTTTGGAACTATTCAACTATGTTCCTTATCTCAAAGAAGAAAAAGGTAAAATCTAATGCTTTTTAAGTTGCTTTCTTAAATATTTCAAAGATAAAATTGAATTTGATGATCCTAAGGCTCTAGAGGATGTATTTCGAAAAGAAAGATAGTGCTATGAAACAAAAAAGAATCATACTGAAATATATGAAAACTGGACCACCGATTCAAGGATTTCCCATACAACAAAGCAAATGTTAAAATAGTGCAAGACATTCAAGAAGCATCAACAGTTCAAGATATTAGGAGTCCATGGATTTGTGCAGCATTAGATATCTGGTAAGTATAACTCTAGACATCTATGATCGAGGTTGAAGGTAAGATTGATGGTAAAATTGTCTCGGTACTTATAGATTCAATATATTGTAATAGTTATATCTCGGCAAAAGTTGTTGGGAAATGTTCATTAAAGAAAAATATATATAAAAAAACATGAGTGTACAACTGGAAACCATGACTAATAAAAGAGTATATGAACATATTAAATATTGTACTTTAGAATTGAATGGGATGAATACTAAAGAAAATTTAAATATATTTCACTTGGAACATATCATATGCTTGTGGGTATGGATTCATTATAGAGGCATAAAGCGGTTTCAAATTGTTATACAAAAACATTTACATGCATTGATGAATATGATCAAATTCACACAATCAATTATATACCTTGAAAGGTATCTATAAGACAAATTGGAACCCTACAAAATAAAATAAGCACAATAAAAGGGTGAAAAATGCACACATTTTAGATAACAAATCTAGGTGAAAACATTAAAGCTAAAGTTGAAGTTGTTCCTATCTTGATAGAATTTAAACATGTGTTTCCTTATGAGATACCTCGTTTACCGCCAAAACGATATTTGGACTTTACTATTGACATTGTCCTTGGAGTTGTATTTATTTCAAAAGCTTCTTATAGAATGAGTACCCTAGAGTTGGTACAACTCAAACTATAACTCCAAGAGTTATTGGAAAAGGATTGCATTCGACAAAGTGTTTCGTTGTGGGGAGGACTTGTTTCATTTGTACAAACAAATGATGGGAATATTATGTTATGTATAGACCACTAACAGCTAAATAAAATCACTATAAAAGACAAGTACTATTACCGAGAATTGATGACTTTTTTGACCAAGTGATAGGTGCTACAATATTCTCTAAGATTTGTATTATGTCTATCATAAAGTAAGAATTAAAGATTAGGGCATACATGAAGCAACTTTTAGAACTTATTATGGGAATTGTGGGTTTTTGGTTATGCCATTTGGATTGACCAATGCACCTACAACATTCATGTGCCTCATGAACATCATATTTAGTAGATTCCTTCATAAATATGTGATTGTCTTTATAGCCGATATTCTTATTTACTGAAAAACTAAAGAAGAGCATGAAGAAAACCTATAAGTCATTTTTCATATTTTAAGAGAGCATCAACTATATGCAAAGTTCAATAAATGTGATTTTTATAAGGATAAGATACAATACTTGGGCCATGTGATTTATACCCAAGGAATTCATGTAGATCCCAAAACGATTAAAGCCATAATGGAATGGACTACACCTGAAAATCTCGATGTAATTCGTTCATTTATGGTCCTTGTAGGTCATTATAGAATATTTGCTGCAGAATTTTCTAAGATAGCCTATCCAATCAATTCAATTCAAAGGAAAGAAACTAAATTTGTTTGGTATGCAAAATTGAGGAAATATTTCAAATGTTGAAGCATTTACTAACTAGTGCTCCAATTTTGAAAATTGTTGATCCCTATGGATATTTTATAATGTGCACATTTTCTTGCAAAGAAGGACCTGGAGGATTCCTAAGGCAAGATGGATTTGTACTTAGCTACAAGTATAGAAAATTAAAATTTCATGAGAGGAACTATGTTACACACAATTAGAACTAGAAGCAATTATACGTGCCTTAAAAATGTGGAGACTATATTTACTTGGAAAATGATTCTTGTTGAAGACTGATAACATAGGGCTGGAATATTTGTTTGACAAAGATAGCTTGAATGCTCGTCAAGCAAGTTGGATAGCCTTCTTGAGTGATTATGACTTCATGATTAAACAAATAAAAGGAAAGAAAAAAAAAGAATTGAACACGCTGTCAGTAGAAGTATGCATGTACTTCATGCGACATTGGCAAGTTTTTATGAAAGTGATCTTAAGGAAAGAACCAAAGCATCCATAAAAGATGAAGAAAACTATCAGCAAATTTTGCAAAATTTGTAGCAAAATATTAAAGGACAACAATCTGAAATTTATATTTTAAATCACGAAGGACTGCTAATGTTCAAAACCAAATTTACATACCAAATTTTGCAGAATTAAAACAACTGATTTTAGGTGAATTTCGTAAACAACCATACTCACACCATCCTAGATGTCAAAAAATGTTACCAACAATTAAGAAGACTTATTTTTGGCCAGGGTTAAATTCTGAAATTACATAATACACAGATAAATGTATTGAATTCCAATAGGCTAAAGTTGAACACCAACATCTAGGTGGATTATTGCATCCCTTTCCAATTACCAGAATGGAAATGGGAAACCATGTCCATGGATTTTATGACAGTTTTGCCTAAATCTAGCGAGTAGCATGACACAATTATGGTAGTAGTTGAAACATTGAGAAAGGATACTCACTTCATCCAAGTTAAATATAATTTTAAATATATAAACAATCCTCATATTTTTCTAAAGGAAGTGTTTAGGTTGCTCAAATTTCCTAAAATTATTATATATGAAAGAGATACAAAGTTCACCTCCAACTTTTGGAAGGGACTATTTGCAATTTTGGGAACTAAAGTAAATTTTAGTACTTCCTATCATCCTCAAATGGATAGTTAGAGTGAAAGGAAAAATCAATTTTTGGAATATATGTTACGTTTGTATGTAATGAAAAATCCCAAGAAGTGGGAAGATGTAATGTACCCGGTCCCAAAACCAATGTCACAGGAACATGTACACCCAAAGGATGGATGAATAAGGGTATTGTACAATGGAATAGGGTCAAAAAAAGGCTACACCATGAATCAATAAATCCAAATATAAAAAATATTCATCCCTTAAAATGAATTGCAACCCTTTAAAAGAATACAATTATAAAACTCCCCAAAAGCTCATTCAGATGCAAGGCAACACAAGCATGATAATTAAACAAGATTTACAAGTTTATTAAAAATTAGAACTTATCACTATTAAAAAATTCATAAGCCGTGACCATAATCATCCCAATAACACATATATATCATATTTATGGATTCCTTTGAAAACTATCACAAATCAATATTTTCAACAGATAAACTATGCAAAATAAGGCACCTCCATACATCCAATCTATGGCACTTTATTTAATAGTTTTGCATTGCTTATTGGATCATATATGTAGCTGACATATACATCCATTCAATAATTAATATAAATAGGTACAAAGAATCCATCTACATCCAATAACTCAAACATTAAACTAGATCTACAATTAGCTATCAATTTCATAACCAGATCATCCTGTAAGCATCCAATTCCCTCCAAAACCAACTGTGTGTCACGAAAAAAAAAACCTAAAATCCATACGGAGAACTCTATATCCACAAAGGGTGCAATAGAATGTTCATGTACGTCCATGCAACATCATATAATCAAATCCAGAGAGAAACTAACAAAACAACCCAAATTTTAAGCAGTGAAACTCATAAACTAGTTATTGAAACTTAGCAATTTCGACTGTAAAAATAAAACACAGATCAACCCATACACAGAGGGAGAACTTGCAATTTAACATCAAAAAATAAACATTCAAATAAATTACTAAAACTTCTATCAAGATAAGAGAATATATAACTAATATTTTCTACTAGATCTCAAGCAGTCAACCGAGCAACCTGCATCTGATCATCAAGATAAAAATTCATATGCATAAACATAGTTAAAATCATCCATATACGGTGAAATAGAAGCATGGAGAATAGAATGTAAAAATATATTTCAATCATATATCTAATATATAGAAGGTATAATCAAGTTCCCATGAGGAGAAATTCATCAATCTGCATCCATATAATTGCACAAAAACCACTTTCACAAATAAATATCAACTTAGCTTCCATGGATGCAATATAATAACAAATGATTCATATAAACATATTAAATAACATCAAATGGAACACTTATATCATTAATATGCAACTAGAATCAACCATACCACGTTGTACCCATCCTTAGGCATTGCCAAGCCATATCTGACTTTGACAAGGCACCCCCGAGCTGAGGCCACATATCCACAAAAAAGGTGCACTCAAAGATAGCTCAAGTATCATTTTGAGAATCCACAACTCAATTCATCACCACCTTATTTCTCCTCCACCCCACTATGAGATGCAATGGTAATCCCTTCACCCCCTAGGTTCCTCAGGACATCGCCATTCACCATCAAGATTTTTGTGTAGATCCAGGATAGAGACAAGTAGTGGACATAGAGGAACTATAACATAGTTTTCCAAGATTTCCAAAAACACAATACAATATCACAGTGATTCATGCACAAATTTCATTCACATAGCAGAGCATACATGGCTTCATAAGACCACAAGATTACCAAGCTCTCAACATCAATGGAATGAACAACCAAGAAAAACTGACAATAATAAACAACCTTAACCAAGGAGATCAACGGAGGATTTATAGACAAAAGAAGGCAATTCAAACCCAAGGGTATCAAATCAAAACCTGGTAATCCAACTTGAGTCAAACCAAGGGGGATTAACTCAACCACGATAGGCTAACTCAAATCCATCCCAAGCAATTCTAATTTCAAGGAGAGTGGCTCCAAGTCACTCCACCCAACTCAAATTCTTGTGTGGACACTTCATCCATGTATAGGAATTCAAAATAGTGAGGTGAGGAGTTACTCAAGCCAATGAATCTTCCCAAAATAGAAAAGGATGGGTTACACAAGGAGTTACACAAACCAAGCCTTAAAATAGCCAATGAGGACGTAGTTGTGCAAGTGGGGGATACAAAACCAAGTGTAACCTATAAAAATAAGTTACAAAACCACCAAAGGGGCTGAATCAACAAGTGGAATCCACCCAAGCACCAAGGAGGGTGCATTCACCAAGGTAATCCTGCTAAATCATGAATTAGGATCAATAGTACCAACATAGGCTCAAATAATCAAAAGTTGGGTCCGTTGTACAATGTTTGGGTGATCATCAACTGATAAATAGACCAAGGCATAAATACAGACCAAAATCAACCGAATGATTTCTAAAGTGCTAGGAATGTCGCCATCCCCCTCACATTGTGGATCTATGCCTCCCATACTCTTTTAGTGGTCCCTGTTGTGCCAATTATTTTTATTAATTAATTAATTAATTACAAAATAATAATAATAATGTCTCTAGGTCCTTAAATACCCATGTCCCAGTACCTAGTTCCACAATAAAAAATAATTACAAATTCTGCCTAGGGGTTAACACACGAGCTTATCGCGGGTTTTCCTAAATATAGCAAGTAGCATGACACAATTATGGTAGTAGTAGACAAACTAAGCAAGAACTCTCACTTCATCCAAGTTAAATCTACTTTGAAGGATATAAACATTTCTAATATTTTTCTAAAGGAAGTGTGTAGGCCACACAATATTCCTAAAACTATTATATATGAAAGAGATTCAAAGTTCACCTCCAAATTTTGGAAGGGACTGTTCACATTTTTGGGAACTAAAGTAAATTTTATTACTTTTTATCATCCTCAAATGGATGGTTAGAGTGAAAGGACAAATCAAGTTTTGGAAGATATGTTACGTTTGTATGTAATGAACAATCCCAAGAAGTGGGAAGAGTACTACCTTCACTTAGCAGAATTTTCTTACAAGAATGGATATCAAAACTCAACAAAAATGATTCCATTTGCAATTGTTTATGGAAGGATATGTAAGATGCGAGTTACATAGATAATCCAATCGGTAGAATTATGATAGAACTGGATATGTTGAAATATTTAGAACAAATTGCTAATAAATTCAAAGAAGATCTTAAGATATATCAAGATAGGAAAAAGAGCTATGTAGATTACGAAGAAGACCAAAAGAGTTTGCAGTTGGAGACCATGTGTATTTTAAAGTAAAGGATAAAATAAGTTCGTTAAATTTAGGAGTATGTTCAAATTTAGTACCATGATACTTTGGACCTTTCAAGATTTTAGCAAAAGTGGGACCTATTGCATATCAACTAGATTTACCATCCAACATAAGAGTACATAATGTTTTTCATGTCTCATTATTAAAAAAGTATGTGTATGAATCTAAACATGTTGTAAATTGGGATGTGATACATGTCAAACTAGAAGGGGACTTCCATACAAGACCTCTATGCATACTGGACTAGAATGAGTTAGTTCTTTGGAATCGAGCCATATTCACTTAGGTAAATGTCCAATGGGAACACTTTGATACTTAGGAATCTACTTGGGAAATGGAAAGAAAAATGTGTGAAGCATACCCTTTCCTGTTTGAAAATTGAAAGGAACTTAAGGTTTTGTTTTTGAAAACAGAGCATGGTGTTATTTTAAGGGGAAGGGGAATGTAATACCCCATTTTGTGAAACCCTTTGAAGATAATTTATTATGATTTGGAAATTGATACTTGAAGAATGCATATCCATTAGATTTTGCATTTAACTAATAATAATTGTTACTCATGAGTCACGGTTTGGAGGCACATACATGATAATATTGTTGCAACAATGACACTTCAAGTTTGTAGTGTCTGAACATATTATCACAACAATAAGAGTTTAATATTATTTTTCCAACATTTAAATTTAAATAATTTTTATCTATCTCTCCAGGGTTAGTCTCCCTTAATCCTCCACCTGCCCCTAACCCCCACCCTTCTCTCTCTCTCCATTGACCCCCTACTACCCAACACCCCCACCCTCTCCATACCCCTAATCCTGCCTCTCCCTCCTAGTAATCCCCCCCTATAACCATACCCCTAGAATAAATCCTTTCTCTACCCCTTCCCCCAACCTCCAAGATTATATATGCTGTGCTTAAGATTTTAAACTAATAATGTGTAAATAACTACTCGAAGCTGCTATAAGAAGCATGCAAACTAATTTGTTTGGCGCTCCTCGATTTGATCCCTCTATACTAGTACATTGAAATATATATTTACATAAAATTAAGCATTGAGCACATGGTACATTCAAATCGCAGTAGCAAGAGATGAGTTTAAGATAATGTTTCACAGTTTCTATAGACCCCAACAACTGTTTGTAAATTGCAGAGAATTAAAATGAAAGAGACATTAATATGACCATTTGGAGGTGACTGTATAAAACATCATTGGAATTAGATATAGGAAGGACGATCATTAGTCACAGTTTGGATGGGTGGACATGATGAGACTGCTACACCAATGACACTTCAATTTTGCAGTGTCTGAACATATTATGCCACAATAAGAGTTTAATATCATTATTGTAACATTTTATTCTAGTTATTATTTTTATCTCCCTCTCTAGGATCAATCTCCCCTACTCCTCCACCTACCCCTAACTGTTGATGTATTTGTAACTTCAGAATGTATTTCATGTATGTATATTGTATTCCTATAGAGATGTTATTATTCCTCTATACGGAAGTTTCATCATTTATATTGTAAGTCTCGTAACTTATACTTGATGGGTTATTACACCACCTTGATGGGGTCGTCCCTGTATAAGTCATGTGGGTTAACGTGTTAGTAGACCACCCTATTAGGGGTCGGCCCTGTCAACATTATGTTATATGGTTAAGTTGAGGCCGGCCTAGTAAGGTTATTAGGAAAGTCAAGTCATGTATAAATAGAGTGCGGGAGGCACTCTATTTGATCATTCACTTTCTCACTCATACACTCATTGGAGAGTGGCACACTAGTGGAGGAGGAGAAGCTGCTGCTAGGAGACTATCTCTTATGCTTGGGTTTTGTATCATTGCTCTATCTATCTTTGAGGAAGTTATTGGGGTTTTTCACCTTTATGGTTTTCCCCAATGAAACTCTATGTGTCTATTGTATCATGTGATTGCTTCTTGTGATTAATATGCTTGATATGTTGTACATGTTATTCTCTTAGTAAAGATCCCAGACTATGTTCAAATCATGCTCAAAGATTAACATGGTATCAGAGCTAACCTGAGAAGAAGACACTGTGCAGTTGCGGAAGTTAGGGATTCATGTTTATTGGGTTTCTCTCCACAGATCTTGAAAGGATGTAGGGTAGATTGACTCTCCTCAACAAGGTGCATCTTTCTGTCCAATCAGAATTCAAGTCTGAGCACTTTCATTTTTGGCCCTAAAAATTAGGGGTTCCACAAAAATAAGAATTTCTGAAATATGAGACCATGGATGGATGCTCCTCAGAAAAATCAAAGTTTAGAGATTTGGATCGAACTTTTTGGTTGGGTGAAGCTCCGAGAAAATCAAACCCTAGTGTGGGGTCCTCTCTAGTGAAGCCGAAAATTAGGGCTTCTACAAAAGTTGGAATTTCTGAAATCTGAGACCATGGATGGAAGCTACTCTGCAAAATCGAAGTTTAGAGACCAAGATCAAATTTTTTGGATGGATGAAGCTCTCGAAAAATCAAACCCTAATTCAGGGTCCTCCCCAGTGAATCTGGATGTTTGAAAACCAAATTTGAGGGGTGAAACTTTGCAGTTTTCAAATTCTGAGTATACCAGCTTGATCAGCTCATCAAGGCGCATCTTTCTATCCTTTCAGAAGTTTGAAATTCAAAGTTTGAATTTTTAGGGTTTCTCTCACAAACCCTAATCCAAATCCAAATCCAAATTTCTGCAAATCAAGTGGTAAGACCTAAATATTTTCTATTTCATTTGAAGTACTCTTTAAGATGTCTCACCACACCAAACTTGAGGTTAAGCTTGAAGGGGCTGATAACTTCTGAGCATGGAAGTATAGGATTGGGTTAATTCTAGAAGAGAGTGAGTTGGATACCTACATAAGTGAAGGGGTTCCTGTCCCAGAGGGAGAAGAGACTAAGGCCTTACACAAGAGGAACTTGGTCAAGGCTAAGAGGATCATTACTGATTCTATCGAAGACCATCTCATGCCACATGTGTCATCTCTGAAGACACCTAAGGAGATGTTTGACTCCTTGACCAAGCTATTTGAAGGGAAGAATATAAAATCAGAAGATGACATTGAGGAACCAACTAAAGAACATCCAGATCCAGAATGGGGAGACCATGCAGTCTTACTCTTCAAGGGTTTCCTAGATAAAAGAACAAATTGGAGCTATAGAGAATGGAGAAGTGGTAATGACCACTCTTAATGGCCTTCCTAGGTCATGGGATTCCTTCATCCAAGGAATTTGTGCTAGGAAGAAACTTATCTCTTTCAGCAGGTTGTGCAAAGAGTTCTCACAGGAAGAAGCTCGGATTATAGCTCGAGGAGAAAAGATGGGGAATGAAGATCAGGCTCTCATAGCACATACCGAGGAGAGGACACTTTTCCGCAGAATGTCCTAAGAACAAAAGGAACAACAACAACAACTACTACAAGCAATCTGACAGGTATGACTTACAGGTATGTTTTGAAATTTGTTCATGATTAAGTTTATAATATGATTGTCTTCATGTTATTGAGTTTAGTAACAATCTTGTTTAACTTTAGACTTATCTTATCACCCTAGTAAAAGTATGAATGCATGATAGAAGAAATTCATTGATTAGTGTTATGACACTTATGATTGTATTATGATTGTACTAATGCACTGTGGTGTTGTATGAGGAGAATATTATCCTCTAACATGAAGGTACAAATCAAGTCCTAGATCAAGACCATAATGACATGAATACAAAGACTCATCCATAGTCATGGATCACATAGAGGTATGTATAATTTGGTTCTACAATGGTTAACTTATGAGTTATGCAGGTCATTGAAAAGAACAAGAAAAAAAAAACATTGCTAGACATAACTAGCAAATATGATGACCAGGTATGTTTTTCCTATATCAAGTTAGAATACTACCCTATGTAAGGATCTTATACTTTTGTATGATTGATAATGGTTACTCATGAAGTTACAAGTTTGAGTAATCTAGGGTTTATGCATATTATGTTCCTTACTTTGATTAATGATATGACTAACTAGAAAAGTCCTATATAAACCTTGAATACCAATGCTTATTATCTGTGTTTGAAATGATCATGACTATACATGTTTAAGATTATTGTGTTTTGATAGTATTAAGATTATACTAATGAATGTATGATTATGTATGAGATCTCGAGGATAACACAATGATGATACTAGTAAGCATGCATAGTGATCGAGGATGGATATAAGTTCAAGGACGGGTAATCCAAGAAGCAAAGATCAAGAGGGAGTCCACCCAACAAACAAACAAGATAACTATTTGAATTATCATTTCTTATTGTTTAAATAATATTGTTCAATGATGTATATGCTTATGTTCCAAAACTTAGGTTGTGTATTATGCATATTAGTGTTAAATTTTCATAATTTACTTCAATATGATCTAGGATCTTAACTGAGAGAACAACATGTACAGCATATCTACAACATATCAATCATGGAGACAATAATGCAAGCACACAAGAGACACAAAGATTTACTTGGGGAAAACCATAAAGGTGAAAAACCCCAATAACTTCCTCAGAGATAGATAGAGCAATGATACAACCAACCAATAGAGATAGCCATAACGTAGCAGCAATCCTCCTCCTCCATAAGTGCGCCTCTCCTCCTTGAGAGCATGTGTGAGAAGTGAGTGAGTAAATAGAGTGCCTCCCGCACTCTATTTATACTTGACTTGACTTGCCTTTTTACCTAACTCATGTAGGCTCGAACTTAACCACATAACATAATGCTGAGTGGGCCGACCCCCAATAGGGTGGTCTAATAACCCTTTGACCCACATGGCCGACCCCCAATAGGGTGGTCTAATAACCCTTTGACCCACATGACTTATACAGGGCCGACCCCAAACAAGGTGGTCTAATAACCCATCAAGTATAAGTTACGACACTTACAATATAAATGACGACACTTCCTTATAGAGGAATAATACCATCTCTATAGGAATACAATATACATATATGTGAAATACATTCCGAAGTTACATATACATCAACACTCCCTCTTAACTAGGAAGGTATTTCTCAGCACAGTTCTTCTAGCACAAGTCATCTTCTCTGGATCATCGTCACTAGATAATCGTCATCGAGTCATCATCATCGTCACTGCTGCTGCTATCTCAATCAATCTCTGAATCTACTCGTCATAGGAAGTTCTAAAGAGCCAGTCCTTTTTCATACTGGATGTAGGCCCACCACCTGCAGGTCTTCGTCATCACTGGCCATACTGTGGAATCCTCAGGACTTATTACGTGCGTCACAAAACCTCGAAAGAGCATCCCAGGATATTACGGGTACACAACTCCAACCTGTAGGATCTCCCAGGGCGCTATTACATGTGACCCCACCACAAAACCTCGAAAGAGCATCTTAGGATGTTACGGGTACACAACTCCGACCTAAGATCTCCCAGGGCACAAATTACATGTGGTCCACCACAAAACCTAGCATCTCAGGATGTTACGGGTACACAACTCCGACCTGAGATCTCCTAGGGCACAAATTACATGTGGTCATGGCAAAACCTCGCAAGAGCATCTCAGGATGTTACGGGTACACAACTCCGACCTGAAATCTCCCAGGGCCCAAATTACATGCCATAGGACAAAACCTCGCAAGAGCATCTCAGGATGTTACGGGTACACAACTCCGACCTGAGATCTCCCAGGGCAACGAATTACATGTCCTCCCAGAGCAATGTCTCGAAAGAGCATCCCAGGCTGTTACGGGTACACAACTCCGACCTATAGGATCTCCCAGACATGCTCATCTGCACAACCTGATCCACGGCCACAGAGTATCAACCTGATACTCACCATACATCATCCTGATGTACTCATGATCGTCCTGATCATAATCACTGCAACGTCCTGCTGCAAGTCATCTGGAGCAACATCCTGAAGCTCGTCATCTATGATCATCCTGATCATCACTGCAACATCCTGCTGCATGTCATCTGGAGCAACATCCTGAAGCTCGTCATCTATGATCATCCCGATCATCACTGCAACATCCTGCTGCATGTCATCTGGAGCAACATCCTGAAGCTCGTCATCTATGATCATCCTGATCATCACTGCAACATCCTGCTGCATGATCTACCTGATCATCAATGCATCTTCCTGATGCATACCAAGTATCATACATGATCCTCCTGATCATCAATGCATCTACCTGATGCATACCAAGTATCTACCTGATACATATCATCATACATGATCCTCCTGATCATCAATGCATCTACCTGATGCATACCAAGTATCTACCTGATACATATCATCATACATGATCCTCCTGATCATCAATGTATCCACCTGATACAAATACAAATACATGATACATATCACCATACATGATCCACTTGATCATACAATGTATCCACCTGATACATATACAGATACATGGTCCAAGCATCCAACATGATGCATAAACAATACATACACATGATCCAACTGATCATATCCTACATCCAACATGATGCGTACATACATACATAAAATGATCCAACTGATCATATCCTGCATCCAACATGATGCGTACATACATACATAAAATGATCAAACTGATCATATCCAGCATCCAACATGATGCGTACATACATACATAAAATGATCCAACTGATCATATCCAGCATCCAACATGATGCGTACATACATACATAAAATGATCCAACTGATCATATCAAGCAGAAACTAGAACATCATCCTGATGCTCATCATTCAGCGCTTACATCCACAGCCATGTGAAGGATCCTCCTTCCAACATGCTTGGAATGGCTTCAGCAAATGTGTCCATCACTTCTTCCTCGAAGTGTCCTCGATCTGAATAACGCCAGGCCTCTCTCTGAAGTACTCGAACTTCACCCTGGCTAGTGGCTTCGTCAGCACATCTGCAATCTGCTCGTCCGTCGCAACATACAGGAGCTTCACAGCTCCTCTCTGCACCATATCCCTGATATAGTGATATTTGATCTCTATGTGTTTCGACCTGTCATGAAACACTGGGTTCTCGGACGACTTCACACAACTCTGGTTATCACAAAAGATACCAGTAGCCTCCAACGGGAGATCAAATAACTCAGACAGTAGCTTCCGTAGCCATACTGCCTCACAACTAGCTGAACAGGCTGCAACATACTCTGCCTCAGCTGTACTCAGTGCTACGCAGGACTGCTTCCTGCTAAACCAAGAGATCACACCCGATCCCATACTGAAGTAACACCCAGATGTGCTCTTCCTATCTGCAGCACTGCCAGCCCAGTCTGAATCAACATAACCCTGCAGGTTAAACTTTTGATTCGCCTCATACCTGAGCCCATAATCCACTGTACCCTTCAGGTACCTCAGAACATGCTTTACAGCAACCAGGTGAACACTCCTCGGATCCGTCAGGAACTGGCTCAATGTGTTCACAGCAAAGCAAATGTCTGGTCGTCAGGTACATCAAGGACCCAATCATCTGACGATACAGAGAGACATCAACCGGCTCAGATGAAGCATCACATAGAAGCTTCAGATTCGATTCCATTGGTGTGGCCATTGCCTTGCAATCTATCATTCCGAACCTCTTCAAGATTTCTACTGCATACTTCCCTTGTCCAAGGAAGATTCCATCTGCACTCTGCCACACCTCCATGCCAAAAACAAATAGTGCATCATCCCCAAGTTCTTCATCTTGAACTCGGTAGTAAGCTTGCGCTGCATGTCGGCAATCAATCTATCTTCACCTGTAACAAACAGGTTATCCGCATACACTGGATTGCCTTCCTCAACCTTGTAGTAAAGGTTGGAATCCGCTTTACTCTTGGTAAAGCCCAAACTGGATAGAAAACTGTCTATCCTACCATACCAAGTTCTGCACATATATGTGACTACACCATGCTGTCTTGAAATCCATCTGGTGCATCTTCTATTTCATCACTTTTATATTTCTCAATGTTGCCATCTGCAACATGCTTGATCTGATAATTCCATTCGGAAGTCATAGCAAACTTCCCTTCATGTCTTGGGATTACAGCCCAAACATCATTCTTCATGATCGACGGATCATGGCATTTCATTTCTTCATCCCAGATCCTGGGAACTTCAATATCTTCAATATATATCTTTGTTGCTGGAACAAATGTTGTAGTTCTTCTTTTGTAGGAGATGGCATACGATCTTTCCTACACAACAAGTTAAATTGCATGATTAGAAAACATCTCATAGTTTTCAGAACAAATTCTTACACATAAAGAAATATGCCATACAGTCATGCAATTATCTTAGCCAATGCTTCAATACAACATTTATCCATATTCCGTAACTTTCTAGATGCCTTCCAATCTCTACCAGAACATTGTTAAGAGTGTGCACAACTCCCAACATGTCAGCAAAGAGGTTTCATTCTAGATAAGTAGCAATGGAATGTTGTACAGTGCCATAGGCCACTTACCCATGCATATTAGGAGTATACTGTTAATCAATGCAATTATTCTAATATGCATAATACACAACCTAATTCTAGGAACATCAGTATATACATTTATTGAACAGTATTATTTAAGAAATGACAATTCAAATACTTATCTTTGTTTGTTCGTTGGGTGGACTCCCTCTGAGTCTTCGCTTTCTTGCAGGAGCTGCTGGAGTCCTAATCTGAAGTAGCTTCTTCTACACCTTTCTGTTGTGGGATGTAGAGAGATGATCAACTCCCTCTGAATATTTGCATCCTTGCAGAAACTACTGAAGTGTGCTCCTTTGCTTTCTTGCAGGAACAACTAGAGTGTGCTCCCTCTTGATCTTTGCTTCCTGAATTACCTGTTCTTGAACTCATATTCATCCTTGGTCCCTATGCATGCTTATTAGTATCATGAATGTGTTGTCCTTGTGATCTCATATAAAATCATACATTCATTAGTATACTATTAAAACACAATAATCTCAAGCATGTATAGTCATGATCATTTCAAACAGAAATAATAAGCATTAGCATTCAAGGATTCTTATGGTTAGTCAAATCATAAGAAACATAACATGTCTAAACCTGTAATTACTCAAGCCTATGACTCTTCAGGTTAGTTGAATCATCAAACAAGATAAGAGATATAAAATGCATAAAACCTGTGATTATTCAAACCTATACCATCATGATTCTTCTGGTTAGTCATATCATCAATTATGGTAAGAAACATAATATGCATACAATCATGATTATTCAAACCTATGCCATCATGATTCTTCTGGTTAGTCATATCATCAATTATGGTAAGAAACATAATATGCATACAATCATGATTATTCAAACCTATGACTTCATGAATAATCATTATCAACAACGCGATAGTATAAGATCCTAACCCAAGGTAGGAATCTAGCTTGATATAGGAAAAACATACCTGGATTATCATGTTAGCTAGTTATGTCTAACATACCCATATAATGTCTTTTGGTTCTCTTCAGTGACTTGTGCTAGTAACCTGCATGTCTCATAAGTTAACCATTATAAAACCAAGTTATACATACCTCGTGAATGGATCTTGTATGAGATCCATGACAATGGATGAATCTTTGTCCTCATGTTATCATGATCATATGTTCTTGGATCAGAACATGATCTGTCTTTCTTGGTGTACCTTTCATGTTAGTAGACAACACAAACCTCATACAACACCATAATGCATTAGTACAATCATAAGTGTCAACACCCTAACCAATGAATATCTTCTATCATGCATTCATAATTTTGTTAAGGTGATACAACAAATATAAAATCAAAATTGTACTAACCGTAATAACATGAAGACAAACATACCATAAAATTAATCATGGACAAATATCGAAACATACCTCGATGAGTCATACCTGTCGATATCGCTTGTAATCTTCTTACGTAAGGCCTTATCCTCATCTCCCTCTGAGACAGGAACTTCTTTCACTTATGCAGGTGATCAATCCATCTTCTTCTAGGATTAACCCAATCCACTTGATTTGCAAGAACTGGACCTTGAGCTGGATATGGGTTTGTCAAAGAAACCCCAAAAATTCAAACTTTGAATTTCAACCTTCCGATAGGATAGGAATATGCGCCTTGATGAACTGATCAAACTGGTATATTCAGAATTTGAAAACTGCAAAGTTTCACTCCTCAATTTTTCCTTTGAAACTTCCGGATTCACTGGACGTGACCCTGAACTGGGGTTTGATGAAGCCCACTCTTTTGCCCCATCAAAATGTTTGATCCAAAGCTCTAAGCTTCTATTTTTCTGAGGAGCTTCCAGCCGTGGTCACAGATTTCAAAAATTCCCATTTTTACAGAAGCCCTAATTTTCCACTTTTTTTGATCAAAGTCCCGAACTAGGGTCTAATCAAGCCCGGCCTTCTGCCCAACCAAAAATTCTGATCTTGGTCTCTAAATTTCTATTTTGATGAGTAGCATCCAGTCGTGGTCTCCGATTACAAAAATTCCAACTTTCTCCAAAGCCCTAAATTCCGGAAGCCATGAATGAAGGTACCAAAAAAAATAATTCTGTTTTGACAGAAATATGTACCTGATTGTTTCTGGTGTAACTCCGAAATTTTTGATCCACAGGGTCTGAAAAAGTTTCCTGAGATAGTCTGACCTGTTATCTTTCCATCCTGACAGGTCTGACCTCAATTGGATTCTCTGAGAGAGAGTTATGCCAAATGTCGCAACGTGACCTGTTTTGGGATAAAACAGGAGAGCGAACTTGTACGGAGTACCACGTGTCACTGTTTTAACTTCGGCCTCTGAAAAAGTTTTCTGAGATAGCTCGGTCTGTTAACATTCCATCCTGACAGGTCTGACCTCAATTGGACTCTCTGAGAGAGAGTTATGCCAAATGTCGCAACGTGACCTGTTTATGGGATAATACAGGAGAGCGAACTTGTACGGCGTGCCACGTGTCACTGGTTCAACTTCGGCCTCTGAAAACGTTTTCTGAGATAGTACAGACTGTGTAATACCTGTCACTTTTTACGAAATTTCATTTGGAGCTTCCTAGCCCAAGATATGACCTTTTTCCCAAGGTCACCTGATTTTGACTCAGATCTGGAAGAGGCAGAAACCCTATATTGTACAGATCATAAATCACAAAGTACAATGAATTAGAGGTTGTCCTTAGGACACAAGATACCTGGAAATCTTAGCTTCGGCCTGTAACAATTTCAGATCCGAAAACTTCGCCAAAACGGATTTATAGAGAAAGTGCTACGATGACTGGTTTTTGCTATATCAAGCCCTAGCATCGTAAGTGCAACAAGTGTCATACATGCCATATCATGCCTTCTTTCAGGCTAGCTCTGATACCATGTTAAATTTTCATAATTTACTTCAATATGATCTAGGATCTTAACTGAGAGAACAACATGTACAGCATATCTACAGCATATCAATCATGGAGACAATAATGCAAGCACACAAGAGACACAAAGATTTACTTGGGGAAAACCATAAAGGTGAAAAACCCCAATAACTTCCTCAGAGATAGATAGAGCAATGATACAACCAACCAATAGAGATAGCCATAACGTAGCAGCAATCCTCCTCCTCCATAAGTGCGCCTCTCCTCCTTGAGAGCATGTGTGAGAAGTGAGTGAGTAAATAGAGTGCCTCCCGCACTCTATTTATACTTGACTTGACTTGCCTTTTTACCTAACTCATGTAGGCTCGAACTTAACCACATAACATAATGCTGAGTGGGCCGACCCCCAATAGGGTGGTCTAATAACCCTTTGACCCACATGGCCGACCCCCAATAGGGTGGTCTAATAACCCTTTGACCCACATGACTTATACAGGGCCGACCCCAAACAAGGTGGTCTAATAACCCATCAAGTATAAGTTACGACACTTACAATATAAATGACGACACTTCCTTATAGAGGAATAATACCATCTCTATAGGAATACAATATACATATATGTGAAATACATTCCGAAGTTACATATACATCAACAATTAGAACAATTGCATTAATGAACAATATACTACTAATATGCATGTGATGGGTAAGTGGCCTATGGCGCTGTACATTCCATCGCTACTTATCTAGAATGAAACCTCTTTGCTGACATGGGAGTTATGCACACTCTTAATAATGTTCTCGTAGAGATTGGAAGGCATCTAGAAAGTTACAGGATATGGATAAATGTTGTACTGAAGCATTGGCTAAAATAATTGCATGACTGTATGACATATTTCTTTATGTGTAAGAATGTGTACTAAAAATTATGAAATGTTTCTAATCATGCAATTTAACTTTTCTTGTAGGAAAGATCATATACCATCACCTACAAAAGAAGGACTATAACATTTGTTCCAGCAACAAAGCTGTCTATTGAAGAATCTAAAGTTCCCAGGATTCAGGATACAGTAATGGAAGAATGCCATGATCGAGGAATACCAGTTGATCATGAAGAATGATGTTTGGGATGCGGTCCCTAGACCAGAAAGGAAGTATGTTGTGACTTCCAAGTGTATTTATAATATCAAGCATGTTGCATTTGGTAGCATAGAGAAATACAAAGTGAGATTTGTAGCTTGTGGCTTCTCCGAGAAAAAGAGAATAGACTATGAAGAGACTTTTGCTCCTGTAGCAAGATACACTTCCATCAGAACAATACTTGCTCTGGCTGCAGTGATTAAGTGGAAGATACACAAGATGGATATGGTGTAGTCGAAGAGGAAGTGTATGTGGAGAAGTCACTCGGTTTTGGAACACATGATAGAGGGACTCATGTGTGCAAACTGAAGAAAGCCCTGTATGGTTTGAAACAAGCACCCAGGACCTGGTACGGAAGGATATATGGCTTCCTATCCAATTTGGGCTTTACTAAGAGTAAAGCGAACTCCAACCTTTAATATAAGGTTGAGGAAGGAAATCCAGTGATACTACTGTATGTGGATGACCTATTTGTTACAGGTGAGGATAGATTGATTGCTGATACGAAGAGGAAGCTTGCTGCCAAGTTTGAGATGAAGGACTTGGGTATGATGCACTACTTTTTAGGTATGGAGGTGTGGTAGAGTACAAATGGAATCTTCCTTGGACATGGGAATTATGCAGTATAAATCATAAAGAGGTTCGGGATGATGGAATGCAAGGCCATGGCGACACCTATGGCATCGAACTTGAAGCCTCTGTGTGATGCTTCATCTGAGCTGGTTGATGCCATGATGTATCATCAGATGATTGGGTCTTTGATGTAACTGACAAACACGAGACCAGATATTTGATTTGCATTGAACACATTGAGCTAGTTCCTGACAGATCCTAGAGGTGTTCACCTGGTTGTTGTAAAGCATGTTCTGAGGTACCCGAAGGGTACAGTTGATTATGGGCTCAAGTATGATGCAAATCAAAAGTTTAACCTACAAGGTTATGATGATTCGGACTGGAAAGGAAGTGCTGCAGATAGGAAGAGTGTAATATCCCTTTTTCAAATTTTATTAAAATGCCAATTTTTCAACTTTTTCCCCAATTTCGACCTTTGACTAGTTTAACTGTTTTGACCTCCAAATCATCCCAAATGCTCCCAAATCTTCTGTATGAGTGTATTAATGGTATTTAGACTTGAATATCAGGTTCAGGGATGTTTTATGGACCTCCAAATACTGCTGCAAACTTGATTTGTATTCTGATCAATATAGGTAATTTTGACTAGTAATTTGTGCATCAAATCCCCCCGGGGTAACACTGAAAATGGCCTTCCAAATGCCTCCAGACTCCCACAAATTTATGAACAGAGGTATATAATGTGTTAAGTATGTTATTGAGGTCTCATATGCACCATTAATTGATTTTTACTACTGTTATAACTCTCTCACATTCAACAGCAAAAACCCCCCAATTCGACCCTTGGGGAAATGGCACTATTTCATCTCCCAATACAACTAAACTGAGTAAAAATGCTTCAAATGCTCAAGTACAGTACATGAAACTTGTAGAAGACATCCATGGCATTATATTGATCACAAATATATCAGAGAATCATCCATCCATTCGAAATAATCAACATTATAGTGTCATACATCAATGCATTGGGGAAATGGACATTGTTTGCTCATTAATCAATAGTTTTGCATACAACCAGTGGGTATTTCGACCTGAGACTTTCTGAATATGAATAACAGAGGATATGAAGCTATTACAATCATAAATATATAATGAGAAGCTCTCTCAAGAAGCACAAGTGCTCACCAAAAACGCCCTCCCTCAAGGAGCATGAATATGCCTTCAAAACTGGAAACGGTGGAGAGAAAGTGCTGCACTAAACCAAACCATGAAACTTCCTGTAGCTGATACTTGCAAATACAAACTCCATTAAAGCACCATGAAATACCTGAGTGGCCTCTCCAAACACCAACTTGGATGGGAATCTTTCACCCTCGAAATTGGCTAAGGCAAGAAACTAGTCATCCACTAGCTCTCTCTTCACAAATGCAATTTTTCTCAAATCATCAAAAGACATTCTCATACTTGATTTCTACATTTTATAACCAACATTAGCCTTCAAGGGGTCGAAATCCTCTCAATAGATTCAATAATTTTCCATTTATGAAATATTCCTCATTTGCCACTTGTCTCCTAGTTCCAACCTTCCATCTTCTCCCAAATTCGAATTTGAGTCTCTTTGGATTCCTCCAACTCCATGAGCGCCTTCCTTGAGCCTATTTTTGGGGCTGACATGTCATAATGGTCAGGTGTAAGAAGTTAGGTCTGAATTTTGTCATAAATGTCATAGATGCTTCATTATTGTTGTCATAAAACTAGGGAATCTAGCCCAAGTGTCCACTAGTCTCCAATTTGACTCTTCCTCTCCCATGGAGGTTACTATTCCATCCCATTTCGACCTAAGATGCTCAATGCCATGTGTTATGACTTACCAACTCACCCAAGAGTGTTCACCTTCCCATGAATTCGAATTGGAAAGAGAGAGCTGCCATGTGTCATTGAAAAATCAAGCTAGTGTGGGTCCCACCACCTCCATATGTCTCCAAAACCACTTGCCACCTAGAATTTCTCTTGAATTTATTTATTCATAATATTTATTAAATAATTGAACCCTTCTAATGTCTAAATATCATTTATTAGCTTCCTTATTACCATCCCACATGTTCCCATCCAACCTAAGAAACTAGTAGGATTGATGGGATTGTCTTACTATGCACTTATTTGAATGGGGACATTACAGTCCTCTCCACCCAAGATTGCTTGTCCTCAAGCAATTTCAAATTTGGATGCTGCAAAATCTTCTCCTCTTCCCATGTGGCATCTTCATTTGGTAAGTCCTTCCATTGCACTAAATATTCTTTGATGATTCTACTCCTCAACCTTCTTTCCCGTGTCTTCAAAATCTTTTCCGGAACAAGTGTGAGCTGACCTTCATCATCCAAAGGAGGAAGTATTTCTGAAGTGATGATTTGCTGACCAAGAGCTTTCTTAAGACAAGAAACATGAAATACATTGTGGATTTTACTCCCTTCCGGAAGTTCTAGTTCATATGCTACTTCTCCAACCTTCCGCACTACCTTGTATGGCCCATAGTACCTTGGTTTTAATTTTTCTGCTCCATTCTTTTTGAGAGATGTTTGTTTATAGGGCTGCAACCTTAAATATACTAAATCATTGACTTGAAAGGTTCTCTCTTCTCTATGTCTATCAGCATATTGTTTTTGTTGATTTTTAGCAACCTGCAAATTGTCTTTCAAGAGCTTTAAAATTTCTTGGCTCTCTTCCACCCAACCTTTAGCCTTTGGGGCTCTACTATCACCAAATATAATGTCAGCAAATGTAAGTGCATCATAACCATATAATGCTTTGAAAGGAGACATTCCTATTGACATATGATAAGTGGTGTTGTAGCAAAACTCACCCAAGTGTAGCCATTTTGCCCATGCTTTTTGCTGCCCTCCCACATAGTTTCTTAGGTATCCTTCTAACCATTGGTTTACCCTCTCTGTTTGTCCATCAGTTTGTGGATGATAGCTGGTACTTGGAGTCAATTGAGTGCCTACCAATCTAAAAATTTCTTTCCAAAAAGCACCCATGAATCTACTATCTCTATCACTGACAATGCTCTTGGGAAGCCCATGCAATCTGAAGATTTCTTTGAAAAAAATATCAGCCACTTGTGCAGCACTAAAAGATGATGTAACAGCAAAAAAATGAGCAAATTTTGTCAACCTATCAACTACCACATAGATACAATCCTTACCCAAGGATTTAGGCAATCCGGTGATGAAATCCATGGAAATACTGTCCCATTTTTGCTCCGGAATGGGCAATGGTTGTAATAGGCCGGCTGGACATGTAAGTTCTGATTTGTTTTGTTGACATGCTTTACATTCATTCACATACTTCTGAACATCTTCCTTCAGCCCCTTCCAAAAAAATCTTTGCCTCAACTGTCTATAAGTTTTGAAGATCCCCGGATGGCCCGCTAGTGGGGAATCATGTGCTTCTTGCAAAATTCGGTACTTGAGCTTGGAGTTATGAACTAAATAAATTCTTCCCTTATAATATATCAGCCCATTCAAAATCCTATAATTATCATCCCCTTTGATTCCATCCAACACATCACAAGCAAATTTGTCTTTGGCATATTCAACTAGTAGCATGTTTTTCCAATCCTTGGCAATATCCATGAGAGAAAAAGAAGGCCTTCTTGACAAAGCATCTGCTACTATATTATTCTTTCCTTTGACATATTCAATATCAAAATCATAAGCTTGAATCTTGCTTACCCACTTTTGTTGCCTTTCATTTAGATCTTTTTGGGTGAGAAAGTGTCTTAGACTATTGTGGTCAGTTTTCACCACAAACTTGCTGCCTACCAAGTATTGTCTGAATTTGGCCAATGCATGCATAATGGCCAGCATTTCTTTATCATAAATGGAGTAAATTTTTTCATGAGGCTGCAACTTTCTGCTCTCAAAGGCTATGGGGTGTTGGCCTTGCTTTAGGACAGCCCCTATTCCTCCACCTGAGGCATCACATTCCACAACAAAAGGTTTAGTAAAATCAGGAAGTGCAAGTATGGGACAACTACTCATTACCTCTTTCATTTTTTGGAAGGCCTTTTCAGCCTCTTCATCCCACTTGAAAGCATCCTTCTTAGTCAAATCAGTGAGTGGAGAAGTCAACTTGGAGAATCCTTTCACAAATTTTCTGTAGTAGGTGCATATGCCAATAAAGCCTCTCAATTCGGTAATATTTTTTGGTGATGGCCATTCCAAGATAGCCCTGATTTTTTCCATGTGTACCTTCACTCCTTCTTGCCCAATAATGTGCCCAAGATACAGTATTTCTTTCATTCCAAATTCACATTTTGATAATTTAGCAAATAAGGACTCTTCTTGCAAGATTTTCAACACAATCTCTAACTGCTGCAAATGCTCTTCCCATGTTTTACTGTAAATGAGAATATCATCAAAGAAAACCAAAACAAACCTTCTTAGTTGCTTGCAAAATATCCTATTCATACATGCTTGAAAGGTGGCTGGAGCATTTGTTAACCCAAAAGGCATGACAAGAAATTCAAAGTGGCCAAAATGACATCGAAAAGCGGTCTTTTGCACAGCTTCATCTTTCATTCGAATTTGGTGATACCCTGATCTAAGGTCAATTTTTGAGAAGTATTTGGCGCCATGCAGCTCATCCATGAGCTCATCAATCCTAGGAATAGGATACCTATTCTTTATAGTCTTTTTGTTCAAGGCTCTAAAATCTATGCACATTCTCAATGTTCCATCTTTTTTCTTCACTAGCACAACTGAAGAAGCATAAGGGCTAGAGCTTGGTCTAATGAGTCCCAACTCTAGGAGTTCTTGGATAGCTTTTTCAATCTCATCTCTAAACCTTTTAGGATGTCTATAAGGTGGTATCTGAATGGGTGAAGTACCCTCCTCCAAAACAATACTGTGCTCAACCCCCCTATCCGGTGGCCTACCATGTGGAAGGTCTCTAAAAACCTTTTCATATTTTTGCAAGAGTCTCTCTATCTCCTTTGGGTGTTTGACAATATTTATAGTTGGCTTGGGAGATGTAATATGACATTCAGCAGCCCATTCTATATCCCCATGCCTCAATATAGATCTCATGCTATTGCAAGTCACTAATTGATTTGGATAAGTGTGTTGCCCTCTCACAACTCTTTGTACTCCTTTTGAATCTTGGAATTTCATTTCGGGAATTTGATAATTTACTGTATGCTCTCCTATTGAATACAACCATTGCACTCCCAAAACCACATTAGTATCAGCAACATCAACCACATAAAAACTATCAACAAAAGTATAGTTACCTACAGTGACTTGCAGCTTTGGAACCCATGTTTTGCATTGCATTGTGTTGTGACCGGGAATGACAACTGTGAAGCCATCAAATGGTTCAATAGGTATCTTTCTTTTCTCTACCATCTCTGTATCAATGAAGTTATGAGTGGCTCCTCCATCTACCAAAACTGAAGTTCTTTGTCCTTGTACCACACCTTTGCAGCGGATAGTATGATAGCGAGGTACTGCTGAAAGCACTGCCATTCTTGGTTTGTCCGGTGAAGGCTGATTTTCTTCTTGTCTTTCCTCTTCTACTGCTGTCTCATATGCCTCTTCTTGATCTGAAATATGTCCATCTTCATCCATGCCCCCATCATACCCCTCATTATCAGAAAATACTTCTATGTATTGAGCCTTTCCTTTGGTACATTTGTGCCCCGGTGTCCATGGTTGGAAGCATGTGAAGCATAGTTTCTTTTTTCTAAGTTCATCCCTGTTTAGTCCCTCTTTTTTATTCCTCTCAAATGACTCTCTTTGCCAAGGTTTCTTATCATATCCATCCCTTTGCCAAGGTTTCTTTTCAAATTTATAGCTAGGCTTAGGAGGAAATCTCGTTCTAGGAAGCACATTCTGGAGATCCCTAGTCAAGCTCATTGCATCTTTTAATGTAGTTGGCTTGTGGGCTTTGACCAAACCTCTTAAGGGTTCAGCCAAACCTTCAGTGAACAGCAATACTAATCTTCCCATAGATACATCAGCCACCTTGACTGATAATTTTTGAAAGTCCAACATATATTCAGTAGGGGACCCAGTTTGCTTCAATTGAGCTAGTTCTTTGAAAGGCAATTCTGGATCTTTTTGTTCAAATCTTTCTAGTACCCTGTCAACAAATTATCCATATGTTTTAACCTGATTATGACCCAAGATTTTCAGCCCATGAAACCACCATTCATTGGCATCTCCTTCCAAATGCAAAATGGCCATTTTTAATGCATCCTCTTCCAACATAGGATTCAGCTGAAAATATACATCCAATTTTTGCACCCAAGTGTTAGCAGAATTTTGAGAAGAACCATCAAAAGTAGGAAGTGACATTTTTCCAATAGCACTATTTAATTCTTTGTTTTGGAATGGACTCCTATTGTCTCCCTTCCTATTAATATTTTGCATAGCATCAATGTAGTCACTGAGTGGTACACCTCTTTTACACTCTTCATTCAAATCATTCCAATCATTTACTAGTTTCTTGTAATCCAATGCAAGATTGGGCTCTTCTTTGGGTGTGAGAAATTTAGGTGCAGTATGCCTTTGTGTGCTTTGAAATTCATCAGGTCTATTATGAGGTCCTGTACTTGAGAAAATATGCTCATTCCCTTTCATCTTTTCCCCTGAGTGTGAACCGCTATTATCTCCTATTATCCCTTTGCTTTGAAGCTGGCTAATCAACAATTCAAATCCTTGCAACAATTTATCACCTATCCTATCCATGTTTGCTGAAAGTTTAGAGAAACATGGATCTAAGGTTGCAATAAGTTCCTCCTTATGTTTTAATTTGTCATCCTCCTCTCTACCCATGGTTTCAGCAAAAGACTCCTCTTCTTCTACTACCTCTTCTTCAACAAAAACCTCTTCAACTACTGGTTCAAAGGGTGGTGGATTATTCTTTTGACTTCTTGTTAGAACCATCAGGTGCCAAGAACATGCTCTGATACCACTTGTAATATCCCTTTTTCAAATTTTATTAAAATGCCAATTTTTCAACTTTTTCCCCAATTTCGACCTTTGACTAGTTTAACTGTTTTGACCTCCAAATCTTCTGTATGAGTGTATTAATGGTATTTAGACTTGAATATCAGGTTCAAGGATGTTTTATGGACCTCCAAATACTGCTGCAAACTTGATTTGTATTCTGATCAATATAGGTAATTTTGACTAGTAATTTGTGCATCAAATCCCCCCGGGGTAACACTGAAAATGGCCTTCCAAATGCCTCCAAACTCCCACAAATTTATGAAAAGAGGTATATAATGTGTTAAGTATGTTATTGAGGTCTCATATGCACCATTAATTGATTTTTACTACTGTTATAACTTTCTCACATTCAACAGCAAAAACCCCCAATTCGACCCTTGGGGAAATGGCACTATTTCATCTCCCAATACAACTAAACTGAGTAAAAATGCTTCAAATGCTCAAGTACAGTACATGAAACTTGTAGAAGACATCCATGGCATTATATTGATCACAAATATATCAGAGAATCATCCATCCATTCGAAATAATCAACATTATAGTGTCATACATCAATGCATTGGGGAAATGGACATTGTTTGCTCATTAATCAATAGTTTTGCATACAACCAGTGGGTATTTCGACCTGAGACTTTCTGAATATGAATAACAGAGGATATGAAGCTATTACAATCATAAATATATAATGAGAATCTCTCTCAAGAAGCACAAGTGCTCACCAAAAACGCCCTCCCTCAAGGAGCATGAATATGCCTTCAAAACTGGAAACGGTGGAGAGAAAGTGCTGCACTAAACCAAACCATGAAACTTCCTGTAGCTGATACCTGCAAATACAAACTCCATTAAAGCACCATGAAAGACCTGAGTGGCCTCTCCAAACACCAACTTGGATGGGAATCTTTCACCCTCGAAATTGGCTAAGGCAAGAAACTAGTCATCCACTAGCTCTCTCTTCACAAATGCAATTTTTCTCAAATCATCAAAAGCCATTCTCATACTTGATTTCTACATTTTATAACCAACATTAGCCTTCAAGGGGTCGAAATCCTCTCTATAGATTCAATAATTTTCCATTTATGAAATATTCCTCATTTGCCACTTGTCTCCTAGTTCCAACCTTCCATCTTCTCCCAAATTCGAATTTGAGTCTCTTTGGATTCCTCCAACTCCATGAGCGCCTTCCTTGAGCCTATTTTTGGGGCTGACATGTCATAATGGTCAGGTGTAAGAAGTTAGGTCTGAATTTTGTCATAAATGTCATAGATGCTTCATTATTGTTGTCATAAAACTAGGGAATCTAGCCCAAGTGTCCACTAGTCTCCAATTTGACTCTTCCTCTCCCATGGAGGTTACTATTCCATCCCATTTCGACCTAAGATGCTCAATGCCATGTGTTATGACTTACCAACTCACCCAAGAGTGTTCACCTTCCCATGAATTCGAATTGGCAAGAGAGAGCTGCCATGTGTCATTGAAAAATCAAGCTAGTGTGGGTCCCACCACCTCCATATGTCTCCAAAACCACTTGCCACCTAGAATTTCTCTTGAATTTATTTATTCATCATATTTATTAAATACTTGAACCCTTCTAATGTCTAAATATCATTTATTAGCTTCCTTATTACCATCCCACATGTTCCCATCCAACCTAGGAAACTAGTAGGATTGATGGGATTGTCTTACTATGCACTTATTTGAATGGGGACATTACAAAGAGCACTTCTGGGTACTGCTTCAGTATGAGATCAGGAGTGATCTCTTGGTTTAGCAGGAAGCAGTCCTGCGTAGCACTGAGTACATCCAAAGCAGAGTATGTTGCAGCTTGTTCGGCTAGTTGTGAGGCAATCTGGCTAAGGAAGCTACTGTTTGAGTTATTTAATCTCCCGTTGGATGCTACTAGTATCTTTTGTAATAACTAGAGTTGTGTGAAGCTGTCTGAGAACCCGGTGTTCCACGACAGGTTGAAGCACACTGAGATCAAATATAACTATATCAGGGATATGGTGCAGAGAGGAGCAGTGAATCTCCTATATGTTGTGAGAGATGAGTAGGTTGTAGATGTGCCGACGAAACCACTATCCAGAGTGAAGTTTGAGTACTTCAGAGAGAGGCTTGGTGTTCTTCAGATTGAAGATACTTCAAGGAAGAAGTGTTGGGACAAATTTGCAAGAGCCATTCCAAGCATGGTGAGAGGAGGATCCTTCTTGTTGGTTGTGTAGCCAGATCTTCCAGTCTCATAGATGATATTGTCTCAGTTGTGCACCCCAGAGGACTGTACACTCATGACCCTACCTTGGGGTTCGAGGGAAGCGCCCCCGAGAAAAAAATTTGGGGCTATTTTCTCCAATAGTTTTCAGGCCCATGGTTTTGTGTAACCCGTGGTATTTTCCCATTGTATTTCCCTTACAAAAGAAAGAAATTGTAATACGGCTAGGGTTGATGTATTAGGTTTTATGCATTGTAAAGATCTCTGGGATCAAGAAGAGAGATTGTGAGACAATGAAGAGGAAGTGCAATGGCTGTGCTGTAGGTTGTATCCCTTCACTTTGCTGGATGGAATAATAATAAGGACTAGCAACTTCAGTGTGGACGTAGCCCAAGTTGGGGTGAACCACAATATATCTATGTCTCTCTTGTAATGTGTATGTGTGATTATATTTGCATTTATGTTTATTGTTATTTCTAAGTGATCCTGTTTTTCTAACAGTTCCCATGGTTGTGGATGTAAGCATTGTGTGATGATCATCAGGATGATGCTCTAGTTACTGCTCAATATGATCAGTTGGATCATGTATATGTATATGCATCGGTTGGATGCTTGGTATGATCAGTTGGATCATGCATATGTGATGAGTATCAGGACGATGCTCTAGATGACATGCATCAGGACGATGCAATGACGATGATTAGGATGATCATGTGAGATAAGTATCAGGATGATACTCTGGATGATATGCATCAGGATGATGCTATGATGATCATGATGATCATATGTGATGATATGTATCAGGTGGATACATTGCATAATCAGTTGGATTATGTGTGATAAGTTCCGAAGACACAAATGCACATGAGCTTTTCGGACATGGTTGTAGATGTGTTCTCCCATGGTCGCAATGTAATTGCTGGCCCATTCGAGCAGGGTTTAAGTGTGTCTTCCCATGGCTGCGATATAAGTGTTGGGGCCATTCAAGCATGGTTGAAGTGTGTCTTCCCATGGCTGCTATATAAGTGCTAGGGCCATTTGAGCATGGTTGAAGTGTGTCTTCCCATGGATGCGATATAAGTACTAGGGCCATTCGAGCATGGTTTAAGTGTTCCTTCCCATGGCTGTGATATAAGTGCTGGGGCCATTCGAGCATGGTTGAAGTGTGTCTTCCCATGGCTACGATATAAGTGCTGTGCCATTCTAGCATGGTTGAAGTGTGTCTTCCCATGGCATAGATATAAGTGTTGTGCCATTCTAGCATGGTTGAAGTGTGTCTTCCCATGGAGTAGATATACGTGTCGATCCTTTCACGGATGGTTGAAGTGTGTCTTCCCATGTCAGTGTATGTAAGTGTTGTGTGATGTGCATCTGGGTTGTGCTTCGTGAATGATGTTATGATCAGTATGATCATGAGTATTAGGATGATACTCTATGGCCGTGGACAGGTTGTGCAATTGCATATAAAAGGTCCTGGGAGATCCGATAGGTTGAGCTGTGTGCTCGTAAAAGTCCTGGGATGCTCTTTTGAGGTTTTGTTGACTCACGTAATCAATCCTGAGGATTCCATAGTATGGCCAGTATTGATGAAGACCTACAGGTGGTGGGCCTACATCCAGCATGAAAAAGAGCTGTCTCTATAGAACTTCCTATGATGAGTAGATTGGAGATTGATTGAGATAGCAACAGTAGTGACGATGACGATGATTCGATGACAATGATCTAGTGATGATGATCCAGAGAAGAAGACTTGTGCTAGCAGATCTGTGTCGAGAAATACCTTCCTAGTTAAGAGGGAGTGTTGATGTATTTGTAACTTTGGAATGTATTTCATATATGTATATTGCATTCCTATAGAGATGTTATTATTCCTCTATACAGAAGTGTCGTCATTTATATTGTAAGTGTCATAACTTATACTTGATGGGTTATTATACCACCTTGATGGGGTCGCTATATAATTCATGTGGGTTAAAGGGTTATTAGACCACCCTATTGGGGGTCGGCCCTGTCAGCATTATGTTATATGGCTAAGTTGAGGCCGACCTAGTAAGGTTATTAGGCAATTCAAGTCATGTATAAATAGAGTGCAGGAGGCACTCTATTTGATCATTCACTTTCTCACTCATACACTGATTGGAGAGTGGCGCACTAGTGGAGGAGGAGAAGCTACTGCTAGGAGACTATCTCTTATGCTTGGGTTTTGTATAATTGATCTATCTATCTCTGAGGAAGTTATTGGGGTTTTTGACCTTTATGGTTTTCCCCAAGGAAACTCTGTGTGTCTATTGTCTCATGTGATTTCTTGTTGTGATTAATATGCTTGATATGCTGTACATGTTATTCTTTCAGTAAAGAGCCTAGACTATGTTGAATTCATGATAAAAAATTAACACTAACTCCAACCTCTCTCTCTCCATTAACCCCCCTTCCACCCGCCCCCCTCTCTCTATCCCTACCCCTAAGAATCCCTCTCCCTTCTAGTAATCCCTCTCCTACAACCCTACTACTATCCTAACCCACCACTATCCCCCTTCCCCTAATATCCGGGATTATGTATGGTGTACTTAAGCTTATAACTTAATAATGTGTGAAGAAATACTTGAAGTTTGTATAAGAATCATCCAAACTAATTTTTTTGGTGATCCTTGATCTAATCCTTCTATACTGGCACATTGAAATATATATTTAGGAAAGCATAAGCATTGAGGGAATGGTACATTCACATTGTGGTAGAAGGACATTATATTAATATTGTATTGGACGATTGTTCTAGACTCAAGAAACTCTTTGTAAATTGCACAAAATTAAAATGAAAGAGACATTAATATGACCATTTGGATATGAATGTATAAAATTCCATCGGAATTAGTGATAGGATGGATGATTATGAGTCATCTTTCGGAGGCGTTGACATGATTAGAGTGTTGCACAAATGACATTTCAAGTTTGCAGTGTCCGAACATATTGTGACCACAATAAGAGTTTAATGTTCTTATTGTGACATCATATTCTAGTTATTATTTTAATCTCTCTATATAGGATTAGTCTCCCTTACTCCTCCACCTACCCATAACGCCCACCCCTCTCTCTCTCCACTAACCCCCTACCACCGCCCCCATCTCTCTCCTTATCCCTAATCCTCCCTCTCCATCTGATTAACTCCCCTCCTACAACAATACCCCTAACTTGATCCCTCACTCTCCAATTTCCCCTAACCTCTAGGCTTATGTATGGTGTGCTTAAGCTTTAAAATTAATAATGTGTAAATAACTGCTTAAAGCAGCTCTAAGAAGTCTGCAAATTAATTGGTTTGATGCTTGTCCATCTGATCCCTCTATACTGCTACTTTGAAACATATATTTAGGGAAAATTAAGCATTAAGAGCATGGTACATTCACATTGCAATAGAAAGACATGATATTAATATTGTTTTGCATGGTTGTTCTAAACTCCAGTAATTTGTTGTAAATTACACATAATTAAAATGAAAGCAACATTAATATGACCATTTGGAGGTGACTATATAAAATTTCATCGGAATTAGTGATATGATGGAATATCATGAGTCACTGTTTGGAGGCATCGCCATGATGATATTGTTGCACCAATGTCATTTCATGTTTGCAGTGATGGAACACATTCTCACCACAATAAGACTTTAGTATTATTATTGGAACATTTTATACTAGTTATTATTTTTATCTCTCTCTCCAGGATTAGACTCCCCTACTCCTCCACCTACCCCTAAACCCCACCCATATGTCCTTTTTACACCTTACATGTTGTGGATGATGTCCTTAGGGAATGGGGTGTAATATTTGCATTCTCATCTCATAGACTTATTTTAAAAAAAGGCTTGGTAAGTTGAAGTGGTTGGATCTGACAATTGCTTAAAAAATTGATCAATGGCATCCATTGCATGTTAGAGCCTTTCCCATGTGGAAATTTGGTTGAGCTTTTATCTTTAATTATTTTAGATGTCGAGACTTGAAGCAATGTGACAATTAAATCCATGAAATTCATACACCCATAACACAAGATATACCCTTGGGAAAATCCTCAAAAATATGAAAAGAAAAACCCCAACAATTCTTCTTAGTATAATATAATGGATAGTAGCGAATGCTTTATTTTAGAACATAGCAAATTTCTTTCGGAAGATAAGATATCACCAAACTTATTGGTGAATATACGAAATCAATAAAGAAGAGAGATCAATCAGATGTGTTCCCAACACGACAATAACAAGAATGAACAATACCCTGCACAAAGAGAAGCGCTTTTCCTTCAATGGAGAAGAGAATTTGGTTCACATTGCATTCAACAATCCTGTATAACATATTTATACATTCTTCTCTTTTATTTTTAACTTCTAACTTCAGGATAAAGGCGCCCTCAAACTGGATGTATTAATCTTGAATGGAGTGGTGTTCCCCACTTCTCATGCATTGCTTCATCTCACTGAGTTGTCAGTTAGGATGAGCTCGCTTCTTAACTGAAATATTTCCCACTTAGTTAGGTGGCTAACTTAAGTGTCGACATGCAACTGTCACAACTCACGTGTCATCTTTTAGTTTAACATAAGTGTCGTCATGCAATAAAACTTAGTTAACTAGATCCTCTATTTAACTGAAGTGTCGTCTTTTAGTTTAACTAAAGTGTAAATACTTTAGTTAACTAGTCCCTTTTATTTAACACATAGTCAACTGAAATCATGCTAATTGATTTACTTGAAGTGACCACTCTAAGTTCTTAAGTTAACTGAGACATATCGCTAACTGATGCTTTAACTGAAGCATTGACACTTAACTGAAGCTTTAATAATTTGAGCTCTCTTTAATTAGCTAAAGTGTCTGCATGGAAAATTTTGAATTCTCTTGATCTCTATGCTTCATCTTTTATTTCTTTATCTCTTATGGCATGGTCAATATGTGCTAACTTTAATTATCCATCACATTACATTATACTAAGAAGAATTATCGGATGTTGTGATCATATTATATTATTCCAGACCAAATGACCATATGCTAAAGTAATTCACTTTAGAGGTGATAAATCTCTAAAGGATAATTAATAAGAATCTGCTTATCATGGTTAATAATATATCACACAACATTAAATGATTTTAACAAGTAAATAATGACCTTTATACGGAAGGTCCACCTCTATACACGAGGTCCATCTGATGGATACCTTTATACAGAAGGTTCACATGATAATCATGACTTGATACACACAAGTTCGGAGCCTTTTCCAACAATAATTTACAACATCATTACTTTGATCAATTACCTCTATACAGGAGGAATAACCATTACACAGAAGTAAATCAAATTTCTCACCTCTATACGGGAGGATCAATCTTGACTACATAATATTGGTTTGGAGAATGTCTCCTGCTACTGTATATTTAACACTCCCTCTCAGTGAGGGAGGAATTCTCTTCCATACCAATCTTGTCTCGGAAGTACCTAAACCTCGTCACTAATAGAGGATTTATTAACACATCTGAAATCTACTCATCAGTAGAAATGTACTGAATTTTTATTGTACCTTTCTGTAATGTCCCTTGTTAGGAATTTTATTAAAATGACAATTTTCCACTTTTTTTCCCTAGTTCGACCTTTGACTAGTTTAGATCTTTAGGTCCCAAATTTGCCCCAAATGATACCAAATATTCTGAGAAGGTATATGAATGATATTAGAACATAAATATGTGTTTCAGGGATTCCTTTGGACCTTTAAATAACTTCTTCAAATTGACTCCAAATGCCTTCAAATATTCAAGGAAGGTGTATTAATGATATTAGGACTTGAATATGATGTTCAGGGATGACATATGGCCACCAAAATATCTCTGCAAACTTTCTTAAGATTTTGGACCAAGTATGCAATTTTACTAGTAATTTGGGGTTCAAATCCCCCTGGGGTAAGTACTGAAAATGGCTTCCCAAATGCCTCCAAACCCACTCAAATTTATGAAAAGAGGTAGGTAATGTATTAAGGATGTTATTAAGGTCTCATGTGCACCATTAATTGATTATTATATCTGTTCCAACCCTCTCCCATTCAGCTGCAAAAATCTCCAATTCGACCCTTGGGGAAATGGCACTATTTCTTCTCCCAATGCAATTAAACTGAGTAAAAATACTTCAAATGCTCAAGTACAGTACATGAAACTTGTCAAATACATCCATGGAATTCCATTAATCACAAATTCATCATATAATCACCCATTCATTCAAAATCATCAACATTACATTGATTCACAACAAGGTAGTGGGGAAATGGCACTGTTATTTCATTAAAAATGAGATTTATACATTTCTACATGGAATTTCGACATGAAAATTTCTGGAGATGAAGAAAATAGTATTTAATTCATATTAAAAAATAAATGGGGCATTAGAATCTCCCCCAAAGAGTACAATATCTCACCAAAAATGCCCTCCCTCAAGGATCAAGAATATGCCATCAAAACTGGAAATGGTTGAAGGAATGAGCTGCAGTAGAAGAAACCATGAGCTTCCATGTAGCTTACACCTGCAAATAAAGACTCCATTAAATCTCCAAATGAAAGTTCTGAATGGCCTTTCCAATTACCAACTTGGATGGGAATCTTTCACCCTCGAAATTGGCTAAGGCAAGAAACTAGTCATCCACTAGCTCTCCCTTTTCACAAATGCAATTGCAAATTCTAAAAATGATCAAAATCTACTTTCATTCTTTGTTATTGACATTTATAAAGTTCTAATGTCCTCCATGGGTCTAATTCCTTCCAAGAGACTCATGCCAACACAAGTTGGAAAGAGATTCCAAAGAACACCACTTGTACAACAATTCCTAGTCTCCCACTTCCACCAAATCACATGTGGAAGCATCTTAGGTGCCCTAACACCCTTGAGCGCCCTCTTGGAGTCTAATTTTAGCCCTGATAAGTCATATATGTCATATGTCATCCTTCAGGTCTGATTTGTGTCATAGGTGTCATAGCATCTTCATCATTGTTGTCATAGAGCTAGGGAATCTAGCCCAAGTGTCTCACTAGCTCCAAATTGCCTCTTCCTCTTCCATGGGAGTTACTCTTCCTCTATATTTATACCTTGTATGATTCATGCCATAAATAATACCTTTTGGACTCCCCCAAGTATGTTACCATTCACCTTGAATTCGAATTGGTGAGAGAATGATGCCAAGTGTAGTGGGGAAATCTAGCCATATGTGGTTCCCACTTCCTCCATGTGTCTTCATGATCAAATGCCACTTTGATTTTAACTTGTATATATTTATTTAGATCCTTTATTAAATATTTATGCCATTCTAATGTTCAAACATCATTTATTATCCCCATTATTCCGAATCCCAAAGCTTCCACCCCAAACCTAGGAAACTAGTCATTTTCCTCCTTGGCAATTATTTGACCTTTGGCATCAATTTGACAAACTCTAATGAATAGGGCCAATGTGATTAGGCAATTGTGACCCAATTCCAAATTTGGGACATGACAAATCCTCCCTTCCCAATATTGCTTGTCCTCAAGCAATGTTAAACATGGGTGTTGAAGAACTTGCTTTCTGTATAATTCTTTGGAGTTGCCATTGAATTTTCCAACCTTGAGTCTTTGAGTTTCCATGAAGATTTTAGAGAGGAACCACCATGCTTGCTGTTGCACTACTCTGATAAAAATCACTTTATTAAGTGGGAAATCCATATCCCATACTGCTTGTTTCTCCAAAAAATTTGAAACCAATGACATAAAAATTATTCTAGGGTCCTATTGCTTGTATTGCACCCCAATAATTAAGACTGCTCTCCAACACACACCATTAGATAAGAGGATACCTGGATCCCATTTTCTTGTATGGATCCTTCCAAACATCATGAGTACCAAATATATTTCATCAAAGTACATAACAACATAATGAAAATGTACATCAAGGATATGCTTCATCAAAGAGTCATGAAAGTGCTTATACCTCCAAGCAAGTGGACCACCATTTTCCAAGTGCATACAAGCTTCAAGTGACCAATCAAATCTGCTCCAATGACATAGGTGAGGATCCCATGTACTATAATGCTGCTCCAAAAGGATGTGATATGCATCAAAATATTCAGCCATGTATTCTTTCATCCAAGAAGTGAACGAAGAATCTCCACTAAAATCTGTACCAAATAATGAGCAGAAAAAACAAGGAGACTTCAAATGACTCAAAGAAGTCTCATTGATGCATCCCTAAATGTGAGAGTCATAAAGATATAAAAAGGTATGTGGCTTGCAACAAAAATGTTCTCCAATCATAAATCTATTCACCCAAGTGTTGGATGAAGTTCCTCCAACGTCAAATGAATCAAGTGTTGAGCAAGAAAAACCATGAGTCTTCAAGTGACTCAAATGCATATCATAGGTACATCCATTTAGATGTGCATCATCATAAGGTAAAAAAGGATGCTGCTGCAAATGTGAATAAGAATGTGCTCCAACCATATCATCATAAAAATTAAATCTAGGAGTTCCATACTCGTCATGTGGCACCATAAAAAAGAACCCTTTCACCCATTCTTCATTGAGACTAATGCTGCAAAACATGGAATTGTAGGATGTAGGAGAATTAACTAACTCACCCAAATGATAAAAAATTGCAGAAGTTTCATCATGGGAAGGATCCATATGGGTAGTATCATGCATCTCCTTCAAAAGTGTGAAACCTTTGTCATAGATTGGTTCCAATGTAGAGGAATCATGCTCTTCTTTAAAAATTGCATAACCTTCTTTAAGAGACAATTCAAGTTCCTCTTCCACCACATCAAGTGTTTGGATCTCTTCAAGTTCATCTTCAAACACATTAATCACATTCAAATTTTCACATTTCTGATGATCCACCATGTCATGAGAATCCTCCAAACAATCTACCATTTGACAATTTGAAACATAGGAGGAAAAACAAGTATCTTGCAACCTTTCAAGAAGTTACTCATTTTGAATTGTGAGCTTATGATTATCCCCATTATTCTTCAAGTATGCATCATATAACAATTCATTAAGCTCAAACAAATGGTTTCTATCAAAAAGCAAAGACACGAAATTACCTTTGATGTGGCACATTGCTCTTTGAATCTTCTCCATGTCTTCACGGAAGGATGTTTCCTCCAATGAAGTAGCTCTCCAACAAGAATTTGACACCAATGCTTGAGTGTCATGGAGAATGCTGAGGGAATCTTGGATCTTCTTTTCATTCATCTTTAAGGACCCTTCAATAAAATGAGGCTCTTGCAAATGAACCTCCTCATCTTCTTCATTTTTGCTTGGACCAACTTCATGAAGCTCAAGTGGTGATGGGGAAGTTGATCTTGGTTCTTCTTCAACTGCTACAAGGTCTTCATTATCATGATTAATGGAAATTGGGCTCACAGAAACACTTTCAAAACTGATCTCCATGTCACCAACATAGAGGTGCAAGCACCCATCAGTAGGTACTCCATAGTTTAAGCATCCATCAGTAGATGCTCTTTGGTTCATGTCTAAGCTAGAAGGTGTCTCGAAATGATCTTCCATATTTTCAATAAAATCTTCTTCATGCTCTTGTGATGTCTCTTCTTTTTTATCCTTCAATCAAGATGATGCATTTTGCCCCTTGTTTTCCGTATGATCAATATTTTTGGAATCTCTTTTTGAAGAATTCCCAAAAGCTCTCCTCAAGTGGGACATAATTTCATGCACACATGTATGATACTCACTCCAAGGTTCTTTACAAGAAGGGCATAAACCTTTCTTTACTAACTCCACATCTTCATTTTTGGGCCTAATTTCAAAAACATGTTCAGCATAGTACTCAAAAGACATGGCATTTTGTGTATTTTTGCTCGAAGCAAGATATTCTTGATATTTTTGATATTGTTGGGGCAAGGTTTTATATTTTTCTCTCCATCTTTGGAACTTACTCATAGAATTATCCTTGTTTGGTGTGACACACTCATATTCATCAGATTTAAAGTCATAAGAATAATATTCATTTCTCTTGAAATTGTAAGAAGTGTTGCATGATGACACATCTTCCTCATACCATTCACATTCTGCTTCATATTGCTCATAAGCATCTGCATATTCCTCATAAGAATTGTACTCATAGGATTCATCATAATAGTAAGACATGGCTGCCAATTATTTTTGAATGTATGTACCTAATCCACAGGTGCAAGGACCATGCTCTGATACCACTATAATGTCCCTTGTTAGGAATTTTATTAAAATGGCAATTTTCCACTTTTTTTCCCTAGTTTGACCTTTGACTAGTTTTGATCTCTAGGTCCCAAATTTGCCCCAAATGATCCCAAATATTCTGAGAAGGTATATGAATGATATTAGTACTCAAATATGTGTTTTAGGAATGCCTTTGGATCTTTAAAATACTTCTGCAAATTCTTTTTCAATTTTGGTCAATGTAGGTAACTTTACTAGTGGTTTTCCTTTGACTAGTATTGGTATCTAGGTCTCAAATTGACTCCAAATGCCTTCAAATATTCAAGGAAGGTGTATGAATGATATTAGGACTTGAATATAATGTTCAAGATGACATATGGCCACCAAAATACCTCTGCAAACTTTCTTAAGATTCTGGACCAAGTATGCAATTTTACTAGTAATTTGGGGTTCAAATCCCCCTGGGGTAAGTACTGAAAATGGCTTCTGAAATGCCTCCAAACCCACTCAAATTTATGAAAAGAGGTAGGGAATGTATTAAGGATTTTATTAAGGTCTCATGTACATCATTAATTTATTATTATATTTGTTACAACCCTCTCCCATTCAACTGCAAAAATCACCAATTCGACCCTTGGGGAAATGACACTATTTCTTCTCTCAATGCAATTAAACTGAGTAAAAATACTTCAAATGCTCAAGTACAGTAAATGAAACTTGTAAAATAAATCCATGGCAGTCTATTAATCACAAATTCATCAGAGAATCATCCATTCATTCTAAATTATCAACATTACATTGATTCACAACAAGGTAGTGGGGAAATGGCACTGTTCTTTCATAAAAAATTAGATTTATACATTTCTACTTAGAATTCCAACCTGAAACTTTTTGGAGATGAAGAAAAGAGTATTTAATTCATATTAAAAAAAAAATGGGGCATTGTAATCTCCCCCAAAGAGTATAATAGCTCACCAAAAATGCCCTCCCTCAGGGATCAAGAATATGCCATCAAAACTGGAAATGGTTGAAGGACTGAGCTGCAATAGAAGAAACCATGAGCTTCCCTGTAGTTTACACCTGAAAATAAAGACTCCATTAAAGCTTAAAATGAAAGGTCTGATAGGCATTTCCAATTACCAACTTGGATGGGAATCTTTCACCCTCAAAATTGGCTAAGGAAAGAAACTAGTCATCCACTAGCTCTCCCTCTTCACAAATGCAATTGAAAATTCTACAAATGATCAAAAGATGCTTTCATTCTTTGTTATTGACATTTATAAAGTTCTAATGTCCTCCATGGGTTGAATTCCTTCCAAGAGACTCGTGCCAACTCAAGTTGGGAAGAGATTCCAAAGAATGCCACTTGTACAACAATTCCTAGTCTCCCACTTCCACCAAATCACATGTGGAAGCATCTTAGCTGCCCTAACACCCTTGAGTGTTAAATTTTCAAAATTTACTTCAATATGATCTAGGATCTTAACTGAGAGAACAACATGTACAACAAATCTACAACATATCAATCATGGACACAATAATGCAAGCACACAAGAGACACAGAGTTTACTTGGGGAAAACCATAAAGGTGAAAAACCCCAATAACTTCCTCAGAGATAGATAGAGCAATGATACAACCAGAATACAAGATATAGTCTTCTCCTAGCAGTAGAGCCTCCTCCTCCACAAGTGTGCCACTCTCCCAAGTGTGAGTGAGAGAATAGAATGTGTAAAATGAGAGAGACACTGTCTCTATTTATACACTAACTTGACTTGACCTTTACTCAACTAGGTCGGCCTCAACTTAACCGCTTAACATAATGCTGACTGGGCCGACCCCCACTAGGGTGGTCTAATAACCCTTTGACCCACATGGCCAACCCCCAATAGGGTGGTCTAATAGTCCTTTGACGCACATGACTTATACAGGGCTGACCCCAACAAGGTGGTCTAATAACCCATCAAGTATAAGTTACGACAGTTACAATATAAATGACGACACTTCTGTATAGAGGAATAATAACATCTCTATAGGAATACAACCACTTCCGTATAGAGGAATAATAACATCTCTATAGGAATACAATATACATATATGTGAAATACATTCCAAAGTTACATATACATCAACACTCCCTCTTAACTAGGAATGTATTTCTCGACACAGGTCTTCTAGCACAAGTAATCTTCTCTGGATCATCGTCACTGGATAATCGTCATCGAGTCATCATCATCATCACTGTTGATGCTATCTCAATCAATCTCTGAATATACTCGTCATAGGAAGTTCTACAGAGCCAGTGCTTTTTCATACTGGATGTAGGCCCACCACCTGCAGGCCTTCGTCATCACTAGCCATACTGTGGAATCTTCAGGACTTATTACATGCGTCACAAAACCTGGCTGCAGCATCCTAGGCTATTACGAGCACACAGCTCTACCTGCCGGATATCCCAAGAGCACATTACATGTGATCCATCACAAAACCTGGCTGAAGCATCCCAGGCTATTACGAGCACACAGCTCTACCTGTCGGATCTCCCAGGAGCACATCACATGTGATCTCACCACAAAACCTGGCTGAAGCATCCCAAGTTGTTACGAGCACACAGCTCTACCTGTCGGATCTCCCAGGAGCACATTACATGTGGTCCACCATAAAACTTGGCTGAAGCATCCCAGGCTGTTACGAGCACACAGCTCTACCTGTCAGATTTCCCAGGAGCACATTACATGTGGTCCACCACAAAACCTGGCTGAAGCATCTAACGCCTTTTTCATCCTGTCCAGATCTCCCAGGAGGAAATTACATGTGGTCATGGCAAAACCTCGTTGAAGCATCTGAGGCCTTTTTCATCCTGTCGAGATCTCCCAGGAGCAAATTACATGCCATAGGACAAAACCTCGCAAGAGTGTCTCAGGATGTTATGGGTACACAACTCTGACCTGAAGATCTCCCAGGGCACAAATTACATGTCCTCGCAGAGCAATGTCTCGAAAGAGCATCCCAGGCTGTTACGGGTACACAACTCCGACCTATAGGATCTCCCAGACATGCTCATCTGCACAACCTGATCCATGGCCACAAAGTATCATCCTGATACTCACCATACATCATCCTGATGTACACATGATCATCCTGATCATCATCAGTGTAACATCCTGCTGCATGTCATCTGGAGAAGCTCGTCATCCACGATCATCCTGATCATACAATGCATCCACCTAATGCATACCAAGTATCTACCTGATACATATCATCATACATGATCTCAGTATCCACCTAATACATATACAGATACATGGTCCAAGCATCCAACATGATGCATATACAAAATACATACAAATTATCCAACTGATCATATCCAGCATCCAACATGATGCATACATACATAAATGATTCAACTGATCATATCCATCATCCAACATGATGCATATATATATAAATGGTCCAACTGATCATAACAAGCATCCAACATGATGCATATATACATATACAGAGTAGTAACTGGAGCATCGTCCCGATGCTCATCATCCATGATCCTCCTGATCATCATAGCATCGTCCTCTTCAGATCATCTCATCATCCACGAAGCACAGCCTAGATGCACATCATCCATCACTTACACCACCGACATGGGAGAACACGTCTACCACCATTCGGGGAAGGCTCCAACCCTTACTTTTTCACCATGGGAGAACACATCTACCACCATGTGAAAAATGGCTCAACAATTACATCACGACCAAGGGAGAGCATATCAACCATGTCAGAAAAGCTCATGTGCATCTGCATCTTCCAGACTCATCACTTCCCTTTGGAAGGAACCTGGATCTGAATTGCACCAAGCCTCTCTCTGAAGTACTCAAACTGCACTCTGGCCAATGTCTTGGTCTATACATTTGCAACCTGCTCATCTGTCGCAACATACTCTGCTTTTCCTGTACTTAGTGCTACATAGGACTGCGTCCTGCTAAACCAAGACATCACACTTGATCCTATACTGAAGTAGCGCCCAAAAGTGCTCTTCCTATCTGCAGCACTACCTGCCCAATCTGAATCAACATAACCCTACAGGTTAAACTTTTGATTCGCATCATACTTGAGCCCATAATCAATTGTACCCTTCAGGTAACTTAGAATATGCTTTATAGCTACCAGGTGAACACTCCTCGGATCCGTCAGAAACTAGCTCAATGTGTTCACCACAAAGCAAATATCTGATTTCGTGTTCATCAGGTGCATCAAGGACCCAATCATCTGATGATACATAGTGATATCAACCGGCTCAGATGAAGCATCACACAGAAGCTTCAGGTTCGATGCCATGGGTGTGGCCATAGCCTTGCAGTCCATCATCCTGAACCTCTTCAGGATTTCTACTGCATACTTCCCTTGTCCAAAGAAGATTCCATCTGCACTTTGCCACACCTCCATGCCAAAAACAAATAATGCATCATCCCCAAGTTCTTCATCTCAAACTCGGCAGCAAGATTCCGCTGCATGTCGGAAATCAATCTATCCTCACCTATTATAAACAAGTCATCCACATGCACTTCTTCTTCAACTACACCATTCAAGAAGGTTGTCTTGAAATCCATATGGTGTATCTTTCACTTCATCACTGTAGCCGGAGCAAGTATTGATCTAATGGAAGTGTATCTGGCTATAGGATCAAAAGTCTCTATGCTACCACCTACAACATGCTTGATCTGTAGATCCTCTTGGAAGTCACTACAGACTCCCCTTCAGGTCTTGGGACTACATCCCAAACATCTTCATGATCAACTGGTACTCCTCAATCATGGCATTCTTCCCAGATCCTGGGAACTTCAATGTCTTCAATATTTTCAATAGATAACTTTGTTGCTGAAAAAATGTTGTAGTCCTTCTTTTGTAGGTGATGGTATACGATCTTTCCTACACAAAAAGTTAAATTGCATGATTAGAAAACATCTCATAGTTTTCATAACAAATTATTACACATAAAGAAATATGTCATACAATCATGCAATTATCTTAGCCAATGCTTCAATACAACATTTATCCATATTCCGTAACTTTCTAGATGCCTTCCAATCTCTACCAGAACATTGTTAAGAGTGTGCACAACTCCCAACATGTTAGCAATGAGGTTTCATTCTAGATAAGTAGCAATGGAATGTTGTACAGTGCCATAGGCCACTTAACCATGTATGTTAGTAGTATATTGTTCATCAATGCAACTATTCTAATATGCATAATACACAACCTAATTGTAGGAACATCAGTATATACATTAGAGAATAACATTATTTAAACAAACAACTATGTAAGAAATGACAATTCAAATACTTATGTTTGTTTGATTGTTGGGTTGACTCCCTCTCAGTCTTTGCTTCTTTTCTGCAACTCCATTCTGATGTGGATTGAGAGAAGTGGTCAACTCCCTCTGAATATATGCATCCTTGCAGAAACTACTGGAGTGTGCTCCCTCTTGATCTTTGCTTCCTGGATTACCTGTCCTTGAACTTATATTCCTTCTCTATCCCTATGCATGCTTGTTAGTATCATCATTGTGTTATCCTCTAGGTCTCATACATAATCAAACATTCATTAGTATAATCTTAATATTATCAAAACACAATAATCTCAAGCATGTATAGTCAGGATCATTTCAAACACAGATAATAAACATTAGTATTCAAGGTTTCAGGGAAGTCTTCTTTTACTCATATGTATTCTTATTTGATCATAGAACTCTTTTGGTTAGTTAAATCATCAATCAAGATAAGAGATATAATATGCATAAAACCCGTGATTATTCAAACCTATACCTTCATGATTCTTTTGGTTAGTCATATCATCAATTATGCTAAGAAACATAATATGCATACAACCATGACTATTCAAACCTATGACTTCATGAATAATCATTATCAACAACACAACAGTATAAGATCCTAACACAAGGTAGGATTCTAGCTTGATATAGGAAAAACATACCTAGATTAGCATGCTAACTAGTTATGTCTAACATACCCGCATAATGTCTTCTAGTTCTCTTCAGTGACTTGTGCTAGTAACCTGCATGTCTCATAGGTTAACCATTATAGGACCAAGTTATACATACCTTGAAAGTATATCTTCTATGTGATCCATGACAATGGATAAATCTTTGTCTTCATGTCACCATGATGATATGTTCTTGATGTAGAACATGATTTGTCTTTCTTGGTGTACCTTTTATGTTAGCGAACAACATAAACCTCATAAAACATCACAATGCATTAGTGCATTCATAAGTGTCAAAACCGTAATAAATGAATATCTTCTATTAAGGTGATACGACAAGTCTAGTAATTAATCAAGATTGTACTGTAATGATATGAAGAAAAACATATGATAAACTTAACAATGAAACATACCTGTAAGCCATACATGTCAAGATTGCTTGTAATCTTCATATGGAAGGCCTTAGCCTCATCTCCCTTTGAGATAGGAACTTCTTCACTTATGCAAGTGACCAATCCATCTTCTTCTAGGATTAACCCAATCCACTTGATTTGCAAGAACTAGACCCGGAGTTGGATTAGGGTTTTTCAAAGAAACCCCAAAAATTCAAACTTCCGAAAGGATAGAAATATGCGCTTTGATGAGCTGATCAAGTTGGTATATTCAGAATTTGAAAACTGCAAAGTTTCACCCCTCGAAATTGCCTTTTAGATTTCCGGATTCACTAGGGAGGACCCTGAATTAGGGTTTGAGTTTCTTGGAGCTTCACCCAACCAAAAGATTTGATTCAAATCTCTAAGCTTTGATTTTTCTGATGAGCTTCCAGTAATGGTCACAGAATTCCAAAATTCCAATTTTTGTAGAAACCCTAATTTTCCATCTTTTTGATCAAAGTCCCGAACTGGGGTTTGATCAAGCCCGACCTTCTGCCCAACCAAAAAATATGATCTTGGACTCTAAATTTCAATTTTGATGAGTAGCATCGAGCCGTGGTCTCCGATTAAAAAAATTCCAACTTTCTTCGAAGCCCTAAATTCTGGAAGCGATGAATGAAGGTGCTAAAAAATAATTATGTTTTGACAGAAACATGTACCTGATTGTTCTGGTGTAACTTCGAACCTTTTGATCCACAGGGTCTAAAAAATTTTCTCGAGATAGCTCGACCTGTTATCTTTCCATCTCGACATGTCTGTCCTCAATTGGATTGTCTGAGAGAGAGTTATTCCACTTGTCGCAACGTGACCTGTTTATGGGATAATACAAAAGATCGAACTTGTACGACGTGCCATGTGTCACTGGTTCCACTTCGGCCTCTGAAATTTTTTTTTGAGATAGTACATTTTGTGTACTATCTTTCACTTTTTACGAAATTTCATTTGGAGCTTCCTAGCCCAGGTTATGACCTTTTTCCCAAGGTCACCTGATTTTGACTTAGATATGGAAGAGGCAGAAACCCTATATTGTACAGATCATAAATCACAACATACAACGAATTAGAGGTTGTCCTTGGGATACATGGTACATGGGGATCTTATCTTCAACTTGTAAAAGTTTCAGATCCAAAATTTTTGCCAAAACGGATTTATAGCGAAAGTTCTACGATGATTGGTTTTTGCTATATCAAGCCGTAGCATCGTAAGTGCAACAAGTGTCATACATGCCATATCATGCCTTCTTTCGGGCTAGCTCTGATACCATGTTAAATTTTTAGAATTTATTCAATCTGATCTAGGATCTTAACTAAGAGAACAACATGTACAACAAATCTATAGCAGATCAATCATGGACACAATAATGCAAGCACACGAGAGACACAGAGTTTACTTGGGGAAAACCATAAAGGTGAAAAACCCCAATAACTTCCTCAGAGATAGATAGAGCAATGATACAACCAGAATACAAGAGATAGTATTCTCCTAGCAGCAGAGCCTCCTCGTCCATAAGTGCGCCACTCTCCCAAGTGTGAGTGAGAGAATAGAATGTGTAAAATGAAAGAGACACACTCTCTATTTATACACTAACTTGATTTGACCTTTACTCAACTAGGTTGGCCTCAACTTAACCACTTAACATAATGCTGACTTGGCCGACCCCCACTAGGGTGGTCTAATAACCCTTTGACCCACATGGCCGACCCCCAATAGGGTAGTCTAATAACCCTTTGACCCACATGACTTATACAAGGCCGACCCCAACAAGGTGGTCTAATAACCCATCAAGTATAAGTTATGACACTTACAATATAAATGACGACACTTCCGTATAGAGGAATAATAACATCTCTATAGGAATACAACCACTTCCATATAGAGGAATAATAACATCTCTATAGGAATACAATATACATATATGTGAAATACATTCCGAAGTTACATATACATCAACATTGAGCACCCTCTTGGAGTCTATTTTTAGCCCTGACATGTCATATATGTCATATGTCATCCTTCAGGTCTGATTTGTGTCATAGGTGTCATAGCATCTTCATCATTGTTGTCATAGAGCTAGGGAATCTAGCCCAAGTGTCTCACTAGCTCAAAATTTCCTCTTCCTCTTCCATGGGAGTTAATCTTCTTCTATATTTCGACCTTGGATGAGTCGTGCCATGAATAATACCTTTTGGACTCCCCCAAGTATGTTACCATTCACCTTGAATTTGAATTGGTGAGAGAATGATGCCAAGTGTAGTGGGAAAATCTAGCCATATGTGGGTCCCACTTCCTCCATGTGTCTTCATGATCAAATGCCACTTTGATTTTCACTTGTATATATTTATTTAGCTCCTTTATTAAATATTTATGCCATTCTGATGTTCAAACATCATTTATTATCCCCATTATTCCAAATCCCAAAGCTTCCACCCCAAACCTAGGAAACTAGTCATTTTCCTCCTTGGCAATTATTTGACCTTTAGCATCAATTTGACAAAATCTAATGAATAGGGCCAATGTGATTAGGCCATCGTGACCCAATGCCAAATTTGGGACATGACACGTTTTGGACCATGTCTCAGATAAAGTGATACTTCATTTCAATGTGCTTTGACTTGTCATGAAACACTAGTTTTTTAGAAATCTTGATGCAACTCTAATTGTCAAACCTAATAATAGTAGGCTCAATATTTTCACTGGACAACCCTGCAAATAGATTTTTGGGCCACACTGCTTCTCGACAGGAAACACTAGAAGCTATGTATTCTTCTTTGGTAGTGCTCTGGGCTATGGAGCACTGCTTTGTACTGGACCAAGATACCATAGCTTATCCTAGGATATAATAGTAGCCAGATGTGCTCTTACTATCCACAATGCTTCCTCCCTAATATGAGTTTGTATAAACAAGTAACATGATTGCTCCACTAGAGGCATATCTGAGTCCATATGAAATTGTACCTCGAAGTTACCTAAGCACATGCTTAGCATCTATCCAGTGTATGTGTCTCGGATCACACATAAATTGAATCAGAATGCTCACAATATAACATATATCAGGCCTCAAATGTACCAAGTACATTAGTGAGCCCATAAGTTGTCTATACAAAGTGGGATCTACTGAATCTGATCTCGAGCCTGACTCATAAAGTTTCCTCAAATTGGAAACCATAAGTGTAGTCATAGAATTACAATCTATCATGCCAAATCTACACAATATATCCACACTGTACTTCCCTTGAGATAGAAATATTTCATCTTTTCTTTGCGATATCAAGTCCAAAAATGTAGTGCATTAGATGTAAGTATTTCATCTCAAACTCTCACGTGACCTCCCTCTTGCACCAAGCAATCAGATGTTCTTCTCTAGTGAGAAACGAATCATCAACATATAGAACCAATATCAATAGTTCGATCTTCACTACATTGAAGTACAAATTTGGATCAGCTTCATTCTTACAGAAACCTAGTTTCTGAAGGTAGCTATCAATTCTAGACTACCAAGCCCTGAGCACTTGCTTATGCTTATATAGAGCTTTCTTTATATTGCTAAAATGGGACTCCTTCCCAATCACCACAAATCCTTTAGGCTTATAAATATAAACCTCTTCCTCAACCTCAGCATTGAGAAATGTTGTATTCACATACATCTGGTGAAGTTTCCATCCTAGAACATATGTAAGTGCAATCATTGCTCGGATTGTGGTGAACCTTTCCATAGGGTCAAAGGTCTCATCATAATTGATTCCTTCTTTCTGAGAGAAACCTATGGCAACTAAATTGGTTTTATAATTCTCAATGCTACCATCAGCAGCATGCTTTATCTTGTAAATCCATCTGGAACTCACAATGGACTTCCCATTAGGTTTGGGAAGAACCTTCCAAACATCATTCTTCACTATATAGTTGTACTCTTATGTCATTTAATATTTCCAAACTTGTTGCTTTGCAGCTTCTTCATATGAGGATGGTTCTAGATCACTGATGTGACTCATCAGGGCAACATACCCTGAATATATGATAGGTTTCTTGCACTCTCTGGATGAGCCTGCTGGTTCTCCATGTTTCTCTTCATTTTGTAAGATGTCTCGGCACTAATAAAATCCTATTTTAGCAGGAGGTTCATCAGGTGACCTCTCAACTAGTTCTATTGGTTGTTTAGGAGCTATCAAATTTGATGCATCTTTTGGTTTCTCCCTCTCTAACTCTGAAGGGGGAGAATCAGACTCGGTATCCTCCATCTATGAATCACATTGAATCTATTTCGATCTTTTGAAATCAACTTCCTCATGGAAGGTAACATCTTGTCTTACTTCAATGTGGCTCTCATCAGATACATGTATTCGGTATGCTTTGGATGACTCGCTATAACCCACAAAGATGCCTTTCTTTCCAAAAGGATCCATCTTTGTTCTCTTTTCTTTCGATACATGAATATATACTGGGATCCCGAAGAATCTCAAGTGTGATATGTCTGTATTCTCATTGGTAAACACTTCTTCTGGTTTCTTCTCATCTATAATGGCGTGCGGGATTCTATTATGGATGTACACAATTGTATGGGTATCTTCTTCCCATAATGAGGTAGACATATCTTGATCATGCATCATGGATTTTATAGCCTCACATATCTTTCTATTCTTTCTTTCAGCAACCCGATTTTGCTAAGAGTTGTATGGTAATGTTAACTGTCTACATATTCCTACATCACTAGATATCTCATTAAATGCCTATGATTCAAATTCACCTCCATTATCAAACCTTAATGCATGAATGTGAGTTTCTTTTGGATTTTTAACTAGGGATTTAAACTCTTTAAATTTGCTAAGAGTTTTACTTTTATCCTTCATGAAATGAATCCATGACTTCCTACAAAAATAATCTATGAACAGTACATAATATAAGAAGCCACTCAGGAAGGGGGATGACATGGAACCACATACATCAGAATGTATTAAATAAAAAATCTCTTTAGATCTAGTAGAACTACTATAAAATATTTTCTTAACATTCTTCCCAAGTGCACAACCCCGACATACACTATTATACTTCCCGGGTACCTTGTAGATTCCTCCCTCTCAATCTCCAATCACAGCAGTAGATTCTAGGATTTTGTTCTTCGGCCATAAAAGGGCTTTGTTATCCATGAAGATAACTTGGAATCCTTTGTCTTCAGTAACCGAAATTGAGAAGAGGTTCTTCTTCAATCCTGGAACATTTAGAATGACCTCCACATGTAGAATGTCACCGATGCCTAGTTGGAATGAGGTGGATCCAACTCCCTGGATCGAATAAGTTGAGTTGTCCCCCAACTCTACCATGCATGCGAATTCTTTCTCTTTTAGATCGGTGATGGTGCTCTTGTAACTAGTCATATGTTTGGATGCACCACTGTCAATCAACTATGTGTCTGTATTTGTGATGACGGATCCCGAAAAGGATGACACAAGATAATACTCCCTTCTTGTCTCATTTTCATCAGATGCATTATTTTGAGTGATTTCATCTTCTATAGCGGTAGAAACATGAAACTTTCCTTTCCGCTTTGCTCTGTAATATCTTGAGAAATGGCCTTTCTTGTTGCAATTGAAGCATCTAGATTTTTACTTGTCAAATCCTTTGTTGAAATCCTTCTTCTTTGAATGAGAGAATTTATTTTGAAAGAAGGGTTTATTTCCTTTCTTCATTATTTTTGTGAGGGAAAGATTTTCTTCTTTGATGTACATTGAATTTCTTGTGATTCGCCCATCCTCTTGGATGTTGTCATGACACAGACTTTGGAAGTTAGGTTGTACCTCTCATCCATTTACCGCATCAAAGAATGTCTCCTATGATGATGGGAGACCATCAATAGTGGTTTGGAGAAGATCATCTTCATCCACCACTACTCCAATACTAACAAGTTGATCTCTTACTTGAGATATCTCGGATAAGAAGGAGGCCACTATCTCATCCATCTCCATATTTAAGTTCCGAATCTTATCCTCCAATTCCCTCTTTTGACACGGGGCCTTCTTCTCATATATATTAGTCAATGTATCATAACATTCTTTCGCGGTATTCAACGGTGTGATCACGAGAATCAAGTTATCTTTTACCGAATCATAGATGATCCGTTTATCCTTAGCTTAATTATTCTTGAAGTTGATGTTTATTGCAATATATGTAGGCTCCTCTACCACAATGGATACATAGCCATCCAAGTCATGTTCCTCTAGGATGTTGAGAATCCTAGCATTCCAAGTGTTGAAATTTGAGTTTCCCTCAAGACGGTCTTCCTTTCGTATAGAGGCTGATGCCATAGTCTTCAAATCTTGTGCTCAACTTCTCAAGATGAGAGTAGGCTCTAGCTGGCATGCAAAATGGAGCTCCTTCACACCCTAAGCTTTGATACCATGTTGAAATATGGTTGAGCTTTCAGCTTTAATTATTTTAGATTCAAAGACTTGAAGCAATGAGACAATTCAATCCATGAAATTCATACACCCATAACACAAGATATACCCTAGGAAAAATCCTCAAAAATATGAGAACAAAAACCCCAACAATTCTTCTCAGTATAATATAATGGATAGAGGAGAATCATTTATTTTACAACATAGCAGATTGATTTCGGAAGATAAGAGATCACCAAACTTCTTGGTGAATATACATAAGCAATAGATAAGAGAGATCAATCGGATGTGTGCCCAACACAACAATAACAAGCACAAACAATACCCTGCACAAAGAGAAGGGCCTTTCCTTCAATGGAGAAGATAATTCGCTTCACACTGGATTCAACAATTCTGTATAACATATTTATACATTATTCTCTTATATTTTTAACTTCTAACTTCAGGATAAACTCACCCTCAAACTAGATGTATTCATCTTTCATAGAGTGGTGCGCCCCACTTCTCATGTAGTGCTTCATCTAACTAAGCTTTCACATAGTATGAACTCACCTCTTAACTGAAATCCTTCCCACTTCGTTAGGTGGCTAATTTAAGTGTTGACGTGAAAGTGTCCCAACTCATGTGTCATCTTTTAGTTTAACATAAGTTTCGTCATGCAATAACACTTAGTTAACTAGATCTTCTCTTTAACCGAAGTGTTGTCTTTTAGTTTAACTAAAGTGTAAATACTTTAGTTAACTAGTCCCTTTTATTTAACACTTAGTTAACTGAAATCATACTAATTGATTTACTTGAAGTGACCACTATGATTTCTTTAGTTAACTGAGACATATCTTTAACTGATGCTTTAACTGAAGCATTGATACTTAACTGAAGCTTTATAACTGACGCTTTAATAATTCAAGTTCTCTTTAATTAGATGAAGTGTATGCATGGGTAATTTCGAATTCTCTTTATCTCTATGCTTTATATTTTATTTAATTTAGCTCTTACTACATGGTCAATATGTGCTAACTTTAATTATCCATCACATGACATTATAATACGAAGAATTATCGGATGTTATGATCATATTATATTCTGAACCAAATGATCATATGATAAAGTAATTCACTTTAGAGGTGATCAATCTCTAAAGGAGACTTAATAGCAATCTGGTGATGATGGTTAATACTATATCACATAACGTTAAGTGCTTTTAACAAGTAAAGAATGACCTTTATATGGAAGGTCCACCTCTATATAGAAGTTCCATCTCATAGATACCTTTATACAAAAGTTTCACATGATAATCATGACTTGATACACACAAGTTCGGAGCCTTGTCCAACAAGGCTTTACAACATCATTACTTTGATAAATTAGCTCTATATGGGAGGAATAACCTTTACACGGAAGGCAATCAAACTTATCACCTCTATATGGGAGGATCAATATTGACTACATAAGATTGGTTTGGAGAATTTCTCCTGATGCTATATATTTAACATCCTAAGTGCATTTTAACAATGCACACATCCTCCCAAATGAACATGATGGTAAAACTTGTTGAAAATAAAATGATTCGGAGCTATAGTGTAATATCCCAAATTTTGACTAACTATTTCTGATGTTATATATTAGGCTTAAAGCCCCAACACATATGACTTGTTTTGATTATTGGGCATAATCCCTAGTGCACATGATTTATTCTTTTATAGACTGACATATTGGGCATGTACCCTGACTAACTTCATTATTGTTATATGTTGGGAAAGAAAGCCCAAATGGATTGATTATGTTTTGTTATGAGAATTGGGTACAAACCCTAATATACTGAGATGACATTTTGTTACATACTGTGCAGAGTTATGATTTACATGATTGACTTATATGGTGTGTTGAGCGTGTACTCAGGAACACATGGATGACCTAGGTACTGGGCATAAGCTCCGATGCACCTAGAGGAGTTTATTATGTATTGGGCATAAGCCCCGATGTACATTGAGTGTTGGGTAGGAGCCCTGGAGAACTCCAAGCTTGATAAATGAATACCGGATCCGAGGCCACTTGAATATTCTAGATGTGCCTCACAACCACATTCTAGCACTAGTGTTTACCAGGAAGCCCTGGTATTGCACTAGCGTAATGCCCATGTGAAATTGTTGACTTAAAATCTCTGAAGAGCACTCGGGGTTACTAAGTTTCAAAAGTGTTTGGTTGGGAAGACTCTGAATAACACTTCTATTTTCATCAGATTTATTTAATTTGGTTAAATGAATCATTTCTATCTATCATCAAGTACTGCGGGAACTCCAATGTTAAATGAGGGAATCCGACAGGCAAGAGAGAGACCTAGAGGTGCCTATCCAAGCCTACCAAAAGACCATCCAAATAGTTGGACCTTGTCCTAAATTTTAAAAAGAAGTATCATGAGAGATACATAAATAAATAAAAGAAAATTACCATAACTTAAGTATGAAATGACTAAGAATAGTCTTATGTGCATGACTTGCATAAGGGTCTCAAAGTTAATATTATTATTAAAAGTATTAATAATAATAATATTATTAATTGTCTATCAAATATATATATTTCATAAAGTTCATGCATAGATGGCTATCACATTATCATACTATTAATATATACTATTAAATACTATTGTTAATATTAGGTATAATATATAACTAGTATTTTTTTATTATTATGTAAGAAGTAACTTAAAGTCACTTCTAATTAAAACAAATAAAATTCCTAGTTTAACAAGGACTAGATATTTAGAAAAAATATATTTTAAAAATATTAATTTAATTAAAGAAACTAAATAATTATTCAAACAACTATATTCCAAGACTCCCCTATATAAAAGAGGGAAGATCCCAAGAGAGGGGAAGATCATCATCTTTTCATTATCATTATCTTACTGTAATAAAGGAGAATTTTGCTGCAAGAACTGAAGCAGTCCCACATTAACATCCAGATCTAATCCAACACCTGAACCTAGGGCCTCTACTTCTCTTACTGCATGTTGGAACTAGCCTAAGGGGATCCAGTTAGAACTAGGAACGGTCCAAGGGTCATGGTTGGGAGGAACATGGTAGTCCCAAAGTTATCGAGTTAAAAGATCATTCTACAGGTTAGCCAAGTCCATAATCTTTCTGCATTAATTATAGTTTGAGTGTGCAGGTCTTGCAAAGGAGGATCAAGCTTCAAAATATCTAGGTATGAATTACAATCCTCCATTTCAATTTACAATGGAAGCTAGGAATATTACATTGGATTTATTTTACAGCACTGTATTTCCCTATTATTTACAATGTTATTTCTTTCATAGCACAAAGGCCTTAGGGCATGGATTCTGGGGTTTTCCATTGTAGGATCCAAGGTTCCCTTAGAACAAAATTTATATTTTTTGTTTAAACAAACAATCCAAAAACTAAAATCAACTAGAGGTCTAGCAGGGCTAGCCTAGCTAGCCTCTGCTAGACACCAAGGTGAGTAGATAAACCTTAGGCCACAAAATCAATACGTAAACTAATGACTGAGCTCTTGCAAAGATCTATGTTTAAATTGCATTTTATTTCTGAAAAGTTATATTGTATTTTCATGATTTAAATTTATAAATTGGGTCGATTTCCTTTTACCATTCTTTTAAACATAGAGGCAAATCATAGACATGAATGGAGGTTTTCTTTTAAATAACATTACTATAGAACCCAGGTCTTATCAAATACACTCTACCGTATCAAGACACAGATTTAAAAGGAAATCTAGTTGCGACCTTTAAAGCCTTATCCACAGAATCGAAACATTATTACATAGTAATAATGCCTTTCATCACCAATGATTTCATATCAAACTACTACCTACGATTTTAGCTGTACATTGCCTTTAAATTAATCTCCGCCTACCAAAGAAAAAATGCAAGAGTATGCATACAACATGATTCCACTATCATTAGATTCCAAAAGTTTAGACAGTTCATCAAACATTTACACATTTCATCCAAAACCCTAACGGGAATCCTTTCCAATACAAGGATCAAATCCACATCAAAACAAAGTCAATACATTATCATTTTAAACACATTATTTTTACTACATAAAAGACTCAGGTCAAGGGATCGATACCCACTACCAATTCACAAACCCTTTCTATCGTTGAAATCACCCAAAGCATAGTATTAAGACACAGGTTTATTCCTCAAACAAATGAGTACACAACATCTAGGGTTACGATTAACATCTTTTTAAATAAACGCACAAGCCTTTATAATGTCGAAGATTCAACTATCACCCAGTAAAACGATTGGAATTCCCATACAAAACAAACTTATAGATGCAGGTTGAGTTATCAAATCTCGAGAGCATCCTATTACACCCAAAATTTTAAACTATCTATATGTTAGACAGAGACATCCCCGGCATGAGCAAGCACAAGATATAGCAGAGCTGCACTCTTAAACCTTGAATTTAAAAATACCAAATCAAATTCCTTCATAGAGCAACAAAAGAGCATGTAGGGGCCAGTCATGGATACTAGCCATACATAATCCATAGCAAACGCAGAGGGAAAATATATTAAAATATCAGCCATACATGTTCAATAGAAAACACATACAACTGTATTCTTTTCGATCACCCCAAATTTATACAGGTGGGTAAGTAACCCCATTAACCAGACTTAGAGTCTCCACGGAGCCAATGGCCCAAACACTACATCAAAACCAAAAAGAGAACTTCCAGGGTTATCCCCAGTTTTACAAAATAACACATTTAATAACCGGTCTAGCCAAAGGTGACCTTTCCGGACTCAAGTAAGATACAGTGAGCCCAAAGGGGATTCATGAAGTCCCACTCAGCAAAGACAAATAGTACACCCTCCAGAGATGCGATAGGAAGGAGCAAGGGTTGGTAACACCTGAACTTACCATTTCCCAAGCCAACGACACTAGAGTTGTTGGACATCTAATAGCAACCCACGCAGATGACTTTCGCAACCAACCACCTTCCATTACAATAGTGACCACAAGGTTAAATCCTATTATGCATACCTAGTACTGAATAAACGTAGAAGAAAAAGGAAAGAAGTAGCATGTGAAGGAATAACATTACCTAAATACTGTCACCTCATTCTTCACCTCTTGGTCTAAACACCCATCTGGTGCACTAACCATGAGTGTAGCTCAGGTCAGATCACGAACCCCCTCCAGGCACAATAAGGAACTGTCCAAAACCAAATGATATGAAGAACAATGAATGCAAGTGTAAAAACCCCGTATTGAAAACCCTATTTGCCAGCTAGTCACCAAAACCAAGTTGCCATCATAGGTGGTAGTTAATACTCCACCAAATTTAATTTATTAGTTTAATATTTCATCCAAGCTCTATAGTGGAGAGTCATAAGGGTATCAACGAAATGGTGGTATCAAACTAATTATCCCAAGGGTTTAACCCTTAGTCGCATGCCTTGCTAGAATTTGCAGATAGGTTACATAAGGGAGAAACCCTTCATAGTGGCACCTACAAAACATTGTTACAAATGTATTAGAAAATCTTTCTAAGTAAGTCTGGAATTTCCAAAGCTCACCCTTACCTCTCGGTAACTCTGCCAGGGGTACGTTTGTCAACATCAAGTTTCCTCAAGTATTCCAACCTCAACGAAAGTCCATCATGCCTAAAGATACCAGTTAGACATTTTATAAACTCCAATTACATCTGATTCTTAAAAGTGAAAGAAGGACCTTAAATATTACTCTTGCATTTGTAAACATGCCATAAGGATACATCAACTATCTTATTGCATCACTGCCGCAGGAGAAACTTAAACTGATGCAACTATCTCACACAAAATTCATAAACTCTGATAGTTCAAATACAATAATGACGCAACTTCCCAGTACTGAAGTTAATTTATAATACATCATCTGTTTTAGGCATTTCAACAGTAAGAGAAAAAATTTCAAATTTTACTATTTTGGGGATATTACAAGTGGTATTAGAGCCCAGCTACAACACTAAGTGACCTTATGGGCTCATTTACAAAAATCCTCTGCTGATACATAGAAATCAGGAATATATAGTTATAAATTTTATGTGCATGTGAACTAACAAATTTTCTGTTCTTAACATTGTTATGACAACCAGGTATAATCACTGTCTGAAAATGAGTGCAGAAAAAGGTAGCAGCATACATGTGAATCTGAACTCTCCACCACGAGAGCAAAAAATCGTGGTGGAATTAAACTCATATTTAATGAAATCTATGCAAAATCTACAGGCATAATTCCAAAGTTTCAGAGATAATAACATGTAAGAAAGACAAGAATAGCAAGCTATAAATGAAGCTCTGCTTCATACTTTAACAGGGGCAAAACCCCACGGAAATCCCACTTTCTCAGCCAATATTTCTAAAGTGAGAGACTGTCACACAAAGAAATCTATCAGTCCTAAAGGAGAGGAACAAGGAGAACACCTACCAAAATAAATGGAAGAGGACTTTAAGAACTCTTCCGACGATGATGGGTCCCCACCTCCTTGCAAGAAAAGGAGGAAGAGTGGCGACAGTCTATAGGGTGAATTTAGAAAGATAAAATCCCCAACTTATGATGGAGAGATTAATACTAGGGAAAAGGTTGAGGAATGGCTGTTAGGAATGAACAAGTATTTCAAAGTCCACAACTATTCTAGTGAAATGCAAGCTCGACTGGCCATTTACAATTTAAATGGTAAAGGAGCGAGATGGTGGAGGTATTTGAAACACACCAAAGGGAAAGAGTTGAGGGACATAACATGGGAAGCTTTCAACAGAATATTCCAAGACAAATTTATGTCTGAAAGATTCTTTGACAAGAAGATCAAGGAATTCCATGAATTGAAAATGAGATCCCTAACCATGGAAGCATTCATAAACAGATTCTTAGATCTGTCGCATTACATCCCATACATCAAAGATGAAAAAGTCAATATACAACAATTCTTGGGATGTATACCACCAAATTTTAGAGAAAAGATTGAATTTGTCATGCCCAAAAGCTTAGATGTGACATTACACAAATCAAGACTCTATTATGAACATGGGAAGCCAAGGAATGATAACATAAATAGAAACAGGGAAAGGTTCAGAACCTGTTCATACAACCACAGACAGTGTTTTAGACAACCGCCTTACCGGAAACAAAACAATAGTTTCCCTCCCAACATAGGCTTCAATAGACCTCATGCACGACCAAATGCACCCCCACCACATACCAACATACCAGCTTTCATCAAAGGAGTGAAGGCTGCCCTACCAACCGTTACTTGTTGGAAGTGCCAAGGGCCACACTAGTTCAGATATTGCCCCAACAAATCGGACGAAGTGCTACACAATGTCCAAGCAGACCCTACAGTAGGGGACATAGCTAGAACACCCAAAATTTATGCTGCACTTGATGGCCAACAAGTAGACCATCAGGCCACTATGGTTGAAATTGAGGGTATGATCTCAAACAGAGCCATTTCAGTTTTAATAGACCCCGGTGCATGCCAAAGTTACATCTCTCCTAAGGTAGTTGATACTTGTGAGTTAAACCAAGTAAGTCAAGATAAACCATGGCTGGTACAACTAGCCATTGGTACCAAATGGAAGGTCTCCAATCTAGTTAAAACTTGTGAGATAGATCTGAACGGTTTCCCAATGAGGGTTGATTTAAACATCCTACCACTAGGATCCTATGATGTAGTTATAGGCATGGACTGGTTAGAAGAACATCATGCCCTACTTGACTGTTTGAACAAATCCCTACTATGCATGGATAACCAAGGAAATCCGAAGACCATTCAAGGTATCCCTAAGAAAGTTTCCATAAGACAGATATCTACCTTACTGTTAACACCTAAAAAGTGCTCACTAACTCATTCCCTTATTCACATGACCCATTTGTCCACTTTTCCACCATCTGAGCCTCTGAAACCAACAAAAGGTCACCAAAAGACCTTAGTACACCCCTTTTTCCATTAAAAAAGATTATTTTTCCTAAAAAGCATAAAAAACCCTCAAAAAGGGTCCAAATTCCCAAAAATATTAAAAAGGGAATTAAAATATTATTTTTATTCAAAAAAGGAAAAAGGAGGGAAAAGTACCTAAACCATGTTGGTCAATACCATTTGGTTTCCACAAAAGCACAAATGGTATTCCCCACCACCAAAACCTATAAAAAGGTGGTAGGGGCTCCTGATTTCATATCCATCCATTATCTCATCCTTATGCTGCTGAAATCTCCCTTGAGCATTTTAGCCATTGAAGCAACCTTGGAGAAGGAGACCTCTTGGAGCTTGGAGCTACTCATCTTGGGAGTTGCTCAACATCAACCTTCACCATTGAAGGTATTATCGCAAGCACTTGCTTGCCCCCATTTTTCAATACAAATTCATTCTTTAATACTTTCTTGTTCTTGTTTTTTAAATGTTTACATCATTTGCTTAGATTCTTGCGTAGATCCATGATTAGTTTTGTTTAGTTTAATTAGTTGTTTATTTCTATTTGAAACTGCTGCTACTAGTTAGCAGGTGCCCATAGCACTAAGCCTGGTTGCACAACCGGGCCAACACTTACAAGCAATGAAGTGCGTAAGGAAGGGTTGTAAACTCTTTGTAGTTAACATTCGAACTGTAGAAACCGATAGGGAACAAAAGATCAAAGACTTCCTAGTCCTTGTGAAATTCAAGGATGTATTTCCTGAGGAAATACCTGGGCTACCACTTAAACGGGACCTATATTTATCCATAGAGTTAACACTCGATTCCGTAGTAGTGTCCAAAGCCCCTTACTGCATGAGTCCGCCTGAATTGGTGAAACTCAAGCTTAAGTTACAAGAGTTGATCGAGAAGGGTTATATCCGACCTAGTGTGTCTGCCTGGGGAGCACCAATACTCTTTGTCAAGAAGAAGGATGGAACGATGCGGATGTGAATTGATTACCACCAACTCAACAAATTGACCATCAAGAACCGTTACCCACTCCCTAGAATTGATGACTTGTTTGATCAATTCGGGGGAGCCAAGATCTTCTCAAAGATCAACCTACGGTCCGGATGTCACCAGGTGAGAATCTGTGATGAAGATATCAGTAAGACCGCTTTCCGAACTCGATACAGTCATTATGATTTTATGGTCATGCCTTTTGGACTGACCAATGCACCTACCAACTTTATGTGCATGATGAATAACATCTTTAGTAAATACCTAGACAATTTCATTCTAGTCTTCATCGAAGACATTCTGATCTACTCAAAGAATGAAGAAGAACACTAAGAACACCTCTGGATTGTATTACGAATACTACGAGAACACCAACTGTACAGTAAGTTTAGCAAGTGTGACTTCTACAAACCCCAGATATAGTACCTAGGGCACATCATCTCGGAGAAGGGGATAGAAGTTGACCCCGAGAAGATTAAAGCCATAGAAGAATGGCCTACCCCCACTTGCATAACCAACATAAGATCATTCTTAGGCTTATTCGGATACTACCGGAAGTTCATTGAGAACTTCTCTCGAATTGTTTGTCCTATGACAGCCTTGCAAAAGAAAACAACCAAATTTCTTTGGACAGAAAAATGCGAAGAAAGTTTCCAAAAGTTAAAACAATTTTTGACTAGTGCACCCATGCTACGGATTACCGACCCCGATGGGGACTTCGCAGTTTGCACAAATTCAAGAAATGAAGGGCTCGGTGGAGTTCTTATGCAAAATGACTTCTCTATCTATTACAAGTCAAGGAAGTTAAAGGAACACGGACAGAATTACCCCACCCATGACCTTGAACTAGCTGCCATTATCCACACCTTAAAAATGTGGAGACACTATTTGATGGGAAAGAAATTCCTATTAAAGACAAACAACATGAGCCTAAAGTACCTATTTGACCAACCGGACTTAAACGCCAAACAGGCCAGGTGGATAGCCTTCCTTAGTGAGTACAACTTTGAACTAAAACACATAAAGGGAAAGGAGAACAAGATCGCCGATGCTTTAAGTCGACGGGCCCATATGATATATGAGGTGACCTTGAGTCAAACCGACTCATATTTACACGACTGAATTAGAATGGCATGCCAACATGACCGGTTCTATGTCGAGATCCTTAAAAATATCCAAGAGGAGAGGTTATTTCAACAACAAAAGGAGTATAAGATAGATGAGTTGGGACTGCTATGGTCAAAAGAGAGACTTTATGTCCCAGAAGGAGAAGACATTAGATCTAACATCCTCATGGAGTTCCATCATAAACCTTACTCGGGACATCCGGGATATCAAAAGATGATATCAACAGTGAAGAAACACTTCTTGTGGCCTAAACTAAAAGCCAACATAGCTTTATTCAATTCTAAGTGCCAAGAGTGTCAGCTGGTCAATGCAGAACACCAGCACCCTTCAGGACTACTACAACCGTTACCCATTCCAGAGTGGAAGTGGGAGGTCATCAGCATGGATTTCATAACCGAGTTTTCAAAATGTAAGAGGCAGAATGACTCCATCTTTGTAGTAATAGACAAGTTATCTAAAGCAACACATTTTATACCAGTAAAGTCTACCTACAAAATTGTTCACATCGCGGAAATCTTCTTAAAGGATATTTTCCAATTGCATGGGATACCCAAGGAAATCATTTCCGATCGAGATATGAAGTTCACTAGCAACTTCTGGAGGGAATTGTTCTCCGTATTGGAAACACAATTACAATTCAATACCGCATACCATCCCCAAACCGACGGACAAATGGAACGAGTAAACCAAATCCTTGAGGACATGCTGAGGATGTATATCGTGAACAACCCCACAAAGTGGGAGGATTATTTGCACCTTGTAGAATTTGCTTACAACAACGGATACCAAAGCTCGGCCAAGATGTTCCCTTTCAAGCTGCTCTACGGCAGGAAGTGTCGGACACCCGTAACTTGGGACAGTTCAGTAGACAGACTTATGTCAGGATCCAACCTACTAAAAGACTTGGAGCAACTAGTCTCTAAGGTATAACAAAACTTGAAGGAGGCACAAGACTGCCAAAAGAGTTATGTGTATAAGAAAAGAAAAGACAAAGACTACCAAGTCGGCGAACATGTGTTCCTAAAACTAAAGGCAAAACGAAGCTCTTTGAGCTTAGGACGATGTGGGAAACTAGCCCCCAGGTTTTGTGGACCTTTCAAGATACTGGCCAAGAAGGGCCCAGTAGCATATGAGCTAGCCTTACCAGCTCATGTAAAAGTTCATAATGTTTTTCATGCATCATTATTAAAGAAATATGTATATGATATTAAACATGTGATTGATTGGTCCTTGTTACAAGTGGGTCCCGAAGGGGAGTTCATGCCGGAACCAGTCCACATTCTGGACAAGAGAGAGGTGCAGCTTAGGAGAAGGACCATTACCCAATTGAAAGTGCAATGGAGGCACTTCAGACCAGAGGAGGCCACTTGGGAAAATGATACAACCATGCAAGAGGCATACCCCGCCTTATTTCGTGACTTTATTTCTAGTCCCTGGAACATCAGGACAGTGTTGTTCTAAGTGGGGAGGGATGTAATATCTCGAATTTTGATTAACTATTTCTAATGTTATATATTGGGCTTAAAGCCCCAACACATATGATTTGTTTTGATTATTGGGCATAAGCCCTAGTGCACATGATTTATTCTTTTATAGATTGACATATTGGGCATGGACCCTGACTGACTTAATTATTGTTATATGTTGCGCAAGAAAGTCCTAATGGATTGATTATGTTTTGTTATGAGAATTGGGTACAAAACCCTAATATACTGAGATGACCTTTTGTTACATACTGTGCAGATTTATGATTTACATGATTGACTTATATGGTGTGTTGAGCGTGGACTCAGGACCACACGGATGACCTATGTACTGGGCATAACACCCGATGTACCTAGAGGAGTTTATTATGTACTAGGCGTAAGCCCCGATGTACATTGAGTGTTGGGTAGGATCCCGAGAGCACTCCAAGCTTGGTAAATTAATAGTGGATCCGAGGCCACTTGAATATTATAGATGTGCTTCACAATGACATTCTAGCACTAGTGTTGAGTAGGAGGCTCTGGAATGGCACTAGCATAACGCCCATGTGAAAGTGTTGATTTAAAATCTCTGAAGAGCACTTGGGGTTACTAAGTTTAAAACGTGTTTAGTCGGGAAGACTCAGAATAGCACTTCTATTTTCATCACATTTATTTAATTTTGTTAAATGAATCATTTCTATCTATCATCAAGTACTGCAGGAACTACCATGTTAAACGAGGGAATTCGATAGGCAAGAGAGAGAACTAGAGGTGCCTATCCAAGCCTACCAAAAGACCGTCCAAAGAGTTGGACCTTGTCCTTAATTTTAAAAAGAAGTATCATGAGAGATACATAAATAAATAAAAGAAAATTACCATAACTTAAGTATGAAATGACTAAGAATAGTCTTATGTGCATGACTTGCATAAGGGTCTCAAAGTTAATATTATTATTAAAAGTATTAATAATATTATTATGATTAATTGTCTATAAAATATATATATTTCATAAAGTTCATACATAGATGGCTATCACATTATCATACTATTAATATGTACTATTAAATAGTATTGTTAATATTAGGTATAATATATAACTACTATTTTTTTTTAATTATGTAAGAAGTAATTTAAAGTCACTTCTAATTAAAACAATTAAAAGTCCTAGTTTAACGAGGACTAGATATTTAGTAAAAATATATTTTAAAAATATTAATTTAATTAAAGAAACTAAATAATTATTCAAATAGCTATATTCCAAGACTCCCTTATATAAAAGAGGGCAGATCCCAACAGACGGGAGGATAATTATCTTTTCATTATGATTATATTATGTAATAATGGAGAATTTTGCTGCAAGAACTGAAGCAGTCCCACATTAACATCTAGATCTAATCCAGCAGCTGAACCTAGGGCCTCTACTTCTCTTATTGCATGTTGGAACCAGCTCGGGGGGATCCAGTTAAAACAAGAAACGGTCCAAGGGTCATGGTTGAGAGGAACATGCTAGTCCCAAATTTATCCAGTTAAAAGATCATTTTATAGGTTAGCCAAGTCCATAAGGTTTCTGCATTAATTATTGTTTGAGCGTGCAGGTCTTGCAGAGGAGGATCAACCTTCAAAATAACTAGGTATGAATTACAATCCTCCATTTCAATTTACAATAGAAGCTAAGAATATTACATTGGATTTACTCTCCATCACTGTATTTCCCTATTATTTACAATGTTATTTCTTTTGTAGGACAAAGGCCTTAGGGCATGGATTCTGGGGTTTTCCATTGTAGGATCCAAGGTTCCCTTAGAACAAAATTTATATTTTATGTTTAAACAAAGAATTCAAAAATTGAAATCAACTATAGGTCTAGCAGGGCTAGCCTAGCTACCCTGTGTTAGACACCAAGGTCAGTAGATAAACCTTAGTACGCCAAATCAATACGTAAAGTGATGATTGAGCTCTTGTAAAGATCTATGTTTAAATTGCATTTTATTTCTGAAAAGTTATACTATATTTTCCAGATTTAAATTTATAAATTGGGTCGATTTCCTTTTACCATTATTTTAAACATAGAAGCAAATCGTAGACATGAATGGAGGTTTTCTTTTAAATCACATTACTATAGAACCCCAGGTCTTATCAAATACACTCTACCCTATAGAGACCTAGATTTAAAAGGAAATCTAGCTGCGTCCTTCAAAGCCTTAGCCACACAAGCGAAACATTATTACACAGTAATAATGCCTTTCATCACCAACGATTTCATATCAAACTATTACCTACGATTTTAGCTATACATTTCCTTTAAACTAATCTCTTCCTACCAAAGCGAAAATAAAAGAGTATGCATACAACACGATTCCGCTATCATTAGATTCCAGAAGTTTAGACAGTTCATCAAACGTTTACACATTTCATCCAAAACCATGATGGGCATCCTTTCCAATACAAGTATCAAATCCACATCAAAACAAAGTCGATACATTATCATTTTAAACACATTCTTTTTCACTACATCAAAGACTCAGGTCAAGGGATTGATACCCACTACCAATTCACAAACCCTTGGTATCGTTGAAATCGCCCAAAGCATAGTATTAAGACACAGGCTTATTCCTCAAACAAACGACTACACATCATCTAGGGTTACGATTAACATCTTTTCAAATAAACGCAAAAGCCTTTATAAAGTCAAATATTCAGCTATCACCTAGTAAAAAGATTGACATTCCCATACAAAACAAACTGATAGACGCAGGTTGAGTTATCAAATCTCGGGAGAAACCTATTACGGCTAGGATTTTAAACTATCTATATGTTAGATAGAGACACCGCCGACATGAGAAAGCACAAGATATAGTAGAGTTGCGCTCTTAAACCTTTCATTTAAAAATACCAAATCGAATTCCTTCATAGAGCAACAAAACAACACGCAGGGGTAAGTCATGGATACTAGCCATACATAATCCATAGCAAACACAAAGGGAAAATATATTAAAATATCATCCATACATGTTCAATAGAAAACACAGACAACTGTACTCTTTTCCAACACCCCAAATTTATACAGATGGGTAAGTAACCCCATTAACTAGGCTCACGAGTCTCCATGGGGCCAATGGCCCAAACATCACGTCAAAACCAAAAAGAGAACTTCCAGGGGTATCTTGAGGGCTAGTCTCTATTGGCCCACCATGTTCACAGATGTGTATAAAGAGACAGTAACCTGTCGTCAATGTCAGATCTTCGAGGGAAAAAGGAAAGTTGTATCGCTACCCCTTCACCCAGTCATAGTAGAAGCTCCTTTTCAACAATGGGGACTAGATTTCATTGGGGATATAAACCCTAACTTGTCTAGGCAGCACAGGTGGATATTGACAGCCACGGACTATTTCACTAAGTGGATAGAAGCTATACCTACCAAGAAGGCAACAGAAAATGTTATTATGGACTTTCTGGAGGATAATATCCTATCTAGGTTTGGTTGCCCCAAAAGTATCGTGACTGATAATGCACCTGCATTTTGTTCTAAGAAGATGGTTAATTTCTGCCACAAATATCATATCAGTCTAAACCACTCTACAGCCTATTACCCCCAAGGAAACGGTCTAGCAGAATCCTCCAATAAAATCTTAGTAAAGATCATAAAGAGATTATTGGAAGAAAATAAGAGGGCATGGCACACTAAACTGAAGTATGCCCTATGGGATGATAGAATAAGCACTAAAAGGGCCATTGGAATGTCCCCATTCCAGTTGGTGTATGGAGGCGAAGTGGTTTTTTCAGCTTCGTTGGGGTTAACAGTTATGAGGTTACTGCAAGGTTTAGAAGAAGAGCCGAATCATATGCAAAGGAGAGTGAACCAGATAATTGAGTTAAATGAATTAAGAACTAAAGCCTATGATAGAGTGCAAGGACGTGAAGAAAAGATGAAGGAGGAATTTGATAAGAAGACCAAGGAAGATCAATTTCAGGTGAATGACCTGGTTCTGAAATGGAACTGCCCGAGAGAAGACAAACATGGAAAATTCGACCACATGTGGATGGGTCCATACATCATTGCCGCATCCAGAGGAATAAATTCTTTCATACTAGAGGAGCAAGATGGATCTGCCTGGGCAGGGGGTCCAGTTAATGGAAGATTCTTGAAACATTACTTGTCTTGAGCAATGGCAGGTAACCCATGTACTATAGCCTGTATGTATATATTTTCCTTATGTTTTTAATTGTTTTGAGATTTTGATGACAGAGCCAAAGGAATATGAATCCCAGAGTAGATACCCTAAGAACCAGAAGGCAGCCATGGGCTCTGTTGTTTTGGTTATATTTAGTCAAGGGTACTGTAAGGCACGACTTATGATTTCAGTTTTAAAGAGAATTTATACCCTAGGATTAGAAATGCCCAATGGATTAGGCACTTAGTCTACGAGCATTCTTCGCTACCTCACTGGGAGGATAGCATCCCCATTGGAGGTAGTTGTTAGCACTCAAATTGTGCTGAATGATATGGCAGCTTTTGGTGTGAGTGGAAAAGACCTCATGAACATCAAGACCCAAGTGGATAATAGGCTCTCAAACTACCTCCCCTGAGACCGAGGCATTGGAGGTCAACATGATAGGGAACAGTTCAAGGAATGAAGCAGTCACGGAGGAGCCGGTGGTTTTTAGAGGTCATAAGGTAAACGAACATGCTAAACGCTTTGGAAATAAGCTAAGTAGTCAATGCCGCCTGAGATGGAATACCTCGAATATCGACGGACCCAAGCCCATTGCGCGAACAAAGGTGCAGGAAATATAACATAATGACTAGGTGGTAATCGACGGGTAAGTGAGGAAATCAATCGACGACGAAGATCGACGTATGGGAAGATCTACGACACACAATCCCCCCACTGATACAACAAGCGCGAAACATGTCATGTTTCAAATCGCCATGGTCGAGTTATGTATCACGCAACTATCAACAGCATAGATTTTTCAAGGGAAAATCAAAGGCCCGAGATCACCGCGCTGATTTTTCTCGCTGGTAATTTAACCGCATCTCAAATCACCGCGGTAGGCAGGGACGTTCCATCCAATAGTCAGACTTGGAACTATGTGTTACAAAGTGGGAAGCCACAGAAGTAGAAAAAGTGGCTACGATCTTAATCCAATCACCGGCTCCCACATGAGAAAGGGGCATCTCCTCCAGAGATTAATGATGGCCACATGGGATAAGCCACCTCAGCGCTGTCAAGGGTCTTTTATGTATAATCTGAAATGCATGGTTGTACATGCATTACATTAGTCCTATTCTCAGTCATCATGATAAATAATTTGGAAGGTCTAAGTCAGAGAATCATGAGAGCATAATTCGCATGAAGACGCCATCACTATTGGTCGTTATAAGGCTAAGTCTCCAGGCCCGTAGCTTACATCAAATCCCAAAGGGTGGTGAGTTCATCTGTCTGGTTATTTTTGCATGCAATATCACAAACATGGAGAGAGAGCAAGGGGCCTAGATAATAGTTGCACCAGAACATGTGCTATCCGAGATAATGGAGGATTATACTCTCCCACCTCTTGTGTTTTTCGACCAAGCAGAAGAAGGTTCTGCCAGAGAATCGGAAGGGTCCAAGGCACTACAGGAGTGTTGGAATTTACTGTAGCAGAAAGGAGGAAGAGGAGCCGAAAATCTCCTTTGATGAAGATATAATCCAGGACTGGATCCTCCCTACCGAAGAGGTGCCCCCTGTTTCCCCACCCAAGGAAACCTGAACGAATGTTCCTTCCGATGCTGGTGATTTCCTCGATTGGTCTGATCAAGTGAGAACCCAGAAATAGGGTGGCGGTACTCTTCCGTCTTTTGCATCTCACTATCTGGCAAGTTAGTTCTCTTGGCTATACAAGTATACTTCTGGTTTCCATGTTTTGAAGATACTCAGATGGCTAGCAAACCCATTTTTGGAAAGACAGCATGAAATGGTGTAGGGGAATCAGAAGAGCATCCAGTGTGTATGTATCCAGGAATTGAAGAGGTCATGAAATCAATCCGGCTGGCAGTAGCTACATCTTTGTATTTTTGCACTTTTGTTTAAAATAGTTAGACTGTGTAGAGAAGCGGCTATGTAATTATAAATGGAAGTTAAAATTTGTCCCATAGATATTTGTTTAAGGATAGCAACAACAAACGATGTTCGTTTTGGCTGTTAGATAGGTGTCAATTGGTTGTAACTAATTTTTGTTGAGAAGGCGCTGAGTCTAGAGCTCAAGGCCACCTATATATATACAGTTGTAATCAAAGACACAAAGGTTGGAAATTCTTATGAGAAAGTATTTGTATTTTGATGATCAGTTTGTAATACATTTTCTTGGAGTTATTTAATAGAATATGCAGAGCTTGATGCCTGCGTTTTTTATAAGGATTCCTATGTAATCGGTCTGGTAGTCTGTACTTTTCTTTACCCATGTTTAAATGGTGTTTCTATCTTTTGTTATTCCATTCTGTGATATTTCCTTCATGCTTGGATCAAGTGATAGTTAAGTAGAATTCATAGAGATTATGCTCTACTTAGCTTATTCCAAGTATTTCACCAAATCTATTCTATTAAAGTTGATGTAGGATTCATCCTTGTTAGATGCCTTACATTGATGGACTGTCTCTTCTCTCTTCTGTTCCACAAATTAAAGCTCTTTGACTACTAGCTGCTTGCTACCTTGCCCTTGTGAATGCGTTTGCTAAATCTTTGTGAATAATGTTTGCAGAACCAATTAAATGTGACTCCATCGCCCCAAATGAAATCCATGTGTTTCCATCGCCCCAAATGAAATCCAAGTAACTCTTAAATCGTTTTTGTTCCATAAACATAAATCTGATCTTTTGTGCATTGTCGTAATTGAATATCTTTAGTGTTTGAATGCTAGTGTATGTTTTTGTTGATTGACACCTTTGAAGATTTCCAGTATTCTGTGAGTTTATAGAGAGAGCCCTCTCTGTTTAAGTTTGATCAGAAGCGTAAACCAAATATTGGTTAGCGGTTACCCGAGATTACCCTCTTTCAGCCTTGGGGGTCAGTTTTTGTGTTAACACAAGGGGATTCAATTATCGAAGAGGAGATGATTAAAATCAAATTTGTCAACTCAAGCCACGCCAACAATACACCATGCCTATACAAGAATACATGTCATCAACACCTCCCACAACTAGAGGAGGATTCGACTGAAAGAAAAAGAAACAAAGAAGTGTTGGACTAAAGTGTTATTCAACTTTCAAATATCAAAACTTATATAAAGACAATGATTGAGCATGGACCAGGGTTGGCATTTTTTTATAGAGAAAGGAATTCTCAAGAATTATTTTTCCTTATTTCCATTATTGGGACCTATTCATGAGTAGGTTCAATATGCCTACAATCAATCTCATCTGCAACAGAGACACTAATTGACTAGGGACCTAGAAATGCCTAGATCAGATTGTTTCCCTTACATTGAAAACAGTTCATATATGCTCGTCAGTAGGACCTTGATGTAATCAACACTAGATCTTGCATCTTCATTTTATTATTAGGGAATTCTTTCCCATAATATTGAGATCCTGTGAAACTTATTGTTTATAAAGTATTTAGAAAATATTTGATGTTATTTCAACTCTTTTTTCAAACCGGGAATGTTCTTATCTCTTTATGATTAATACAAGTACCTTTCATCATTTCATAAGCCTTTTTTGACATAATCATTAAGTGTTTTGATTATTGCTATGATTTGGACGTTATTTTTATTATCACATATGTATATGAATTTTTGACAAAGAGGTACATTGTTGTGGTGTAATTTTTACTGATATTAGTCTTTGTTATAAAATTATTTTTTGGAAATGAGAACAAATGGTTCATATGTTAGGATATCATTCTCACTATTCTGCTGACTGTCATGTTCTTGGAAAGTTTTTATTTTGATGTATTATAGTCCAAATGTTATAATTGCTATTAAGTATTTCTTGATAACATTTTATTCTTCTAAAGTTATTCTCTTTCATTTTTATTTTAATGCAGGTTTTGATTGTGGTGTTATTGCTCCTCGTTTATAAGGTTTTAGATGCAAATTTTATCAGATTACTAGTCTACCAATCCTAATTTTTTTGTTATTCGATACATGAATGAAACAAAAATGAGGCTTTTTTATTGCATTGAACTAAAATCAAACTGAAATTAATATGACCTACCACTAAGCCCCCTCTTCCTCTCACTAATACCCATTCTACAAAACTACCCCTATCCCTCTCCCTCCTACAAACCTAACCCAATGCCTCTCACTAATCCCCTTCCATCACATATATCACCCCTAGGTAATCCTACCATAAAATTGATGCATGTAGCATTGTTATTGTCAGTTAATGAAATATTCCAAAATAATCTTGGAAACCTTGTCTTTCTAAATATTCACTTGAATTCATTGGTTATGAGCATTGTTGATCCTTATCGATATGAGAATTGGCATCACATATTGTTTCCATACTTAATATTTTGTCATCCTACAATCGCCATAATTTCATTATCTTTGTTATATTTTCCTTCCTTTTTGGATTTGTAAAATATTAACACAATTAGTCACATGTTATAGGTGTAAATCATATTGGCATTGGGGACATATTAGTAATATTAATTGCAAATGTGTGGCTTAAAGGAAAATTTGAAAAGCAAACAATATGCATTGGATGGATCTATGAAAATTTGGGCATCTCTCTTTTTTCATGTTTACATATTCCATTTCTTTAAAAGCATCTATCATATTGATTTATAGTCATTTTATTGCATTGGAAACACTAAGTGTCTCTATGTTAAAATTTATGATGATATGGTTACACTATTGATATCTAATATTTGCTTATTAATTGAGTACTATATTGGGCCTTTGAATAACTCAATTTGTATTTAATTGAAATCTCATTATCACAAACAAAAACATATAACTAATAATTAAAAATATATCTCACAACAATCAATGAAACTATAATTAATAATTAAATATATATCTCATAGCAATCCATGAACCTTGTGCAAGTTTGGCCATCTTTGTCATAAAGAAAACACATAGATTTTTCTTTATTTTCAAAAAAACTATTCAATTATTTTGTTTGGGACAAAATCACGATTTAGCTTAGTGAAATTTTCTTACTTACACATTTTCTTAATTAAGATTAGATATGAACAAGTTGTACAAAATGGGTCTTGTCAACTACACAAATATAAAAAATTGATTAAAGCATTAAAAACTTGATTTTTTTCATTGAATTTTCTATATCATCAAATCCTTGTGTCTTTCTCATAAATAATCATTCCTATTTTCCCGAATCTATGCATATTTATCTATTACACCCATTCAAATTCTTGATGTTTTGTTATAGCTCAACTTTAACATTAGTGTGAATATTTTACATGTAAAATACTCTTAGAATTCCCCATAACTTTCTTTCTCTCTGCCACATCCCAATCCCAATGTCAAAAATTCATTCGTTTTAGTATCAACGATTGTGCATTCACTCATAAATTTCCAAGGAAAAGGAATTTACAGAAGATCATGAAAATGACCAATCAAAGTTGGTTTTAAACTTATGAGAGCTTAAGCAGAGATTAAATAAGTCACAAAGGTGCCCAACAAAATCAAGTAGATATGGTTGGTGTCCAAACACTAAAAACCAAGAGCTATTAAAAGGAAAGGGGCCCAAGCATATAAGCAAAGGAGAGAATAGGACCATATGAAGAACCAAGAGCCCGAAAAGAAAATGGGTTGCAAAATGATTGAGCAAATCCCGAGGAAGGACTGATAGATCGGTGACGATTATGCACAGTGCATAAAGGATATGTGAGGAATTTAATGAAACAGATCGAACAAATCACGAGGACGGTTTAACAAATAAGTGGTAAACATGCATGGCACATTATGGATATGTGAGGGATTAAGCATTCCCTCAGGATCCATTGTCCCAAAAAAAAAGCACACATGAGATTTTTTGGTTGGTAATAGCTCCCCGAAGCATTCTTCAAAACCACTCTAGCTCCAAGCCATTACGACCAGGTATAAAACAAAATTTTCTTCCAAGGAGCATGAAGGATCCAAGGAGGCTTCCACGGAGAAAAGAGAAGGCAAGTTGGTGCCCATGTGCACCACTCACAGATCGATACCTATCAGTTGGATCACCAACCTCATGTGGCATCAACTAGAGTCACCTAATAATTGCATTCCATTTGTCAAAATTCAAATTTAGCTTGATCATTAAAGCATAATCTTTGAAATTATTTTTTCATTCTATCACCGTTTAGAAGGAAAAAAAAGGGAGCCACCTATGCATATCTAGTAGTCGAGTCAGCATCACCACTCAGTACATAAATACATTTACAAGTTGTCACCTTGCACGTAATTTTTCCCTTTTTCTTTCGTTGTTTACATTTGCATAAAAAAAAAAATCACCCGCCTTGTAATTTCCCCACATCCGTTCATTTACCCTCGGGATGCTGATAGTAAATTTGCAAATGGTCTCCTCATCTAAAGATAAACCTCCAATGCCTAGAATATCAAGTTATGAGAGCCTATATGACCATGAGGTGTTCATTTTAAACACTGTGACAAACACATTAGACCTCTAGCACATTCTCCATGAAGCCCATTCCAATGCCATTTCTTGCCTAGATACTTGTCACCTCTAGTCAACAAATCTAGCTTGATCTATCTGCCCCCATATAGTCTACTTTCCTAAGTTCATCAAAATTTTCTCAGTATGATACTTCTGAGACAAGTGAGTCATCTTCTCTACATATCACTCCCAAACCTTATCTCTAATATCTAGAGACACCCTAGAGAATATGTTGTGTTTCCAAGATCTTCTTTCATTGCAAACATTGGATGAAGAATCCATTTTTGAGTCTGATCAAGCCACGAAACCCATGGAATGACAATATGTATTACCCCAACACCCAAAAGAGGGGTTTCCAATCCCCACCAAACCTCCTCCTTATGTAGCTGTAAATTTCTTAGAAAACTCCAAGAAATCCATCACTATAATTTGTACAATATTGGGGTATGATAATGATACATTTGTTGATAACATAATTCTAGGTTTTCTATCCCTACTAACTATAGTTGTTGGAATTATTCCCCCAATGTTTGACCTCTGCAATTGCCTATATGAAGCTATTCACATTTAATTGTTATATTTTCTTGCTATTGAGCACTTTGTATATCCCTCCTACCTATTCTGGATTTTTTTATACCAGAGATATCAACACTTTAAAGGTCTAAATCTGAGAGTTAGAGACCAAGCAGTAAACCAATTTCCTATGTATGCTTGGACTGATATGAACTTGAGAAAGATGAATAACCAAATTTTCTATAATTTACAAACATATTTATTTCAATAGAATACTCTCTATTACATGATGCATTTCCCTCAAGAATATGCCTTGAAAATCAAAAGCTTATGCAATTAATCCTCGATAGTTTAGTGGGAGATTGTTTTTTGTATGAAGACTATACTGTGATAAGAATATTGAAGATGATCTTTACAAGCTACCTACATTTATAGCCCCAAGAGTGTTTGACATGGAATATGTTAGATAGAAATTCATCTATGATGAGGTTTATTGTATGAAGTTAAACATCAAAGAGCCTTCATGTTGCTCAAGGATGTAGGACCTCTCTTGGTCAAGACTAGAGATGCCCTCTCCTACATGGAAGATATATTAAAGCAAATGAGTCTAGAAAAAGTAGAAAAAATCCTCTATGACACCCACCAAGTGATTTCTAACTTGAGGATTAAAAACAAGAATGTTGCATACAAGTGTATGCCTCCTCTTGATTAGGAGAAGATGGCCAATCGTCTAACTTGGGAGCAACTTCTAGAATCCCATAGCACTAATATAAACAAGGGAATTGTAGGGTCACAAATAAGATAGAAACAAGGAGATAAAGGGTCACAAATAGATATGGACATTGGTGGAGCTGAGGAGAAGACACCAAATAAAAAGGCCATAGTTAAAGTGGAAATAGAGAGAGAACATGCCCTGGTGGAAAAAGAGAAAAGTGATAAGATGCCGAGAGAATTGACTACGTTAATGGAGTAAAAAACATATAGGAAGGACATTCCACCCCTCACATTAACAAATTACCCATCCTTGGAGTTTCAGGTAACTCATATACAACATGCATCTCCTTCTCCGAGGAAAACACAAGTAAAGCCAACCCTCCATACTAAATATGTTAGTAGAAAGAAGCATAGTGCATATGCAGTTAATGATCTCAAGGAGTAGGTAGTTACATAAGAGAAAAATATCATAATAGTGGAAAATCGCATGGAATATACACCAAAATTGGTTGTCCTAGAGCCTAAAATACCTATGCCTACTTCATTTGATGATTGGAAATCCAACAAGCATAGAATTTATTTTAAGTAGTTCAGTAAATTGGACAAAGTGGAATTCTATAAGCATGCCAATGACATGCTATACAAGGATGTACTGCACTCTTCTTCTAATGAAAAGAATTTAGGATGGGATTGCAAATTTTTTATAATCTTTTAAAATAAGAATAGACAAGAGTTAAAGTAAAATAGATTGCAATTGAAGAACTGGAAAGTAAGGTAGTGGCCTTGGGGGTAAACCCAAGAGATACCTCTCAGGACCAAACTCTTTTACAACAAAATGACAATGAGATTTACCACCTCAGGAAGAAATTTAATATGCCTGATGTAGAGCCTATGCAAACTACAAAGTTGTTAAAGGTGTAAGAGGAAAAGGATATAATTAAAGAAGAGATAAAGTAATATAATTCCTAAATGGTGTGATGAACCTGTAATGATTAATTAATGAAAATGCATGAGATAGAAAAAATAAAAGAACTCAGAATATATTTATTGATCGTGGGCTGCTTCGAGGGGGAAACCTCCTTTGAGCAAGATCAATACAAATAACATCACGGTGCCTTCATTGGCATCAATATACTAAGTCTAGGTGCCAATACTATGGATCAATACCACTGAACATATAATACTACGGGACGACTTACAAAGCATATGCTTCCAATACTATGGGCTAATACAAACCATGGATCAACATATAATACTACAGAATGACTTACAAAGCATATGTGTCCAACAACAATATACTTACAAATTAAAGAGAAGGGTTGACATGGGTTCCTAACATCCCCTCCCCCTTAGAAAAAGCTTTGTCCTCAAAGATTTAGATGTGGAAATTGTTGTTGAATCTGAAGGAGTGGTTCCCATGTAGCATCCTCTGGTTGCATTCTGTGCTACTGAATTAAGGCCTCTGTTATAGAATGAGAGCGAAGCAGACGAGTGTGGCTATTTAGTATGGCATCCGGCTCCAAAAGGATGGATCCTTCATTATCCAGTTCTTGTAAAATAGTTTGTCCTCTGATGTTGGTGCCAAGAACTTTCTTCAGACAAGAGACATGAAATATTGGATGAATGCAGGAAGAAAGAGGAAGTTCCAATTTATAAGCAACGAACCCAATCTTCTGAAGAATCCTATATGGCCCATAGAAATTTGGAGAGAGCTTATAATTCCCTTTGAGTTTTAGGGAGGATTGCTTCTAAGGCTGTAGATGAAGAAAAACCATATCACTTGCTTGAAAAGTGCGCTCAGAACGGTGTTGATCCACTTGTTGCTTCATTCGATTTCTTTCCATGTGAAGATTGTCCCACAAAATGCGAAGAATCTGATCATGGTTTCAAAGGATCGTGTCAACTGCTGGAACTGGTGAACTGTTGGGGGTGTATGGAAGAAGAACGGGCACTGCTTGACCATAGATTGCATCATATGGAGTCATTTTTGAGGCAGTGTGGTAAGAGGTATTGTATCACCATTCAGTGAGAGGGATCCACTTTGCCCACTGATGTTGTTGTTCAGAGGTGAAGCAACAAAGATAAATTTCCACACATTTATTGATAATTTAAGTCTGACCATCTGTTTGTGGGTGATACCATGAACTCATCTTTAGTTTGGTGCCAGTGTGGCGAAATAGTTCTGTCCAAAAATGACTGGTGAAAGTTGCATCGCTATCCAAGACAGTGGAAGAAGGGATTCCATGAAGATGAAAGATCTGGTCCATGAAAATTTGTGTGATTGATGAGGCTGTATAGGGATGGCTGAGTGCACAAAAATGACTATATTTGGAGAGGCGATCAACCACAACAAAAATTATTGTCTTCCCTCCAGATTTAGGGATCCCTTCAATGAAATCCATATAAATATATGTCCAAATCCATGTAGGGATGGGAAAGGGTTCGATCAATCCCGAAAGGAGTGTCGTTTCACCCTTATTGCACTGGCAGGTTTCACATTCAACGACCATCTATTGAATTTTCCTTTTAATTCCCTTCCAAAAGCAATTACATTGTGCCCGCTCATATGTTTTGAGGAACCCAGAGTGCCCTGCCAAAGGAGAAGCATGGAGTTCATAGAAGACATCTTGTTGAAGATATGTGCTATGGGGAAGCACCAGATGACCCTTGTATCTCAGGGAAGAACCATCCCAAGAGTAATGTGGTACAACAGAAGGGTTGTTATCCAAGCATTGGATGATTTAAGATAATGAAGAGTCATTGACATACCCCTGTTGGACAGATTGCAACCAATTTAGAAGAGTCATAAAAATAGATGAAAGAGAAACTTGATCATCTAATGTGTGAGAAAGAGCATCCGCCATAATATTGTCCTTACCCTTCTTCTAAGTGATCTCATAGTCATAACCCATGAGTCTGCTAACCCATTTCTGTTGTGTTGGGTAGGATACATGTTGTTCTAGGAAATATTTCAGACTTTGGTGATCAGTCTTGATGTAGAAATGATCCCCTAATAGGTATGGTCGCCACTTCTAGACTGCATGCAAAATAGCCATCATTTCCTTCTCATATGTAGAGGCAGCTAAATTCTTAGCGGAAAGGGATTCACTCGTAAATGCAATGGGATGTTCATCTTGAAGGAGAATAGCACCAATCCCATTGCCGTAAGCATCACTCTCAATAGTGAAGGGCTTGGAAAATTCGGGCATAGCTAGAACAAGTGTAGTGCACGTAGCTTGTTTCAGTTTGTCAAATGCACACTCAGTAGCATGTGTCCATGTAAAAACATCCTTTTTCAATAGAGCAGTTAATGGAGCTGGAATATTTCCAAAGGGCATAACCAAATACTCATAGTGGTCATCATGTGTGCGGAAAGCAATTTTAGGGATATCATCTTCATGAATCCGAATTTGATCATACCCAGAACGAAGATCCAACTTGGAGAAAAATTGAGCACCATGAAGCTCATCAACAACAAGAATTGGAAACGTATCCTTGATTGTGAGGTGATTAAGTGCTCGAAAGTCAATGGATAGGCGCCATGACCCATCTTTTTTTCAGACAAGAAGAAGTGTTGAGGAAAATGAACTAGTACTAGGGCGAATAATACCTTGCTTCAGTAAGTACCGAATAAGCATTTCAATCTCTATTTTTTGGTGAAATGGGTAGCGACAGGGCCTGATGTTGGGAGGAACTCTTCCAGCAAGGAGCTGAATACGATGGTCCTATGGCCTTGAAGGTGGCAATACCACTAGTTCAGCAAAAACACTTGCATATCTATCCATAATTTGTTGTAGATCCAAATGAGTAGTGGAGACCGATGATGGTTGCATCTGAATGGAATGGATCTGACCGATGACACCATGTAAATTCCTCTTAAGGATATTTTCCATGCGATGTGAACTGATGATGCTGAGAGACCTTGGTTGTAAGCCTGTCAGTGTGTGTTTTTTTTCATTGGTTGAAAACTGCATCCAAAGTTCAGCAAAATCCCATAAGATGGGGCCAAGTGTGCATAGCCATTAAGCACCCAATACCACATCACATCCGCCTAAGGACAAGGAAAACATGTCAGAGAGCAGATTATAATCTCCCATAGAGATATGTACATTGCGACACTCCCCCTTGCAAGGTAAGGTGCCCCCATTGGAAATCATGACTTCAAAGTTGGAGCAAGGATGGACAAAACAATCAGCATGTTTGGCGATCCGAGGGTCAATAAAGTTATGAGTGCTACCAGAATCAATGAGTATTGTAAGAGGAAGCTTCTTGAAGTAGCCCCTGACCCACGTTGTTTGGGGGGTGGTGACTCTGACTAAAGAATGGAGAGATATCTCTGGGTGGTCATCATTATACGGAGGATCAATAGACGACTCTTGAATGTCGACCTGATCATCTATGGTATCTGGAACTTCTTCACCAATTTGATAGGCAGGCAGACAATCCACATACAAGACATAGAGCTTTTGCTCAACACATCTATGTCTCCAAGTGAATTTCTCATCACAATTATAACAAAGCCCTTTTTATCTGCATGCCCGCATCTCTGCTTCAGACAAATGCTTGATAGAATTTGGTCGAGGATTTGGCATGATGGGAGGTCTTTGGGAACCCACATTTTTGAAGGGAACAAATGTGGGTTTCGTGTGTTGTTCAACTACGATCTTGTCCTCTTCCAACTTAGCCAACCATAGGGCTTCAATCATTATGTTGGGACATAATGATTTGACCTCAGATCAGATTGCATCGTTTAGACCACTGATAAAACAACTCCTGTAGAAGTTATCAGGCAATCCTTCTATGTGATTGGTTAGTTTCTCAAATTATGTTTGATACTCTCTCACAATGCCAATTTGGAGAAGTTTAGTGAGTGTTCCTGTGAAATCATCAAAAGAACTATGACCAAATCGTTGCAAAAGGAGCTGGCTAAAATCTGGCCATTTGGGCTCTTCATGAGTCTTGATGTACCAACGGTACCATTGAAGGGATTCTTGTTCCAAATTAAAGGATGCAAGTGGAAATTTGTTGACATCAAAAGTACTATGCAGACTGAAATATTGTTCTTCCCAATAGATCCATCTAGCCGAATCATTACCATTGAAGCAAGGAAAATCAAGTTTCGTCCCACATAAATTGCTGGAAGAAGAGAACCCAGTGTCTGTAGAAGACTCTGACTGCCGTTTATTGTTCATGGTTGAATTCTCAATATGGAGTCTGAGAAATTTTTCGTCCATATCTTGGAGTTTGGTTTTCAGGGCTGCAAGTTATTCCTCCACAGTGTTTACTCCTGTGCGGGTGACAACCATAACGAAGAGTTTTTGTTTTTTTGAATAGGTAGAAAAACAAAAACATAAACTATTTTAGTAAAGGAAAATTTGGATTGGGGAAAAAATATGATGGGTAATTGGGGTTTGACTAGATTTTGGACACTTTCAAATGAATAGGGAAGCATAAAATGAGGATTTCAGAAGCGAGATGAAGCAATGGGAAAATTTGTTAGAGAGGGACAAAGAAGCAGAAATAGGATATTAACACTGTGGAAAAATTTAAAGGCAATTGGGTGAAAATAAAAGAAGTTATGGCAAACCCTAAAAATAGACAAATGTGGGATTTATGGTTTTGGGAAGTGGAATTTGGGATAGGGTCCTTAGGAATGAAATATGCAGAATGGGATTTAAAGGGTTTCAGTGAAGTTTCAAGGGAAATGGGGTTAAAACAAAGGAGATATGGAGAAAAAACAAGATTTTTTTTATTTTTATTTTTTCGGACTAGATCTACAATGGCACGGAAGTGATTAGTAACAGTTCTGGATAGATGTAATCTGTGATTTATCAGCTGGAAATAGATATGGACCCCCAATATGTGCGGTTTCCTAAAGGTTCAAGGGATTCACTCGGCCACCAATGTTGTCTGACGGCTTGCATATTGGGGTAGTACCCCTCACTCCATGGCTCAGATAAAATTGATAACCTCTTTTCCACAAATGACAGCTCTTGGTTTACCTCACGGGTGGGAACTAGTCAATCAGGCAGGGGTCGTTGCTCTTTTCGCTGGAAGGTCCTCGCAATGGGCCAGCTACTTTGGGGTTCCTGTGGTACTCCTCACAATGCGTTTTAGGGATTATGCCCAAGTAGTTCCCACAGCTAAGCGGATAGGGATTATTCCCAAATCCAAACCTGCAATAGATGTGAAAAGAAAAATGGCAGAAATTCCACCCAATGAGCCGAAGAAACTGCTCTGATACCAGATGTGAGGAACCTGCAATAATTAATTAATGAAAATGAACGAGATAGTGGAAATAACAGGACTCAGAATCGACTTATTGATCGTGGGCCACTTCGAGGGGTAACCTCCTTTGAGCAAGCTCAATACAAATAACTTCACAATGCCTTCATTGACCTCAACACAAACTTATATACTAAGTCTAGGCGCCAATACTATGGATCAATACCATGGAAAATATAATCGTATGGGACGACTTACAAATCATATGCGTCCAATACTATGGATCAATACTATGGGATAATACAAACTATGGATGAACATATAATACTACGGAACAACTTACAAAGAATATGTGTCCAACAACAATATAATACTAACAAAGTAAAGAGAAGGGTTGACATGGGTTCCTAACAAATGGAAAATTATAAGAAGTAAGTGGAGGACATAGAGATGAATATTTCTACTATGAAATTAAAATAGACCCTTTGTCCACTCTAGTAGATCCTCCATTCACAACTTCAACATCTGAAGGGGCCTCCTAGTCAATAGAAGAAACTTAACAAACCCCAAAAAATCAAGACAAGCAACCTTCAACGTAGCAGACAATTGAATCTGTGGAGGAAGATGATCCATATGAATAGATTGATAAGATAAATATAAAATAAAGGATATTGAAAATGAGTTAGAAGAGAAGGATGAACTCATTGAAGAATTGGAGATTGAAAGAGATGATTTAAAAAAATGAATTTTCCAAGTTAGTGATAGATCTGCAAGGGTAAGAACTCCTAAACGTATTGAAAAGAGAGATCTTGGAAATGATATATCAAGAGATCCTCAATAAATGGGATCACTGTGAAGTAATACAAGACGAGCTAGAGCTGGCTACCTTAGCCACTTAAGAGAGTAAGAGGATAGAAAAAGAGATGGAATATAAGCCTAAAGTTGTGGTAGAAGCAATAGAATACCTAAATAGTTGGACTAAGTGGTGAGCTCCCAATATGGATGCCTAATGAGGGCAGCTGTACTAAGAGCCTACATTAATTATCAACCTAGGGGACGTACAAACTTTAGAGGTGCAGGTACTATCTGTGCTCTTATAGGATAATCTTGGTCGCGATTGGGTGTCAGTATCAATGTTTTAAGGGTTTCCTACTCAATATGTAAAACTATTTATACTAGGGAAGTAAATACTAGAAAACCGTAAACCTATTTTAAAGAATTAAAATACTAAAAGCAATAAATATGTTTTAAAGAATCAAAATACTAAAAGTAGTAAATCTATTTTAAAGAATTAAAATACTAGAAACAATAAATCTATTTTAAAGAATTAAAATGCTGAAAGTGAAAGAGATAATCCTATGAATTTTCCTAATGCGGAATGGTGAATCTTAGACTATGAAACTGAAATGCCATAACAGATCTATTCTAAATTAAAGAAAGCAAGGTATGTAATTAATTATGCGAAAACTAGAATTCTGATCTAAATCTTTTAAATATCAAAACTAAGTTTGTAGTGCAATCATCTCATGCTACGCATCCATTATTAAGAAATCAAAGCAATTAATCATGATGGGGAACATTCATAAACCTTAGATCTAAACCATGACTTTTGAAAGCAGTGCTAATACATATGCAATCATTGGTTAAAATGTGCGTTGAAAGAAAGCAGCTATAGGACTACTGAAACCGTATTGTTGAACTACAGAATGTGTTATAAATTACTACAGAATAAAGACATCATTCAAATGCTTCCATATGTGATATAAATTTTCATCACTGTAAAACACATAATCGGAAATACCTGAAAAATGGAAATCCCCTGAATTACATGTTGGAGTGGCCCTCTCCAACCCGTACTCAGGAGGAAAAGAAACTTATAGACGCTGACTGGGAATTAACATCAATCTTCCATTAAAATATAAACTCCATGTCTTCACAAAGGTCTGTAACTCAGAAGTATTTCAAGAATGCAAAAACATAAAACAATGTTTCTACAAAATGTCAACAGATGCCTCTCGCTACCCGAGATATCCATTTTTATATAATTCTTAATGCTGAACTTAACTAAATGTCTAAATGTCTATTCTCCTTGAATAGGAGTGCATTCTCTATAAATTAGGAAATAGGGCACCGAGCTGCACGATCCCTCAGTCTTCTACGCATTCGTCCTTTAATGCCCCTGAACCTACTCAATCATGCTTGATTTCCACAGAATAGTTTATTGAATACACATTTTAAACATAAAAGAATAATCATCAAAAACAACTTCATTAAATAATTAAAGTAAAACATTTTTCCCACAAATGAGTGTGTTTCTTCACCATTGCTTGAGCTTGACTGTGGCAAAAAGGTTTATCAAATACCTAAAAATTGGACTCATCACTAAGAGAAAGCTGGAGGAGCCCAAAATTGCTAATAGAACTTACACGATCATGATGGTCAATCAAGTAATAATCAAGAGAAATTTAATGAATAGTACCCAAAAGAGGATAAAGGATTTGACCTAAGAAATGGGATTTTTCAAGGAATTATTCAATGATATCATATCAGTGGGCTTGCCACACCTATGGGATGGCCATGGATATATTTATAAGAAAGTAGAGTATCAAGATATTTTGAGGGAGAATAAAAATGAAAATAGAGAGTTTAATGATCTTTATGGTCCATTAGAAGTGGATGTTGTAGTGGATGAATTGAAATTTGGATTAATTTTAAGATTATGTTGAGAAGGACGCCCCCTATTTCTTATGAAAATATAACAAACATTGAAATAGCTTTGGACTCCCTCAAGGCCCATCAATACCCAATGGGAAAAGAGTGGCTACAAGTGTCCAAATATCATAAGCTCATTTTTACAGCACCAGGAGAGACATATGAGTAGCCATATGTATAGGAAACTCAGTAATATTCAAGATAGTCAAGTGTACCGGATGGGAAAGTGGTCACACAACAAACTAGGAATACTTTCATGCATCCAATTCAATAAGATTCCATGCCACTAGTGGGACAACTAACAGGGCAAGTGGTAGTTCAAGCAATGAAGAAATTATTGGCATAGAGAGCTATCCAGTGAGCAGGGAAGCTAGATATACCAACAATTGGTTAATCAGGTAGATAGACATGCACATATTCATCTAAAAGAAAGGGCATTAAAAAGGTTTTGAGTAAGAAAAAGTAAAAAGGTTGACAAATAGTTGGTCATATCAATAGAGTGGAACACAATGACAATGTCATAATTAGGTACAATTCGAAATCAGTTGGATCCAACGAGAAGTTGTTACTACCCCGCTTTTTCTATATAGAAACAATCTGAGTACATAAGTTAAGGCTGGCAGTTTTTTGAGAGGACCTTCGAGAGACTGTTGAGTCAGTTGTACAATTTTTGTATGAATGAGTTGTTTATGAGATTAATATTTCGATGTCTATTCAAGATGTTTTCCTCCTCTATAATTTGTTCCTCTGGTTATTTCCAAATCTAAGTTTTTAATCTATGTCAACTTTTCTTGAGAATAATAAAATCTTGAGCAACATCTTTTCATTATATTTGTATCTACAATAGGAATCTTTTGTTCGATGGTCAAGTGAATATGACATTTCATGTTATGACTGTTGTTTCATTTTGTGATGTTGATCTGATTGAATAGTAATTGATGTCTTATTTTACTATTTACTATGTGTATGTACATGCTACCATTTATACAGTAACAAACATCAAGAACAATTTACACTATGTAAAAACTACTGAATTCTTTTTAAAAACTTAGTATGTTTGCTTCCATTGAAATGTATGAGATTTGTCCCCAAGACACCTCATATACTTCCTTTTGTTCCATCTTCTAAAATCATTTTCACATATACCTGAATTGTTGAATGCACACCATTGAATTCCTATGAAATAAACTTTTATATCCAAGATAGTACAATATTGTTCGCCTGCAAGCTAATTAAAAAAAAAAAATGCATCTCAGTGCAACACATTAAGCTCTAAATCTTTGATAATTGAGCATTCATCATGACCTGGCATGTTCTACTTTGATCGTAGAACATCTCAGTGGATAATAGATTAGAACAAAAATTTTGATGTATGTGTGGGATCCCTAGGAAAGTTATCGAAAATGTAGTGTAATTCTTGTTATAACCAAACTTATGGATTATGGAGTATGCTTTAATTATTTTTTGGCAATTTAATTTTTTCTCGGAACTGCAAAGTCATTTTAGTATTTAGAACCCCTTTCAATATGCACATGCACCTTTAATGGACAATGGGGTTTGCACCTATTCCTTCAATGTAGATTGGATGCTCAATTAAATGCCACATGTGCTCCCATAACATCCCTTCAATGCACATCTACATCCTTTCAATGCGCATTTGTAGGCTCATCGGCATTCTTTAGGAATTTCATTCTCATCTCTTCCTCCATCTACCTCTGTCTCTGCATCAATTTCTATTATATTTTTAGTTAACAGTGGTACAACATTCAAAAAATAGTTTATGTTCTTTTGATGCAAATTTGCAGCAAATAGAGTTAGCACTACAATTCCTGCCATTGCAATTCAATCTACAATTAACGGTTGCACAACTTATTCTTCAGGTATGTTCTATTATTTTTTGTAGTTATGGTGAAGCATAGGCCATCTCAAAAAGCAATATTTAAACATATCCCAAAAGATGGAAAAACTCAAAATAAGAATAGCCAGGGATCCTTAATCATTACCCAATTCTCTAAAGGAAGAAACACCAACATTAAATACATTCAATAGTAAAGAATTAACCGTTTTCCATTAATATGCATTCATTAAACCATAGAAAATCATACAAGAATAGTAAAGTTTATATCGATATGATTCTACATAAACAAATGAATACATTTCATACTATCTCAAATGGACATTGAACAACATAAAATACACTTTTAATTCAAACACTAGTGGCAAATCACCTAAGTCTCGGTTTAAAAGAACATCATCTTTATTTCATATATATAATAGTGAATACATTGGGGGGATCAATTCATTTATTTCATGGTCCCATTGTCCTTTGTCTCAATAGAAGAATTTTTCAGATCCTACATCGTTAAGATCAAAGAGGCAAGAAGAAAGAGAAAGGAGTAATTTTGTAGATCCTAGCAACTTTTTTCATGCCCTATACTCTTAAGAAATGAATGAACAATACTTTTCACTTCTTCTAAGTGAGATTAAATATTGTATTCCCTCAAAATGTTGACTATGCCCTTTGAGTGTTGGTATGAGGTGTTATCTTGCTTCTAGAATATGCATCTTTATGTTGAGGTGGCGTAAATGATTTTGCGGACAACTGACGCATGAGTGTTTGTTCTCTGCTGAAGATATTTTTTATTCACCTCTCACTATTGGTCCTTTGAAGGATGAAATTGATTCTGGTGTTGAACAATGTTGATGTACCATGTCTAGTACTGGACATCACCAGTGAGTAAATTTTTTCAGTATGACACCAAAATAAAATACTCAATGTTGTGCTGCAAAATTTCATCTTCAAAACGGACAACTTCACGCCTTATAATGTTGTAGTATGAAATAAACTTCACAAATTAGACCTTTTCTTTGTCACCTTCCCCCCTTATGACTAAAATGTAGTTGGAATATTGTCATTTGTGTGCCCGAATATAGACTAAAGCCTCGAAGGTAGTATTCCAAACACCAAGGAGACTAGGAAATGAAGATGGAGCAAGTGTGAAGATTTTCATCAATTCGGCAAGATCATCCAAGCTTACAAATGATCACTCTCTCATGCATCCATCAAATGTAGAAGTAGTAGAAAGGGGCATGAGAGAGTGAAATGTAGCACATGCATGAAAGGTCTCCTTCACTTAACGAACATCCTGATTCCTTGCAATGTTCATTCAACACGAGATTTGAAACATCGACCAAGACCTCAACTTTAAAATGTTCTTTCAATGCGAGTAGTGGTTCAGAATTATCAATGAATTGTTCTACACATAAGCAATCAGAACTAGTCTTATGGGGGAGAAAATATCATACAAAAAAATGGAAAAAACCCTCGGGCTTGGAGGACTATCTGCATGAGCACGAAGGGGCGATGCCTGAGATGATGATTAGTGTGATGAGTAAGGGAATGAAAATGAGAATGGCCATGAAGGGTACATGTCCATATATAGATGTAGAATGATAGTGAGATGTTCATTTTCATGTCATGGATTAGACATCAAATGATTATTCACGGATTTAGCGGCAAAGTTAAGGTTTTCATGATGACAACTCATATATGCAAGTGTATGACAAGGTTGGGAGTTATACGTGTAAGTGAGGGTGAAATGATGAATAAGGGGTCAAATTTATGGGACGACTAAGCTGTGAATTTTTTATGAAACTGAACAGGAATATTTTTCAAGATTGTCAGACCATCTTATTTGGGGTGGCGACGGTTTTGCACGAGTGATCAGCAATTGATCACTCGAATCAATTATACTGTCACAAGGAGGTAGAAATACTATCTTGCATGGATTTACCATATCTTTCTAGAGAATTTACCCATTATCTTTTGTTATTTACACCCCATGAATGACCCAAATATTTCTAGAGGATTTTCAATATTTGATCGTGACCATTGGTGTTTGATTTCTTCTTCATTTCAAGAACTTCCTGTCATAATCTGATAGTTGTTCTTGAAATTCCCTCTAGTATTTTCTACCAATGTCCTTCCAATACTTCAAACCAACATAAACTGAATACCAAGAATTCCCTTTCGAAATAATCATGGAACCTTGGGGGGTGATGCATGCTCTTTTCTCCTAAATTTGTTGTAAATTCTCGATCCTAAAAGGCCCATATCACACCACCTTGTTATATAGATGAGGACACCAATCCTCCTAATAGTCAAATAGTCTTTTTCCTTCAATATTTGCAAGATGCGCTTCAAATTTGTCCTTCAATATTTGAAATATGCACTTCAAATCTATCCTTTAGCTATCTTCTATTTTTGTGTAAAAGTATGAATATGTACTTGTAGTATCACAAATATTTGATCGTGACCATTGGTGTTTGATTTCTTCTGTATTTCAAGCAATGCCTGTCATAATCTGATAGTTGTTCTTGAAATTCCCTCTAGTATTTTCTACCGATATACTTCCAATACTTCAAACCAACATAAGATTAATACCAAGAATTCCCTTTTGAAATAATCATGGCACCTTGGGGGCTGATGCATGCTCTTCTCTCCTAAATTTGTTGTAAATGCTCAATCCTAAAAGGCCCATATCACACAACCCTGTTATGTACATGAGCCCACCAATCCTCCTAATAGTCAAATAGTCTTTGTCCTTCAATATTTGGAAGATGCGCTTCAAATTTGTCCTTCAATATTTGAAATATGCACTTCAAATCTATCCTCTAGATATCTTCTATTTTTGTCTAAAAGTATGAATATGTACTTGTAGTATCACAAATATATTATTAAAAATTCTTCACAAATAGACCTTACATCCTTATTCCTTCCTTCTGTTGTTTCATGTTGAAAATATACTTTGCTTCCAAACATTCTAGAAAAATATGTCTTCCAATAGACATTAACCAAACTCATATATGTCCAAATTCAACCACAATTTTGTTATTTTAAACAATCCTCAAAATCTACAATTAGTCCTCCAAGATAACACTTTAATTCTATAATATCAGTGTGGAAACTGAAGCTCTACTTCATTATCTCTATTCGTCATTGCCACCTCATATTTGCTTCATCAACTTTGTTATATTATTTCTTCCACATCAATTTGCTACCACATCAACTCTACCATATTGATATCAATGACAACTTTTCAACAACTTGTCCACCTCTCATTCATCCCCGTGACCTTGATCGTAAGATGAAATGTACTCAATATCATCATGTATTATAGAAATATCAAGAATACCGATCATGAGAAGGATTTTCTGCCCCTTACTTTATGATAGAAATGTAATGAATATCAAACCTATGAAGTGTCAGCCAACAATTCATCTTTTGTATATATATCGAGAATGGTGAACACAAGAAGGAACAACCAGCCCTTCCTCCATTATAGAAATATCAAGAATAGTCAACACAAGAAGGGTTGGACACCCCTTCTTATACCTTGCAAATATCAAGAATAGTGAGGAGAAGAAGGATTGGCCTACCCTTTATGTGATGACTATTCCACTTATTTCTATGATACAAGAAATTTCGGATCTCCCTTCCTGTATGAGAGAAATATCAAGAATAGTGAACACCGGAAGGGTCAACCACCCATTCCTTTATGAAAGGAATATAAAGAATATTGAACCCACAAACAATCAACCACCCCTTCCCATATTAATGTAGATATATCGAGAATAGTGAACATCATATTGAATAGTTGTCCCTTCCTATATTTTAGAGATATTGAGGATAGTGAACAAAAGAAGGGTTGGGCACCCTTTCCTTTATGATAGAATACAAAGGGTCAACCAACCCTTCCTTTATTGTAGATATATTGAGAATAGTGAACACAAGAAAAAAAGAATGTCCCTTCCTATGTTATAGAAATATCAAGAATAGTGAAGAAAAGAAGGGTCTACCACCCCTTCCTTAATGATAGAAATATAAAGAATATTGAACCTAGGAAGGGTTAGCTGACTATTCCTATATTTTAGATATATCGAGGATAGTGCATAAAAGATAGAATGGATGACCCTTCCTATATTATTGAAATATAAAGAATATTGAATCTACGAAGGGTCTACGGACCATTTTTGCGTTGTAGATATTTCAAGGATAGTGAACACAAGAAGGAACGAACGACCCTTCCTCTATCATGGAAATATCAATAATAGTGAATAAGAAGGTTTGACCACCCATTTCTTTATGATAGAAATATAAATAATATTGAACATAGAAAGGATCAGTCGACCCTTACTATATTTAAATAGATATATCTAAGATAGCGAACACTATAAGGGTTAACTTCTCCTTCCTATATTGTAGATATATCAAGAATAATGAACACAAAAAGGAACAATTGTCCCGTCTTGTATTATAGAATTATCAACAATAGTAAACACAAGACGGTTTGGACACCCCTTCCTTTAATAGTGATAGAAATATAAAGAATATTTAACCTAGGAAGTGTCGGCCGACCCTTTTTGTATTTTAGATATACTAAGCATAGTGAACATAACCTAGGAAGTGTCGGCCGACCCTTCTTTGGGTACGGAAATTGCATAACATTCCATGATGGAAGCAAACATGCTATTTCTCTCTTTAATTAGTTCCCATGGAAAGGAGTTGCCAACCTTATTCCAATGTATACATTACAATTGAAGCACATTATCGGACCGTTGGATCAAGGAGAAGTCGGTACTCATGTTGTATGTTTCGTAATTCTAATCACTATCAACCAACCTATATTGCGATCATTATTCCAGTTATTTCTGTTATACAATAAGGGCCGACCAACCCTTCCCGCACTAGAGAAATATTAGCAATATTGAAAACATGAATGGTTAATTGACCCTTCTTGTACTACAGAAATATCATGAATAGGGGACACAAGAGCAGGCATCTAACCCTTCCCTTGGCTCTAAAACTGCATAACATCCCATGAGGAATGGAAAAATGTTGGATTCCTCTTTTCATTCAGGTCCCATCAATCGAGAGAAATGTGTTATATTTCATAACACCAATCAATAAAATTAGACCAATTGAGGAAATTCCTATTGATCCATCTACAAATGATCAATCTCACAGAATGAGTGGTCTCTGTTTCACTAACAAACTACATTGGTATGAACCACAACAAAGAGTATACGTTGTCTCATTGTGATTACCTTCTTGGACGACATCCACATAGGAAAAATTTATGAAGGATCTCTCTAGATAACATTTGCATAAGTAACTCTGAGGAAGGAATGGTTTCTCTTCTTGAGAACTATCTATTTTCAAAAAAACCATAATAACAATCTATTTAAAGGGTAAGGGGTATATATTGATAAAAGTGTGACTTCTCCTTCTCTCATTGATTAGTTTCTTTATAGCACAAATACCAATTCAAAATGTCAGTTATGAGGAAATAATGATCTCTCCTTCTCTAATATATTCCTTCTCAAAGGACTATATCAAATATACATTCTCTCTTTCATGGATATTCCTAGCAAAATTGTTTTTTATCAATCAATTGATTTTATAAAGGAGCGATTATGCCTTCTTCGTCGATGATTTGCATCAACATTTTCATCAAAACATCTAATAGATGGAAACTATTTCACAATTATAAACATTGCATGTAGATTCTTATATCAACCATAAAATGTTTGTTGTATGGGAGGTAAAATATGTCTTTGTTTGTGACCCTTAGTCAATTCAAAGAAATTCATTTCTTTATTTGTTAAAAGATCACGACCTTGGTTTATCCAAACACCCATGGTATGTTGATATGGATGAACCATATAATTTGCACCTAGATTTATATATCTTCTTCTTTGATAAGGAAGGATTGTTGACTTGAGCTGGAATATTGACATATGCATATGCCATTATCGATGAATTATTACATGTTCAAGTTGAACTGATTGAGCCAAATATGTGTTTCCTCCTATAGTTTGATCTTCAGGTTTCTAATTTTCAACTAGATCTAATGAAGAGTGGTCTAGATATGGATTCGGTTTCCTGTGTGAAGAAATTAAAGGATATGTTTTTCCCTCATATGATTGTTGTAATCGATCCAAAATAAAGAAAACTTTACGGGTTGCAAGTAACCTAGTAAGGGATCGCTTAGGTACACAAAGGATTATCTCAGAGTTCCGAAATTCCCCACATGAATTCATTACTACAAATCCCTTGCTTCCCATACACTATTACATAATCATTGTTGTATCCCTACAATCATATACTAAAGATGCATGAAACACATATTGGCATGCTTCCCAAAGAGAAAACTTGTACATCCTAACTTCTACATCAATTCCATCAAAGAGATGAAGTTCTTAGTTGGGGTAATGCTTGGGAGTATTGGAGACTTCCACTTCAAAACAACTTGATTGGTTGTTTACCATCATCCTCTTTTGAGGTGGGGTTTTCCCATGATGATTTCCCTCCTTTCTCTATTTTCGGTGTTCACACGCTGCGCATGGCAAGAGTGAAGCAAGTGGGCTAGTGAGTATATCAGCATTGATAATTTTACTTTCAGGCATGCACGGGATGTCGACTTGCTTGAGTCACCTATGCTAACCGTTGGTGGGAATGTTTGGTCCAAGATTTACAAACGTCAAGTCAGCTATCGTAACCATTGGTGGGAATGTTTATGCAAGATTTACAAAAGTCCAAGCTGCCAACTCCAATACTCAAATCATTTTCTCTTTCTCGGCAACTTGGGTTGTTATTTACAAAAGTCCAAGCTGTCAACTCCAACACTCAAGTCATTTCCTCTTTCTTGGCCACTTGGGTTGTTAAATCGATTTAGACTCGAGAACTTAGAAACCGATCAATTTCATCATGCTCTTCTGTTTTGCACAAGAAACTTTTGATATTAGAATATGATTGTATATTAAAAATTTTCGAAGAATATTTGTACTTCTGAGATTAAATTAATATGGGTGTATATTCCAAGATCTTCTTGACATTCAAAAAACAATTTTATATTCTAAGATCTGGAAGTATTTTGACGTTTATATGGACAAGATCGTCTTGACTTTAAAATATCACTGTAATACAAAAAAATCATATAATATTTCAATTTTTGATGGATTCCTTCCGGAATGCAGGTAAAGCCACGCCATATATATGTATATATATATGGTCACTGGCATGGCATTAGCGAGTGTGTTCGTAATAGATGATCTGATAAGATTACCATGTTGCAAAAGTAGACTGCTGAAAGACTGCCACTACGTCTTTCATTTACTTGTAAATGATATTTGCAAACATGGAAAGCCGTAACATAACAAATTCCTATTTTTTATCGTTATTAAAATAGTCTAGATCGACTCTTATCAGTTACTGTCTATGCACATCATGATCTCTACCAGTGTTACAAATAATTGCTACATAGATTGAATTATTGTATTTGATTGGCGCCCACGCCTGAAACCAGAGTAATAAGATTTGATTTGACCCTATTGGTAGGTAGGTAGTTCATAGGTATAGTTTGATTTGGTTATATTGGTAAGTAGGTAGTTTATCTAGGTAGAGTTAGATTTTATGAAGTTAAAAATTTAATTAATACTAACTAAGTATCTAAATATATCTAAATTTTAAACTTTTACAAAGTTATTTAAATGTATAGAAATGGTATTATTAATTCTTTTAAGTTAGATTTGGTTTGACATTCCAACAAAGAAATATACAATAAAATACATTCCATATGAAAAAACAATTAACCCAAATCCCATAGTCTTAGTGTTTGTCTCACTTTTCTTTCTAACTATCAAACCTACCCTCGGACCAACTACTATATTGCTCATATCAACATAGCTATACATTATTACTATCAACAAAAATCATAAACCCTAAAAGCAAGTAATGCATTCCTAGTCACCATCATCCTCGAGATAAAATTGACCCGGTTTCCTTGCAATCACATCGACCTTCATACGCATAAGACTCGTGTTTGCATGGTGCACCTTCAGGAGCTAACCCAGATCACCATCTACCTCCTTCCCCTTGCCTCTATCTACTAGTAGTCACGATAACAACCATTTCATGACCTAAAAGGAAGCCATTGATAACTCATACAAAGAAACCCTCACCCTAGTGTTCCTCGGGTCCTCTCTGCAATTTGGGAGGGCCTCGAATTCAACCGCTAGCTAGGTAATAGCCAACTCCTCCAACAAACCTTGCTCTGCGGTTTCCACTTCTTGCTTCACCTCCTAGGGAATGGATTCCTTGAAATACATGGCTCTCTGGACAACCTTTAGCTACTCCCTGGTGGCCTTTGTTTTTGTTTCCTTCCTCTTTCCTTCCCCCCCTCAACACCTCTTGCTTCCTTTGGTCTCCATCTCAACTAGTAAGCGCCCCCAACTATAGCTTTCACACTCGACACTCTCCTAGACGATCATCCTCACCTCCCCGACAAAGACAATGGCCAGGATGCACCCAGTCCTTCGGCTGCTCCTTGCCTTAGCCCCTCCACCATCGAAGCCAAACACTTCCATAATTTCACTTTATGTTTTCTAAGAACAAAACCCTGATCCTATATCCCTTCCGTCCTCCCCACACTTCTACCAGTTAATGCCCCATGAACTAGCATGCAAGAGATCTCCTTTCAAGTACTCCTAAACCATTTCATTCCACAAAAACCCACCTCTCCACATCATTTCCATCACCTACCACTTGCTCAAAATCCTGTAATTCTATCCCCAAGTATATGCCTCTTCTCGATGGAGTGTAATTGTTAAAACAAAATTTAAAACTCAATTAAAATAATTAATGCTTACTCTTTCGGAGGTAATTTAACTTTTAGCAATTCAATTATTTAAATATTAAAAAAAGGGAAGAAGACTTTGCACTAAACAATGTAAAAGTAGACTCAATTCAATTATTCATTTTGCTAATTTCAATCCCATTTATTGACTCTTTTGAGCATGAGATGATGCAATGAGTGCTAAGTAGACCATTCAAAACAATGATAAATTAGTAAGTTGAGACTATAATAATAGGATATGAGTCATAGATTAATGTCTTAGACTAAACATATAATCCTAAAAATTATATATGATATGTTGAATTAAGAAAACCTCTATGTTAGTATATTATATGTTATATTTCAAATTTCCTGAAATTAGAAAATTAATATTTTAAGTAATGAATATAATTATGCAAAAATTTAAATTTTAAAAATATAATTTTTTTCCATATATGACTACTTTATTATTTTAATTATATTATATTTATTTTTTAACATATTTTTTATAGTTTAATTATACTATTTTTTTACCCAATCATCCTACTTTAATATTACTATCATGCTCTCAACATTCGTGTATTTTCCACCTAAAATATATTTTTATTTTTATCATCATTCCATTATCCATGATAAAGTATATAATTTTTACTTAATTATTATGTATAATCATGAAAATAAGCCGAGTGGCTTTAGAAAATATTTTTTCTTAAATTATATTCCTTTTAAATTTCATATAAATTAACTTTTTGTTTTATTTTCAATAATTATGGAAATAAGATTATTATTTTGATAATATTTAGAAAATAAATTTTATATAAAAAGGAGAAGTATAATTTCATAGCCAACTTAAAGTTTATACATAATACTTTAATAAAATACTAAAATATTATGTAAATAAAAAATGTAGAATGTGAACTCTTAACTAGGAACCTGCCCAAAAAATCAAAGTTAGATTGATATATAAAAAATCAAAGTTAGATTGATATATAATAATAATATAGGATAACATATAAACTTATAATTAAATTAATTCTGATATTCTTAAAGTTATTTTCCAAACAATTGAAAACATAAACATGACTGGATTTAGATCTGTTAAGCTTATGCACAATCTCTACTGGAAAATTGCATTGGTGATGCAATTAGGAATTGCCCACAATTTTTATTTGGATAGGTAAACAATACACCCACCAACTCACACAAGAAAACGCAATCTACTAAAAATATTTTTTATATAAATTAACTATATTAGGATTGTTATGGAATCTTAAAAAGGGACATCAGATACATTGTAACACTCTGCAGATAAATCTAGTTTCTGATTCATTTCCAACAAGTCAAGCACAACCATCTAAAATTTAATTTTAAAATTGTTAATCTCAACAGTGGTATGAGGCCATCCACAAAACTTGTGAGCCCTTTAAACACTTTAACAACACATTTCATCGTACTTTTGATCTCTCGTGGATCTGCATGTCTCTAGTGACCTAAACAAAAAGCGTTCCACGCCTTTAATTATGAAATTTCTGTGTCTGGGCCGTCATAGCTGCATGACAGTGAATTGGCACAGTATCTGGGAGAACTACTTCACATTTTTTAATCGATTCTTTTGAATTAATTCACATTTTTAATCGATAGGGAGGTGGGCAAAGCATTCCACTGTCTTATGATATAAATAAAAAAAGCAATATGCCCGTGACTCTTTTAGAATACTTTAATTACATTCGTCCACAAATAATGTCAGAGATGTATACCCGTTCGATCGAACAAATTGGATACCCAGTCCCACCTATGGTCCACAGGATAAATTGGATACCCAGTCTCACCATATATTTGATATTCGCCGGCGATTACATAAAGGTGTTGCTAATATTCCGTAGCGTTGATATTGTTTAATACCTTCTGACTCTTTGGGAGCGTATATAAAATCTCACAGACTCTGATCTATAAGGAGTAACTTCAGTATTTGCTAAAAAAATTGGATTGAAGGAATTAGTCTGCTACTGATATAAAGATATGATCAGAAATATAGCGGCTCCTTCTAATTATCAGAGCGCCTATTCAGTATGGCACACTCCGGTTCCCTACATATTCGGAGGAGTGGGTGCCGTGATCTCTTTTGTAGGCTTTGCTTTGTTCATTTTAGCTTGCTCTCACTGGAAGAAATCTAGAGGCTATTCAGAAGAAACTAACCTCAGATTAGGGCACAGCCGTGAATCAAATATTGGGTTATATGGCCAAAGTACTGAGATCGTGAAGAATATTACGACATCTTGTTCAAATGATAATGAGAAAGTAGTAGTGATTATGGCCGGAGATACAACACCGAGCGTTATTGCTAAGCCAATTTCTGCGTCTGCAATATGAAAGCCCCAACATGTAGCTGGATGTGCCGAAATTTATCCGTTATGTCGGATGTGACAGAACTTAAAAGATATAGACGTAACTGTTTTACTTAATTTCATCCGGGGTCAGCTAATACAGATTGCCGGTGCGAACATTCGGAAAGTACGGGAAGGATATGGTCGGGAGAAAATCGGGGTTTTACCGTTGAGTAAAATAATATCGTAATCGATTCTCTGATCATAATTTTAATTTGAAGATATTGTTAAGCTTCTCTGGAGCAGACTTTCCGATCTGGAGTTGCCGTGTATCGTTACTGTTAGCCGTGAAAATGCATTGGTGCTATTTGGATCAATTTAGTGGTTTCGTTAGTTGAATAGACCTTCCGCCATCCAATATTATCTTTCTTTTTTTGTTAGTTAGGCTCGATCTAAATTCTTCCTACCGTAAAAACTATTTTATGCAATAGGTAAGTCCAAATGCTTGTTAATCTCATGTTCTTTCTCAGTGGATGGGTATTTTCACATAGTATTTCTACGGCGGCTTGATCAAAAGAATTGAAGTGTACTCGTATTCACTTAAAAGTTTATGTATTTAAATGCTAAAGTTATGTAATAAAAAAGCTGGATTCTCACTTTCAAAGTTTTTAGGTTTCCTGATACTGGGTAAAGTGTTTGTGGTATCTGTTCTCCATGGGTTTTAAATTTTAATATTTAAAGTATTCTTAATAGTATAGCTTTAACGGTTTCAGATTATAAATATTGGAATTCAATGAAAAAATAGAAAGATATTGATCTTGTAATCTGCTTTGGCATTTTCCTTGTAGGCAAAAAGAAAAAGCATTTAAAGTTGTGCTTTACATATAAGCTCATTATGGCATTTCGCTGAAGAGAATATGGAAACAGGATGGTAATCCTTCTAAGCTGCCACGGTCTCTATTTATATTAAAACTGTCCTATTAGTTTATGTGATTATAGCTTTTAGATTTTACACTAAAATGCGCATAGAGATTTGAAGGTATAACAATTTGTTATTAAATTTTTTAAAAAAATTATTAAATAAAAAAAATTAGTGGAATAATATTTTATAAAAATAAATAGAAAATACATTACAATATTAAATATATAATTAGCTTATCCATTTCATTTGTGATTGGTGAGTACTAAGTGTTATGAACAAGTTGTATGTTAGTTGTTAGTTTCATGGATTCTTTGTCATTACTTGTTATCCATGCATGAGCTTCAAGTTATCTATGTGTCAATTACAAATTATTTTTTATTTAGTCATTTTTTATAATTGTTTATTTCGAATTTTGAATAGAGACCATAAAATCAATATAGATAATACATTTATCCCATCTTATTTCAATTTGGCAAAAACATAAATGATAATCCACCCCAAATTTTAAAATATTTACATCTATCAATATAATTATTTCATTAAAAACATCTTTCGAAAAGCTTCAAATTGTATATGTAATTGTGATTTCAGATAACATTTTCCCCATTATAATTTCATAACCGCAATAATAGTAAAGCACAGTTTGTGTTTTTTCATTAATAAAGAAAAACTAAAATTTTAAATTTAAATGAACGTCCCTACTCTCCAAACTCGGAAGAATATTTTTAAAACCAATGTCCAGGATTTTGTCATTTCGGAAAAGGAAAATGATAAGAATGATGGGATCTCAAGATAAAGCGTAAATTTTTGGAACATGGGATCTCAAGATAAAGCGTAAATTTTTGGAACATTCCCAAGACTCGAGAGTAGTAGCTCGGTTTGTCTGGCCAAGATGCAAAGAGGCAGGAGAGACAGATGTAAATCGTAATACAGTAAGAAATTGATGCTCATTATTTAGGTGCTCGTGGTCAGATATGTAACATCCCCAAATTTTATGAAAAATTAAAAAAATTTCTCACTAGCATTTATGTCAATTAATTGTTATGGGGAATACATTTTTAAAAAAATTTCTCACTAGCATTTATGTCAATTAATTGTTATGGGGAATACATTTTTATTGGCAGTTGTCTCAGAAAGGACTATTCTGTCCTAATTATGATATTGTGTTTGTATTTATTCATGCATCGTCTTAATTCATTTCATAATGTTGACATGTCATAAATGTTTATAAATATTACTATAGGAAAGTAGATGTTTAAGACTTAGCAGATTTTATCTCATAAATAAATGTTGCTTCTTTTGTCTGAGAGATTTACAGCATTAATGTGTCCACTTTTATTTTTGGAACAGTATTTAATTCTACATTAGCGACGTAATGAAATATAATTTTTATGCTACTAATCTTTTTATTTTCTGTCATAGCTCATGCTCTTACTCCTATTTGTACAGATAACGCAGGTGAGGTTATTATTAATGGTTCAAGATCCAATTACTGTACATTAAAACATAACATTTGCAACTACTTTATGATTGGCATTATTGACAATTAAGGGTAAACCTAAAGAGACCTAGGGTAAGACCTATCCTAGCTTAAAATGTTAATTATTTTTAAGGCCTGCATCTATATCTTTAAGCATATAATATTAAACTATCTTTCCTTTGTATTAAACTTTAATATATATATTTTGACATGGGATAGTTCTTTAAGGTTTTCACGATGATGCCTTAACATAACGTTGACCCTTTGCTAATATCAAAAAGTGACCATGATTAAAATCATATGGTCGAATTTATGTATTATATGACACTTATAAATTTATATGTGAATGTGGTAGGTGTTAACCGTGACCACAATTTATAAAAATATGAGCATACAAGACTTTGGTTATATGAACACATGTACGTAAACCTAGTGAACTATACGATGTATAGTCTTCATGTAATAACCTCGTTGTGGGTCCTTCGCTGGCTGGCAGGTCAGACTTCAATACATTCTTGAGTGAGGTTGAAGTGGAAAGTCTATCTGGCACTCCCATGGCATCCATTTGACATGACAACACTCGGCTTTGGGAAAAAACCCTAACCGAGGTTTTCAGTTACTAACAAACCCTTCGAAGGTTCATTTTGTTTGTCCATTATGCGAAGAAGGTAGTGGATGTCGACAGGATGCCGATATGGTAGGGTTTGCAAGATTTACGATGTTTCAGGGTCTTCCATGGTGGTTTGCATCTGACAGATGGAAGCTTGGTTGAAGAATCTTGTGAGGAAGGTAAGACCATACTCACGGTGCCAATCATTTGTCTTTTTAATTCCTCCTTTCTTAAAATAATTTGTTACTAAAACTTATTTTCTGTTGTGATGGTCGTGGAGTGATAGTTTTCCATAAATGCTGTGTTGCTACCATTTCCAGGCATCCGAACCATCGTGGCTTCCAAACGATATACACCGGTAATCCTCAACATTTCTTTACAAACACTGAATTAAACTTTTGGTTATGAAATGGTGATGACAGTCGATGTTGTCGGATGGTGCTGGGCTGAGATGAGCGTTTTTCCTTTGGTGTTAATTTTATACCGTTCATTTTTATATTTTGAAAGCCAAAAGGCATTTGTGTCCAGAAGGCTAGACCATGAGCCTGGTCTGCATTGGATTCTCAATGTCAGTCGTTTTTATATAGTACTATAAAGAACCTTGTTTAAGGATTTTAATAAATGAATGATACTTCATGATTTCAATGTATGGTTGATTTCCATCCAGAAGGATGTGCTTGGCATTTTTGTTATTTTATTAATGAACAACTTAAGCTGCAAATTACAATTGCTAGGGCCATGCCCGTCTTTCAAACATGTTAGAAATTTCATTTTTTATGTGGTGTTAAAGAAAAATGGTAGCTGTCGTTTCAAATGAATGGAAGCAGGGTCGAAACCCTAACTTAATTATTTATCATGTTGTCGGTTTAGTGATTTGTTGCTTAAGGGTTTTGAACCCATAATTCATATATATATATAAATAGTTTAAGGAGTTAAGGGTAATCGAAACTCGACCCTGCATATTAGTGGTTATATAATGCTGTAACATTTGCTTATAAAATTTCATAAAAGAAAAGACCTTGTAGGGTGAGCCTCTACGATCTCGAACCCTGGTCTATATTAGTTCTTTTTGGAGTTATGAAATCACACTTATAAAAGGAATAAACTTCTTTAAAAACCCTGGCGATGACTTTCAATGGATTGGATGGTGCATTACTTACTACTGTGCTGAAAAAAAAATTATTACTCCTGTGTATACTATCTTATGAAGATTCTAAAATAGTACAAAAGATCATGACTATTTCCATTACTGCAACTATTAAGGTTGTGATAGGATTGCAGAGTTCTACTTTCAAAGAAGGTATTTCTTTTCAAATTATCTTGCAGAAATAACGAGGGTATGCGACTAGATTTTGCATTTGTAAAGTTTTATAAATCAAAGGATTCAGTTCTGAAATAGGTTTCTTTTGTCATTTAAAAGTTTATTTGATTATTGTTACTTATGAACATAAAGATTATGCTTTTAATCTAGATTCTATTTGAATATGAAAATTATTCGAATGCTATTATTGCTATAAAATGGAATACGATGCTATGTAGAGAGCTTCTATTTAAATGCTATTTACTTAGATGAATACTATGTTTTCTGCATTTAGTAAAGGAAGTATTTACTGAAATATAGATAGAGAGTTTATACTAAAAGAAAAGAGAGTTTAATCTATGATGATCAATCATTCAAATCTATCATTAATCTAACTTTTCTTTACTAAAGCACGACATGTAATGTGTGTGGAAAAATACAGGAAAGTAATTTAATCAATCATTCTGCATTTCTAATTTTATTTCTTTTAATAACACCATAGATTCACATTCATAACTAGCTCTTTAAAATTAATTGGAATAATTGTACAGATTTCTAAAATACTTAAACATTTCCAGAAATAGATATACAGTAAGAATAAATACATAAGGTGATAAGAACCCGAAAACTGAAGAGTGAAACAAACACCCAAGGGAGCCCGTTCCTCCCAACCAACTCCTGAAGGCAGCCAAATCACTAGCCTTATGACCCATGAGCCTGCTCATCGAACCACTAGGTTGAAGATGCTGGGTGGATGCAAATATCATCCTCTACATTTCAGCAGTGATGTTAACAATACTCTAGAATGAGACTTCTGCTTTTCAGTAATATTGAGTTCTGCATAAAGCAGTACTAACTCAAATTAGCAGTCTTATCTCAATCAATCCCTCTAGCTTTCCCCTCATATAATTTCACTTGTTCTCTCCAGTTTCAAATTCATCACAAGGTAAAAAGTGATTAGCCTCCCGCTCCAATTCGATGGGTATCAATAGATTGCCTAGGTCTTTAGTCAGTTTTACAATTATTGAGCCACTTGATCTGTTCCACTTTCTTGGGGGACGTGACCATTAATGTAGGGAAGTTTCCACCTGCAACAACTAGAGGTGCATTAATGATGCTTCCAAGTGTCAATTTGCTCTACACTCTAGGTCATTCCTCCTAGTGGGTCAGTGAACACTCTTTCAACAGTCTCCTTGGGATATTTGTCTTCACTTTTATTTATAAATATTAAAATATTAAAATATTTAATTATAGTCATCCTTCACCCCCGCTTGGTCAATAATCATAAAAAATTACAATAACATATAACATAATGTTTTTCTCATGAAATGAAATATTCAGAATTTGGGTATGTGACAAACACCCCCTCTTAAATTTAACATCGTCCTCGATGTTTCTTTATTCATCATCCTCTACATCTTCTTGGAATAGAGCTGGGTATGCCACCCGCATATTACTTTCCAACTCCCAGGTTGCTTCATCGGGACTAAGGTGCTTCCATTGCACCTTTACCTTTCCAATGGCATGATTTTGAAGCGAAATTTCCCTCTTGTCAAGGATACAATCCGATTCCACCAGAAAATCTCCTTCTGGTTCCACCTATACATCATTCCAATTAATCACATGAGTAGTATCATGCACATACTTTTTCAAAATATAAATGTGGAATACATTATGTACTTTAAGGTTTGGTGGAAAATCTATCTGATATGCCACTGGGCCAACCCTGGGCAGTATTTCAAAAGGTCCACAATACCTTGCTACTAGTTTAGCACAACTCCCTAATATTAAGGAATTCTTTTTTTGTTTTACCTTGATGAAAACATGCTCACCATCCTAAAACGCTTTCTGAGTTCTTTTTAAATCTACATGACTTTTCGGTCAATCTTGTGCAATTTTTAAATTGCCTTGTACCTGTTTCACTATTAGTTCCATTTCTTTCAATAACTCAGGACCTAACATTAACATGTCAATCGGGTTACTCCATGAAATAAGAGTATTACATTTTCTACCATATAAAATTTCAAATGGATCGAGTTTTGCTGAGGCTTGTTAATGATTATTATAAGCAAACTTGGCAAGATGCAAATATTCCTCCCATTTACCTGGTTGATCTCTAACATACATTCTTAAAATATCTTCAAGAATCTGATTGACGCTTTCTGTTTTCCCATCCGTTTGTGGATGAAATGTTGTACTGAAATTTAAAGTCATGTCTAACCCCTTAAATAAATATTTCCATAAGTTTCCTGTAAACTTTGAATCTCTATCAAAAATTATAACTTTTGGAATCCCATGCAGACGAAAAAATTGTTTCATAAATTTTTTAGCAATGTCAGCAGGCTTGTAAGTTGTTTTAACAGGTATGAAATATGTTGTTTTACTAAGCTTGTCCACAACTACCATTATAGAATCATTCTGCTTCTGATTTTTAGGTAAACCAGTTATAAAATCAATACTAATTATTTTCCACTTCCAATCTGGTATGGGTAGTGGCTGCAACAGTCCAACTGGATGTTGATGTTCATCCTTTATTTGCTAACACTCCAAACACCTAGCAATATATTCAACTACCTCACTTTCATGTAGGGCCAAAATTAATACTTCCTCAACATTGTTATCATCTTTTGGTAACCAGGATGCCTTAAGTAAGGACTTTTATGCAATTGATTTAAAATCGGCAACTTAATTTTAGCAACATTAGGCACATAAAGTCTGTTTTTATACAACATTAATCCTCTGTCATCAATTCTAAAATCTGTTATTAAATTTTCAGCATTATCTTGAGAAAGCTTTTCAAATAATTTTTTATGTTTTTCATCCATTTTGATCCCTTCCTTAATCTGATTTTCTAAATTAGTTTTTTAAGTACTGATTGGTAAAACAAAATTTAGCCTAGCATTCTTGGCTAAGGCACCAACAACTTTATTGTCTTTACCTTTATGTGCTGAATCTTGAAATCATATTCACTGAGGAAACTTAACCACCTAGCTTGCCTTGTGTTCAGATTTGGTTGATCCAACAAATATTTTAAACCTTTATTATCCATCATTAGTGTAAATTTTCTTCCGATTAAATGATGACGCCACATCTTTAATGCATGTATTATGGCAGCCAACTCTATGTCATAAGTTGCATAGTTCTTCTCATGAATCTTTAACTTCCTAGACTCATATGTAATCACATGACCTTCTTATGTTAAGACTCTGCCAAGTCCATCACTGCATGCATTAGTGCACATGATGAAATCCTTGTTTGGATTAGTAATTTTTAGAATAGGTGTCGTTGTTAATAGTTCTTTTATTTTCTTAAACCTTTCTTCACATTTATTATCCTAGATAAATTTCTTACCTTGCTTTTGTAAAGAGGTTATAGGATTCGCTATTCAAGAGAATCCTTCTATAAATTTACGATAGTAACATTTAATTCCCATACAACATGTAACATCCCCAAATTTTACGATAGTAACCTATAATTCCCCTAAAAGATTGTACACCAGTTACGTGTTTAGGGGAAAGCCATTCATTAATAGCTTTTATCTTGTATGGGTCTACTGCGATTCTATCATTGGATATCACATGCCCTAGATACTAGATTTTATCCTTAAAGAAATCACATTTGCTGAACTTAGTGTAAAGTTGGTGTTCTCTTAACACTTGTAAAATTATCTTTAAATGTTCTTCGTGTTCCTCTTTAATCTTAGAATAAATTAGAATGTCATCAATGAAAAATATTACAAACTTATCTATGTACCGATGTAAAAGATTATTCATAAGACACATGAATACTACTGGGGCGTTGGTTAGCCCAAAAGGCATAACCATGAACTCGTAGTGCCCGTAACAGGTATCGAAAGCAGTCTTAAAGATGTCCTCATCTTTTATCCTGACTTGATGGTACCCCGACCTTAGATCAATTTTAGGGAATATCGTTGCACCACATAGTTGATCAAACAGATCATCAATGTGGGGCAAGGGATATCTGTTCTTTATGGTCATTTTATTTAACTGGCAGTAATCTATGCATAAACGCATAGTTTCGTCCTTGTTTTTAACAAAAATAACAGGTGCTCTCCATGGAGACACACTGGGTCTTATATAATTTTTATCAATGAGTTCCTTAATCTGTGATTTGAGTTCATTAAGTTCTAGAATGTTCATTATGTAAGGAGCCTTTGAGTTTGGTACTTCCCCCGGTACTAACTCAATGGTGAAATCTAGTTCCCTTTTCGGAGGTAGTCCTAGAATTTCTTCTGGGAAGACATCAAGAAATTCCTTTAGAATTGGTATGTCTTCCAACTTTAACTTATCTTCCTTATTTGATTGTTCGTCATTAATTACATTTACAGCAAACAACTTACACCCTTTACGAACATCCTTTTTAACTTGTAAAGCAGAGGTTTGTCTAACATAAGTCTTTTTTAGAATTCCTTTTACTGTTGCTATTTCAGATTCATCATTCAAGCAAGTAAAAGATTTTTCAAAACAATTTAATACTACACTATGCTTTTCCAGCCAATCCATTCCAATCAATACATCATATGATCCTAAAGGTAATACATTTAACTTTACTTGAGTTCTAAACTAATTCATAAGCAATTCATAGTTATTAACAAAATCAACTACCTTTCTTTTTGTACCTGTAGCTAGTTGAACCAGCTAGGATTTGTCAAACATTTCTACATGCAGTTTACATTTTTCTACTATACTTGGAGATACATAACTTAGGCTTGCACCTGGATCAATCAAAATAGATATAGGTTTATTTTTCAACGTACCTTCTACTTCAACCATGGAAGTCTGATGATCATCTTGTCTGTTTTCCAATGTTGCATTAATCCCGGGCATTTCCCTTGCTAGATCACCCACAGTAGCCTCCTCCTGTATCATGTGTATGTTGTTGATGGTGCTCTTTCTGAGTGGGCAGTTTGATGCATAGTGAGGTCCTCAACAATCCAAACATTTTAAAGTTTCCTTTTGTTCGTTTCTTTTAACATAATTATTAGGTGGATCTTTTTTTTCTTGCAACTGTAAAATTTGGATGTGTATTACCTCTTGAATTATTTCCTTGAAACTTCCTATTAGAGAAATTATGTGAATTATTATTTCTAAAATTTCAATTAAATGAGTAATATTTCTTTCTTTGCTCAAAATTATTAGGCTTCTTGGCCTTCCAGCTTGGCATGCCTTCCCTCTTCATGTTCTGTTGATAACAGATATTTTCCTTCCTCATGGCCTCTTCAAGAGTTCTAGGATCGTCATACTCAATTCTGTCATTTATATGAGAGGGTATACAACTCAAGAACCTCTATACTTTAGGATTTTCTTCCATAATGTAAGGTACATACCTTAATAAATTCAAAAACTTGTTGTTCAATTCTTTCATATCCATGGAACCTAACTTTAATTCATAAAATTATTTAGCTCGTTCCTCGTAATATTGTTTCGACATAATTTTTCTTTTAAAATACTTTTTAAAACTGCTCTAGTTTACATTCCTCTCTTTCAATCCTTTTACCCGCTTCAACTCTTGCCACCAAATATCAACATTACCCGTCATATTATAAATTGCCAGTCTTGTTTTTAACTGACTTGAGTAGTTATAAATTTGGAAATATTTATTCATGTCGGATGGCCATGTTTCGGATTCCTCACTCTTTTCTGTTTCTCCATTAAAAGTTGGTGGTTTAATCTTCTTAAATTCTCCAGAAATTTTTTCATATGGTTTATATTTCTTCCTTTTAGTGTAACAGACACTTTCGCTACTTTCTCTAGAATACTGATGCTTCTTCCTGTGCGATTTAATATTAATTTCAGAAGATGAACTAGTTACATAATTAATAAGTTTTAGCTTTTTACTTTTTTTTTGGTAAAGCATGATTTCAGATTTGGAATTAATTTCCGTTCTTTCATTTTTATCATTATTATGGAATTTATCCATCGGGATTTGATTCACCTCCTCTTGATCTTTTAAAATTCGTTCATTCTCCTCTTTTACGGTGTTTATTTATGTTTTTAAATCTCTTACCATTCTCAATAAATCAGATGCTTTGTCGTTTAATTCAACAAATATATTTCCTGCATTAATGTGTTCCTGTTCATTATTATTTTGACCATTAAGGTGGGACCTGTGTTCAGCTCACTCTTCTGGTCCTTCCATACCTGCAAACTTAAATAAGTGTTGAAACTGAACAACAAAATTAGTATATGTATTTTCTGTTATGAATTTTGTTTGCGCGATTTGGGTCACTTTTAGGCCTAGAGTTTGAACCGCTCTCTGATACCACATGTAACGTCCCCAAATTTTACGAAAAATTAAAATTTTTTCTCACTAGCATTTATGTCAATTAATTGTTATGCAGAATACATTTTTATTGATAGTTGTCTTAGAAAGGACTATACTATCATAATTATGATGTTGTGTTTTTTCTTTATTAATGCATCATCTTAATTCATTTCATCATGTTGACATGTCATAAATGTTTAAAAACATTACTGTCGGAAAGTAGATGTTTAAGATTTAGCATATTTTATCTCATAAATAAATGTCACTTCTTTTGTTGCAGATATTTACAACATCAATGTCGACTTTTATTTTTGGAACAGTATTTAATTCTACATTAGCGACATAATAAAATATAATTTTTATGCTACTAATATTTTAATTTTCTTCATGAAGGGATCCTATTGAATCCTCGAGGCTTACTTAGCTATGTTCATAGTTGATGCTCTTACTCCTATTTGTACAGATAACGCAGGTGAGGTTATTATTAATGGCTCAAGATCCAATTATTGTACATTAAAACATAGCATTTACAACTACTTTATGCTTGGCATTATCGACAATTAAGGGTAAACCCTAAAGAGACCTAGGGTAAGACCTACCCTAGCTTAAAAGGCTAATTCATTTTTAAGGCTTGCATCTATATCTTTAAGCATATAATATTAAACTATGTTTCCTTTGTATTAAACTTTAATATATATATTTTGACATGGGATAGTTATTTAAGGTTTTGACGATGATGACTTAACATAACGTTGACCCTTTGTTAATATCAAAAAGTGACCATGATTAAAATCATATGGTCGAATTTATGTTTTATATGATACTTATAAATTTATATGTGAATGTGGCAGGTGTTAACCCTGACGACGATTTATAAAAACCCGAGCATACAAGACTTTGGTAATATGAACACATGTCCGTAAAGCTAGTGAACTATACGATGTATTGTATTCATGTAATAACCTCGTAGTGGGTCCTTCGCTTGTTGGCAAGTGAGACTTTAATATAGTCTTGAATGAGGTTGAAGTGGAAAGTCTATCTGGTACTCCCATGGTAGCCATTTCACGTGACAACACTGGGATTTGGGAAAAAACCCTACCGAATGTTTTGAGTGACTGACAAACCCTTCGATGGTTCATTTCGTTTGTCCATTATGCAAAGAAGGTAGTGGAGGCCGACAAGTTGTCGAAATGGTAGGGTTTGCAAGCTTTACAATGTTTCAGGGTCTTCCATGGTGGTTTGCATCTGACACATGGAATCTTCATTGAAGAAGCTTGTGAGGAAGGTAAGACCATACTCATGGTGCCAATCATTCGTCGTTTTAATTCCTCCTTTCTTAAAATAATTTGATACTAAAACTTATTTTTTGTTGTGATGGTTGTGGAGTGAGAGGGTTCCATAAATGCTGCGTTGCTGCCACTTCCAGGCATCCGAACCATCGTGGCTTCCAAACGATATACATCGGTAAGCCTCGATGTTTCTTTACAAACCTTGAATCAAACTTTTGGTTATGATAGTCGATGTTGTTAGATGGTGCTGGACTGAGATGAGGGTTTTTCCTCCGGTGTTTATTTTATACCGTTCATTTTTATATTTTGAAAGTTGAAAGGCATTTGTGGCCAGAAGGCTGGACCATGAGCCTAGTCTTTGTTGGATTCTCAACGTCAGACATTTTTATATAGAACTGTAAAGAACCTTGTTTAAGGATTTTAATAAAGGAATGATACTTCATGATTTTGATGTATGGTTGATTTCCATCCAGAAGGATGTGCTCGGCATTTTTGTTATTTTATTAAATGAACAAGTTAAGCTGCAAATTACAATTGCTAGGGCTATGCCTGTCTTTGAAACATGTTAGAAATTTCATTTTTTATGTGGTTTTAAAGAAAAATGGTAGCCGTTGTTTCAAATGAATGGAAGCAGGGTCTAAACCCTAACTTAATTATTTATCATGCTGTTGGTTAAGAGTTTTGAACCCGTACTTCATATCTATTTTAATATTTTAAGGAGTTAAGGGGAGTCGAAACTCAACCCTGCATATTTGTTTTTATATAATGCAGTAACATTTGTTTATAAAATTTCATAAAAGAAAAGACCCTGTAGGGTGAGCCTCTACGGACTTGAAACCTGGTCTATATTAGTTCTTTTTGGAGTTATGAAATCACACTTAGTAAAGGAATAAACTTCTTTAAAAACCAGAGCGATGCCTTTCAATGGCTCGACCGGTGCATTAATTATTACTGTGCTGGAAAAAGAATTATTACTCATGTGTATACTATCTTATGAAGACTGTAAAATAGTACAAAAGATAATGACTATTTTCATTACTGCAACTATTAAGGTTGTGATAGGATTCCAAAGTTTTGCTTTCGAAGAAGGGTTTTCTTTTCAAATTAACTTGCATAAATAACGAGGGTATGCTACTATATTTTGCACTTGTAAAGTTTTATAAATCAAAGGATTCGGTTTTGAAATAGGTTTATTTTTTCATTTAAAATTCTATTTTATTATTGTTACTTATAAACATAAAGATTGTGCTTTTAATCTAGATTTTGTTTGAATATGAAAATTATTCGAATGCTATTATTGCTTTAAAATGGAATATGATGCTATGTAGAGATCTTCTATTTAAATGCTATTTACTTAGATAAATACTATGTTTTCTGCATTTAGTAAAGGAAGTATTTACTTAAATATAGATAGAGAGTTTATACTGAAATAAAACAGAGTTTAATCTATGATGATCAATCATTCGAATCTATCATTAATCTAACTTTTCTGTACTAGAGTACGACACGTAATGTGTGTGGAAAAATACAGAAAAGTAATTTAATCAATCACTCTACATTTCTAATTTTATTTCTTTTAATAACAACACAGATTCACATTCATAACTAGCTCTTTAAAACTAATTGGAATAACTCTGCAGATTTCTAAAATACTTAAACATTTACAGAAATAGATATACAGTAAGAATAAATACATAAGAAGATAAGAACCTGAAAAATTGAAGAGTGAAACAAACACGCAAGGTAGCCCATTCCTCCCAACCAACTCCTTAAGGCAGCCAAATCACTAGCCTTAGGACCCCCAAGCCTACTCATTGAACCACTAGGGTAAAGATGTTGGGTGGATGCAAATATTATCCTCTACAACTCAGTAGTGATGTTGACAATACTCTAGAAGGAGACTTCTGCTTTTCAGCATTATTGAGTTCTGCATAAAGCAGTACTAACTCATATTAATGGTCTTATCTCAATCAATCCCTCTAGATTTTTAAAATCCTGTATTATATTTAGGAAGAATACTTTGAACAACGAAACTAAAGGATTTTTCTTTTTCATTTAAATAGAAAAGGAAAATTGAGAAGAATGATGGGATCCCAACTTAGGGATCAAAATTGAAGAGGCTAGAGCGACCGATGTAGATCGTAATACAGTAAGAAATTGATGCTCATTATTTAGGTGCTCGTGGTCATATATGTAACATCCCGAAATTTTACGAAAAATTTAAAAAATTTCTCACTAGCATTTATGTCAATTAATTGTTATGCGGAATACATTTTTATTGGCAGTTGTCTTAGAAAGGACTATTCTGTCCTAATTATGATATTGTGTTTGTATTTATTAATGCATCATCTTAATTCATTTCATAATGTTGACATGTCATAAATGTTTATAAACATTACTATAGGAAAGCAAATGTTTAAGACTTAGCAGATTTTATCTCATAAATAAATGTTGCTTCTTTTGTCTCAGAGATTTACATCATTAATGTGTTGACTTTTATTTTTGGAACAGTATTTAATTCTACATTAGCGACGTAATGAAATATAATTTTTATGCTACTAATCTTTTTATTTTCTTGTTTAAGGGATCCTATTGAATCCCCGAGGCTTACTTAGTTATGTTCATAGCTGATGCTCTTCCTCCTATTTGTACAGATAACGCATGTGAGGTTATTATCAATGGTTCAAGATCCAAGTACTGTACATTAAAACATAACATTTGCAACTATTTTATGCTTGGCATTATCAACAATTAAGGGTAAACCCTAAAGAGACCTAGGGTAAGACCTACCCTAGCTTAAAATGTTAATTCATTTTTAAGGCCTGCATCTATATCTTTAAGCATATAATATTAAACTATCTTTCCTTTGCATTAAACTTTAATATATATATTTTGACATGGGATAGTTCTTTAAGGTTTTCACGATCATGCCTTAACATAACATTGACCCTTTGCTAATATAAAAAAGTGACCATGATTAAAATCATATGGTCAAATTTATGTATTATATGATACTTATAAATTTATATGTGAATGTGGTAGGTGTTAACCCTGACCACGATTTATAAAAATACAAGCATACAAGACTTTGGTTATATGAGCACATGTACATAAACCTAGTGGACTATACGATGTATAGTCTTCATGTAATAACCTCTTAGTGGGTCCTTCGCTGGCTGGCAAGTCAGACTTCAATACATTCTTGAGTGAGGTCGAAGTGGAAAGTCTATCTAGCACTCCCATGGCAGCCATTTCACCTGACAACACTGGGCTTTGGGAAAAAAACCTAACTAAGGTTTTCAGTTACTAACAAACCCTTCGAAGGTTCATTTCGTTTGTCCATTATGCGAAGAAGGTAGTGGATTCCGACAGGATGCCGATATGGTAGGGTTTGCAAGATTTACGATGTTTCAGGGTCTTCCATGGCGGTTTGCATCTGACAGATGGAAGCTTGGTTGAAGAATCTTGTGAGGAAGGTAATACCATACTCACGGTGCCAATCATTTGTCGTTTTAATTCCACCTTTCTTAAAATAATTTGTTACTAAAACTTATTTTCTGTTGTGATGGTCATGGAGTGATAGTATTCCATAAATGCTGTGTTGTTGCCATTTCCAAGCATCCGAACCATCGTGGCTTCCAAACGATATACACCAGTAATCCTCGGCATTTCTTTACACACCTTGAATCAAAATTTTGGTTATGAAATGGTGATGACAGTCGATGCCGTCGGATGGTGCTGGGCTGAGATGAGGGTTTTTCCTCCGATGTTAATTTTATACTATTCGTTTTTATATTTTGAAAGTCAAAAGGCATTTGTGGCCAGAAACCTGGACCATGAGCCTGGTTTGCATTGGATTCTCAATGTCAGTCATTTTTATATAGTACTGTAAAGAACCTTGCTTAAGGATTTTAATAAACGAATGATACTTCATGATTTCGATGTATGGTTGATTTCCATCCAGAAGGATGTGCTTGGCATTTTTGTTATTTTATTAATGAACAACTTAAGCTGCCAATTAAAGAAAAATGGTAGCTGTCGTTTCAAATGGATGGAACCAGGGTCGAAACCCTAACTTAATTATTTATCATGTTGTCGGTTTAGTGATTTGTTGGTTAAGGGTTTTGAACCTGTAATTCATATATATATAAATATTTTAAGGAGTTAAGGGGAATCGAAACTCGACCCTGCATATTTGTGTTTATATAATGCTGTAATATTTGCTTAAAAATTTCATAAAAGAAAAGACCTTGTAGGGTGAGCCTCTACAGTCTCGAACACTCGTCTATATTAGTTCTTTTTGGAGTTATGAAATCACACTTATAAAAGGAATAAACTTCTTTAAAAACCTTGCCGACGCCTTTCAATGGCTCGGATGGTGCATTACTTACTACTGTGCTGAAAAAAGAATTATTACTCGTGTGTATACTATCTTATGAAGATTGTAAAATAGTACAGAAGATCGTGACTATTTTTGTTACTGCAACTATTAAGGTTGTGATAGGATTGCAGAGTTTTGCTTTCGAAGAAGGTTTTTCTTTTCAAATTATCTTGCATAAATAACGAGGGTATGCAACTAGATTTTTCATTTGTAAAGTTTTATAAATCAAAGGATTCAGTTCTGAAATAGGTTTCTTTTCTCATTTAAAAGTTTATTTGATTATTTTTACTTATGAACATAAAGATTATGCTTTTAATCTAGATTCTATTTGAATATGAAAATTATTTGAATGCTATTATTGCTATAAAATGGAATACGATGCTATGTAGAGAGCTTCTATTTAAATGCTATTTACTTAGATTAATACTATGTTTTCTGCATTTAGTAAACGAAGTATTTACTAAAATATAGATAGAGAGTTTATACTGAAAGAAAAGAGAGTTTAATCTATGATGATCAATCATTTGAATCTATCATTAATCTAACTTTTCTTTACTAGAGTACGACAGGTAATGTGTGTGGAAAAATACAGAAAAGTAATTTAATCAATCATTCTGCATTTATAATTTTATTTCTTTTAATAATAGCACAGATTCACATTCATAACTAGCTCTTTAAAACTAATTGGAATAACTCTATAGATTTCCAAAATACTTAAACATTTCCAGAAATAGATATACAGTAAGAATAAATACATAAGAAGATAAGAACCCGAAAACTGAGGAGTGAAACAAACACCAAGGGAGCCCATTCCTCCCAACTAACTCCTAAAGGCAGCCAAATCACTAGCCTTAGGACCCCTAAGCCTGCTCACTGAACCACTAGGGTGAAGATGATGGGTGGATACAAATATTATCCTCTGCATTTCAGCAGTGATGTTGACAATACTCCAAAATGAGACTTCTGCTTTTCAGTAATATTGAGTTCTGCATAAAGCAATACTAACTCAAATTAGCAGTCTTATCTCAATCAATCCCTCTAGCTTTCCCCTCATATAATTTCACTTGTTCTCTCCAGTTTCAAATTCATCACAAGGTAGAAAGTGATTTGCCTCCTACTCCAATTTGATGGGTATCAATAGATTGCCTAGGTCTTTGGTCAGTTTTACAATTATTGAGCCACTTGATCTGTTCCACTTTCTTGTGGAACGTGACCATTAATGTAGGGAAGTTGCCACGTACAACAGCTAGAGGTGCATTAATGATGCTTCCAAGTGTCAATTTGCTCTACACTCTAGTTCATTCCTCCTAGTGGGTCAGTGAGCACTCTTTCAACAATCCCCTTGGTATATTTGTCTCCTCTTTTATTTATAAATAATAAAATATTAAAGTATTTAATTACAGTCATCCTTCACTCCCACTTGGTCAATAATCATAAAAAATTACAATAACATATAACATAATGTTTTTCTCATGAAATAAAATATTCAGAATTTGGGTATGTGACAAACACCCCCTCTTAAATTTAACATCGTCCTCAATGTTTCTTATTCATCATCCTCTACATCTTCCTAGAATAGAGCTGGGTATGCCACCCGCATATTACTTTCCAACTCCCAGGTTGCTTCGTCGGGACTAAGGTGCTTCCATTGCACCTTTACCTGTCCAATGGCACAATTCTGAAGCAAAATTTTCCTTTTGTCGAGGATACAATCTGATTCCACTAGAAAATCTCCTTCTGGTTCCACCTATACATCATTCCAATTAATCACATGAGTAGTATCATGCACATACTTTTTCAAAATATAAATGTGGAATACATTATGTACTTTAAGGTTTGGTGTTAAATCTATCTGATATGCCATTGGGCCAACCCTGGACAGTATTTCAAAAGGTCCACAATACCTTGCTGCTAGTTTAGCACAACTCTCTAATATTAAGGAACTCTTTTTGTGTTTTAGCTTGATGAAAACATGCTCACCATCCTGAAACGCTTTCTGAGTTCTTTTTAAATCTACATGACTTTTCTGTCGATCTTGTGCAATTTTTAAATTGCCTTGTACCTGCTTCACTATTAGTTCTATTTCTTTCAATAACTCAGGACCTAACATTAACATGTCAACCGAGTTACTCCATGAAATAAGAGTATTACATTTTCTACCATATAAAATTTCAAATGGATCGAGTTTTGTTGAAGCTTGGTAATGATTATTATAAGCAAACTTGGCAAGATGCAAATATTCCTCCCATTTACTTGGCTGATCTCTAACATACATTCTTAACATATCTTCAAGAATATGTTTGACCCTTTCTGTTTTCCCATCCGTTTGTGGATGAAATGTTGTACTGAAATTTAAAGTCGTGTCTAACCCCTTAAATAAAGATTTCCATAAGTTTCTTGTAAACTTTGAATCTCTGTCAGAAATTATAACTTTTGGGATCCCATGCAGATGAAAAATTTGTTTCATAAAAATTTCAACAATGTTAGCATCCTTGTAAGTTGTTTTAACAGGTATGGAATGGGTTTCTTTACTAAGCTTGTCCACAACTACCATTATAGAATCATTCTGCTTCTGATTTTTAGGTAAACCGGTTATAAAATCAATACTAATTATTTCCCACTTCCAATTTGGTATGGGTAGTGGCAGCAACAGTCCAGCTGGATGTTGATGTTCATCCTTTATTTGCTGACACTCCAAACACATAGCAATATATTCAGCTACCTCACTTTCATACAAGGCCAAAAGTAATACTTCCTCAACATTGTTATCATCTTTTGGTAACCAAGATTCCTTAAGTATGGACTTTTATGCAATTCATTTAAAATCGACAACTTAATTTCAGCAACATTAGGCACATAAAGTCTATTTTTATACAACATTAATCCTATGTCATCAATTCTGAAATCTGTTATTAAATTTTCAGCATTATCTTCAGCAACCTTTTCAAATAATTTTTGATATTTTTCATCCATTTTGATCCCTTCCTTAATCTGATTTTCTAAATCAGTTTTATAAGTACTAATTGCTGAAACAAAAGTTAGCCTAGCATTCTTGCTTAAGGCATCAACAACTTTATTTTCTTTACCTTTATGTGCTGAATCTAGAAATCATATTCACTAAGGAAAGTTAGCCACCTAGCTTGCCTTGTGTTTAGATTTGGTTGATCCAACAAATATTTTAAACCTTTATTATCTGTCATTAGTGTAAATTTTCTTCCGATTAAGTGGTGATGCCACATCTTTAACGCATGTATTATGGTAACCAACTCTAAGTCATAAGTTGCATAGTTCTTCTCATGAATCTTTAACTTCCTAGACTCATATGCAATCACATGACCTTCTTATGTTAAGACTCCGCCAAGTCCATCATTGCATGCAATAGTGCACATGATGAAATCCCTATTTGGATCAACAATTTTTAGAATAGGTGCCATTGTTAATAGTTCTTTTATTTTCTTAAAACTTTCTTCACATTTTTTATCCCAGATAAATTTCTTACCTTTCTTTTGTAAAGAGGTTATAAGATTCGTTATTCAAGAGAATCCTTCTATAAATTTACGATAGTAACATGTAATTCCCATACCACATGTAACTAACATCCCCAAATTTTACGATAGTAACCTGTAATTCCCCTAAAAGATCGTACACCAGTTACGTGTTTAGGGGCAAGCCATTCATTAATAGCTTTAATCTTGTTTGGGTCTACTGCGATTCCATCATTGGATATCACATGCCCTAGATATTGTATTTTATCCTTAAAGAAATCACATTTGTTGAACTTAGCGTAAAGTTGGTGTTCTCTTAACACTTGTAAAATTATATTTAAATGTTCTTCATGTTCCTCTTTAGTCTTAGAATAAATTAGAATGTCATCAATGAAAAAGATTACAAACTTATCTATGTACCGATGTAAAACATTATTCATAAGACACATGAAGACTACTGGGGCGTTGGTTAGCCCAAAAGGCATAACCACGAACTTGTAGTGCTCGTAACAGGTATCAAAAGCAGTCTTAAAGATGTCATCATCTTTTATCCTGACTTGATGGTACCCCAACCTTAAATCAATTTTAGGGAATATTGTCGCACCACGCAGTTGATCAAATAGATCATCAATGCGGGGCAAGGGATATCTGTTCTGTATGGTCATTTTATTTAACTAGCAGTAATCTATTTATAAACGCATAGTTTCATCCTTCTTTTTAACAAAAATAACAAGTGCTCCCCATGGACATACACTCGGTCTTATATAATTTTTATCAATGAGTTCCTTAAGCTGTGATTTGAGTTCATTATGTTCCAGAATGTTCATTATGTAAGGAGCCTTTGAGTTTGCTACTTCCCTCGGTATTAACTCAATGGTGAAATCTAGTTCCCTTTTCGGAGGTAGTCCTAGAATTTCTTCTGGGAATACATCAAGAAATTTCTTTAGAATGGGTATGTCTTCCAACTTTAACTTATCTTCCTTATTTGATTGTTCGTCATTAATTACATTTACAACAAACAACTTACACCCTTTACGAACATCCTTTTTAACTTGTAAAGCAGAAGTTTGTCTAACATAAGTCTTTCTTAGAATTCCTTTTACTGTTACTATTTCAGATTCATCATTCAAGCAAGTAAAAGATTTTTCAAAACAATTTAATACTACACTATGCTTTTCCAACCAATCCATTCCAATCGATACATCATATGATCCTAAAGGTAATACATTTAACTTTACTTGAGTTCTAAATTGATTCATAAGTAATTCACAGTTATTAACAAAATCAACTACCTTTCTTTTTGTACCTGTAGCTAGTTGAACCAGCTAAGATTTGTCAAAATTTTCTACATGTCATTTACATTTTTCTACTATACTTGGAGATACATAACTTAGGCTTGCACCTAGATCAATCAAAATAGATATAGGTTTATTTTTCAATGTACCTTCTACTTCAACCATGGAACTCTGATGATTAACTTGTCTGTTTTCCAATGTTGCATTAATCCTGGGCATTTCCCTTGCTAGATCACCCACAGTAGCCTCCTCCTGTATCGTGTGTATGTTGTTGACGGTCCTCTTTCTGAGTGGGCAGTTTGATGCATAGTGAGGTTCTCGACAGTCCCAACATTTTACAGTTTCCTTTTGTTCGTTTTTTTTAACATAATTATTAGGTGGATCTTTTTTTTCTTGCAACTGTAAAATTTGGATGTGTATTACTTCTTGAATTATTTCCTTGAAAGTTCCTATTAGAGAAATTATGTGAATTATTATTTCTGAAATTTCAATTAAATGAGTAATATTTCTTTCTTTGCTCAAAATTATAGGCTTCTTGGCCTTCCAGCTTGGCATGCCTTCCCTCTTCATGTTCTGTTGATAACAGATATTTTCCTTCCTCATGGCCTGTTCAATAGTTCTAGGATCGTCATACTCGATTCAGTCCTTTATATGAGAGGGTATACAACTCAAGGACCTTTGTTCTTTAGGCTTTTCTTCCATAATGTAAGGTACATACCCTAATAAATTCAAAAACTTGCTACTCAATTCCTTCATATCCATGGAACCTAACTTTAATTCATAAAATTATTTAGCTCATTCATCGTAATATTGTTCCGACATAAATTTTCTTTTAAAATACTTTTTAAAACTGCTCTAGTTTACATTCCTCTCTTTCAATCTTTTTACCCACTTCAAGTCTTGCCACCAAATATCAGCTTTACCCTTCAGATTATAAATTGCCATTCTAGTTTTTAACTAACTTGAGTAGTTATAAATTTGGAAATATTTATTCATGTTGGATGGCCATGCTTCGGCTTCCTCACTCTTTTCTGTTTCTCCATTAAAAGTTGATGGTTTAATCTTCTTAAATTCTTCAGAAATTTCTTCATATGGTTTTTATTTCTTCCTTTTAGTGTAACAGGCACTTTCACTACTATCGCTAGAATACTGATGCTTCTTCCTGTGCAATTTAATATTAATTTCAGAAGATGAACTAGTTACATAATTAATAAGCTTTAGTTTTTTACTTTTTCGTTGGTAAGGCATGATTTCAGATTTGGAATTAATTTCAGTTCTTTCATTTTTATCATTATTATGGAATTTATCCATCAGGATTTGATTCACCTCCTCCTGATCTTTTAAAATTCATTCGTTCTCCTCTTTTACGGTGTTTATTTATGTTTTTAAATCTCTTACCGTTCTCAATAATTTAGATGCTTTGTCATTTAATTCAACAAATATATTTCCTACATTAATGTGTTCATGTTCATTATTATTTTGACCATTAAGGGGGGACCTATCTTCAGCTGACTCTTCCGGTCCTTCCATACCTGCAAACTTAAATAAGTATTGAAACTGAACAACAAAATTAGTATATGTACTTTCTGTTCTGAATTTTGTTTGCGCGATTTGGGCCACTTTTAGGCCTAGAGTTTGAACCGCTCTCTGATACCACATGTAACATCCCCAAATTTTATGAAAAATTAAAATTTTTTCTCACTAGCATGTATGTCAATTAATTGTTATGCGGAATACATTTTTATTGATAGTTGTCTCAGAAAGGACTATACTGTCATAATTATGATGTGTTTTTTCTTTATTAATGCATCATCTTAATTCATTTCATAATGTTGACATGTCATAAATGTTTATAAACATTACTGTTGGAAAGTAGATGTTTAAGACTTAGCATATTTTATCTCATAAATAAATGTCGCTTCTTTTGTTGCAGATATTTAAAACATCAATGTCGACTTTTATTTTTGGAATAGTATTTAATTCTACATTAGCGACATAATAAAATATAATTTTTATGCTACTAATATTTTTATTTTCTTGATGAAGGGATCCTATTGAATCCCCGAGACTGACTTAGCTTTGTTCATAGTTGATGCTCTTACTCCTATTTGTACAGATAATGCAAGTGAGGTTATTATTAATGGTTCAAGATCCAATTAATGTACATTAAAACATAGCATTTACAACTACTTTATGCTTGGCATTATCGACAATTATGGGTAAACCGTAAAGAGACGTCGGGTAAGACCTACCCTAGCCTAAAATGCTAATTCATTTTTAAGGCCTGCATCTATATCTTTAAGCATATAATATTAAATTATGTTTCCTTTGTATTAAACTTTAATATATATATTTTGACATGGGATAGTTATTTAAGGTTTTCACGATGATAACTTAACATAATGTTGACCCTTTGTTAATATCAAAAAGTGACCATGATTAAAATCATATGCTCGAATTTATGTTCTATATGATACTTATAAATTTATATGTGAATGTGGCAGGTGTTAACCCTGACCACGATTTATAAAAACTTGAGCTTACAAGACTTTGGTAATATGAACACATGTCTGTAAAGCTAGTGAACTATACGATGTATTGTATTAATGTAATAACCTCGTAGTGGGTCCTTCGCTAGTTTGTAGGTGGGACTTTAATATAGTCTTGAATGAGGTCGAAGTGGAAATTCTATCTGGTACTCCCGTGGTAGCCATTTCACATGACAACACCGGGATTTGGGAAAAAACCCTACCGAACATTTTAAGTGACTAACAAACCCTTCGATGGTTCATTTCGTTTGTCCATTATGCGAAGAAAGTAGTGAAGGCCGACAAGCTGCTGAAATGGTAGGGTTTGCAAGCTTTAAAATGTTTCAGGGTCTTCCATGGTGGTTTGCATCTGACAGATGGAAGCTTGGTTGACGAAGCTTGTGAGGAAGGTAAGACCATACTCATGGTGCCAATCATTCATTGTTTTAATTCCTCCTTTCTTAAAATAATTTGATACTAAAACTTATTTTCTGTTGTGATGGTTGTGGAGTGAGAGGGTTCCATAAATGCTGCATTGCTGCCACTTCCAGGCATCCGAACCATCGTGGCTTCCAAACGATATACATTGGTAAGCCTCGAAATTTCTTTACAAACCTTGAATCGAACTTTTGGTTATGAAGTGGTGATGATAGTCGATGCTGTCAGATGGTGCTGGGCTGAGATGAGTGTTTTTCCTCTGGTGTTTATTTTATACCGTTCATTGTTATATTTTGAAATTCAAAAGGCATTTGTGGCCAGAAGGCTAGACCATGAGCCTGGTCTACGTTGGATTCTCAACGTCAGTCGTTTTTATACTGTACTGTAAAGAACCTTGTTTAAGGATTTTAATAAAGGAATGATACTTCATGATTTCGATGTATGGTTGATTTCCATCAAGAAGGATGTGCTCAGCATTTTTGTTATTTTATTAAATGAACAAATTAAGCTGCAAATTACAATTGCTAGGGCTATGCCCGTCTTTGAAACATGTTAGAAATTTCATTTTTATGTGGTTTTAAAGACAAATGGTAGCCGTCGTTTCAAATGAATGGAAGCAGGGTCTAAACCCTAACTTAATTATTTATCATGCTGTTGGTTTAGTGATTTGTTGGTTAAGAGTTTTGAACCCATACTTCATATATATTTTAATATTTGAAGGAGTTAAGGGGAGTCAAAAATCGACCCTGCATATTTGTGTTTATATAATGCAGTAACATTTGTTTATAAAATTTCATAAAAGAAAAGACCCTGTAGGGTGAGCCTGTACGGTCTAGAAACCTGGTCTGTATCAGTTCTTTTTGGAGTTATGAAATCACACTTAGTAAAGGAATAAACGTCTTTAAAAACCATAGCGATGCCTTTCAATGGCTCGGCTGGTGAGTTACATATTACTGTGCTGGAAAAAGAATTTTTACTCGTGTGTATACTATGTTATGAAGATTGTAAAATAGTACAAAAGATAATGACTATTTTCATTACTGCAACTATTAAGGTTGTGATAGGATTCCAAAGTTCTGCTTTCGAAGAAGGTTTTTCTTTTCAAATTAACTTGCATAAATAACGAGGGTATGCTACTATATTCTGCACTTGCAAAGTTTTTTTTTTCCAAAGTGCACTTGCAAAGTTTTATAAATCAAAGGATTCGGTTTTGAAATAGGTTTATTTTTTCATTTAAAATTCTATTTTATTATTGTTACTTATGAACATAAAGATTGTACTTTTAATGTAGATTCTTTTTTAATCTGAAAATTATTTGAATGATATTATTGCTTTAAAATGGAATATGAGGCTATGTAGAGATCTTCTATTTAAATGCTATTTACTTAGATTAATACTATGTTTTATGCATTTAGTAAAGGAAGTATTTACTTAAATATAGATAGAGAGTTTATACTGAAATAAAACAGAGTTTAATCTATGATGATCAATCATTCGAATCTATCATTAATCTAACTTTTCTATACTAGAATATGACACGTAATGTGTGTGGAAAAATATAGAAAATTAATTTAGTCAATCATTCTGCATTTCTAATTTTATTTCTTTTAATAACAGCACAGATTCACATTCATAACTAGCTCTTTAAAACTAACTGGAATAACTCTACAGATTTCTAAAATACTTAAACATTTACAGAAATAGATATACAGTAAGAATAAATACATAAGAAGATAAGAACCTGAAAAACTGAAGAGTGAAACAAACACGCAAGGTAACCCGTTCCTCCCAACCAATTCCTAAAGGCAGCCAAATCACTAGCCTTAGGACCCCTGAGCCTGCTCATTGAACCACTAGGGTAAAGATGTTGGGTGGATGCAAATATTATCCTCTGCAACTCAACAGTGATGTTGAAAATACTCTAGAATGAGACTTCTGCTTTTCAGCAACATTGAGTTCTGCATAAAGCAGTATTAACTCATATTAACAGTCTTATCTCAATCAATCCCTATAGATTTCACCTCATCGAATTTCACTTGTTCTCTCCAATTTCAAATTCACCACAAGGTAAGAAGTGATTAGCCTCCTGCTCCAATTCGATGGGTAACCATAGATTTCCTAGGTCTTTGGTCAGTTTTCCAATTATTGAGCCACTTGCTTTGTTCCACTTTCTTGGGGATTCCATGACCGTTAATGTAGGGAAGTTGCCACTTATAATAGCTAGAGGTGCATTGATGATGCTGCCAAGTGTCAATTTGCTCTCCACTCCAGTTCATTCCTTCCAGTGGGTCAGTGATCACTCTTTCAACAATCTCCTTGGGATATTTTTCTCCTCTTTTATTTATAAATAATATAATCTTAAAGTATTTAATTACAGTCATTCTTGACCCCCACTTGGTCATAATCATAAAACATTACAATAACATATAACCTAATGTTTTTTTCATGAAATAAAATATTCATAACTTGGGTATGTGACCAGATACTATGTCAACAACCTCAAATTATACCACTATTTATATATATATTCAATTAATCATCACCAAAATTTATACAAAGTATTTGCAAAAGCTATAATCCAATTATAGATCTAAAAATATCTCTTTTAACTTATAGAATTTTTAAGACACGCACTTTATTTCTAAAAACCTTGGTATAGTATATTTTTTTAACTAAGAAGTGTAATCTGTAGTGTCCCTTTTAATAAAATTGGAAAAATTAGGAAAAATTGCAAATTTTGTCCAAGTCGACCCTTAGACTAGCGATGACTCAAATGCTTCCAAATGGATCCAAATGATTTTGAATTGGGTTTGAAGGTGTTTGAAAGGTATTATGACATAAAAATGAAGTTGATGGATGCTTGGAAACTCTCAAAATAATTCTGCAACATTCATTTACAATCAGGAGAAATTAGGGAATTTTACTAGCAATTTTGAGGTTCAAACCCCCAAGGGTAGAGGTCACTAATGTCTTCCCCAATGTAGCACGACCCTCCAAAATTTTAGAAAAGAGACATGGAATAGTTAGATGACTTAAATGGGAACCCAAATTCCTCATTAATCAGTTCCTAAAGCCTGCTTTAACTCCCATAAATTAGAGATTGGTAAACATGTTTTCACATAGGGGTAGATGATAGAAAAACTCCACAACTTGCTATTAAATTTGAGATAATGGTTCCAGTGACTTGTATAATGTGTATGAAACTTCTTCAATACATTAATTTCTTTCCATACATCAATAGAATCACATATATTGACCAAAACAAATCGAACTAAGCAACTTCAAGCTTTCACAACAAGATATAGGGGAAAATGGCACCATTCATACATAGTTTGGAATTTTTACATAGTTTCACTTGGAGTTTTGACCTAAGGTTATTCTAAGCATCAAATACAGATTAAATATATAATATTACAAATAAATGGGGCCTCATGGACTCCCCAAAAGATATCAACATCTCCCCAAGTGTGCCCTTCCTCCAAAAGAAAGAATATGAAGAGAAATGTGAAAGAGAGGTGGGAGAAAGCTGAAGAAGATAATATCACGAGTAGCCCTATAGATTCAACCTGCAGAAAATGACTCCATTTTATCTCCAAATGAAAGGTCGGAATGGCCTCTCCAATTTCCAATTAGGATGGGAATCTTGCACCCTCGAAATTGGTACTAAGGAAAGTAGAGTAAACACTCCACTAGCATAGAAAAGCTATTGTCTACAATTTGAAAAATGAGAAATGATCAAAATCCCATCTCCTTCTTTGTTCTTGTCTTTAATAAACCTCCCAAGTCCTCCATGGTTCGAATTCCTTCAAAAAGACTCATGCCAACTCGATTTGGGAAGGGATTCCAATGTGTGCTACTTGTCCAACAATTCCTAGTCTCCATCTTCACTCAATTCGAATGGGGAAGCTTCTTGGCTTCCATAACTCCATTGTGCACCCTCTTGGAGTCTATTTTTAGCCCTAACATGTCATATTGGTCATATGTCAGCAATCAGGTTTGATCCTTGTCATAAGTTTCAAAGCATCTTCATCATTGTTGTCATAGAAGCTAGGGAATCTAGCCCAAGTGTCTCAATATCTCTAAGATGCCTCTTCCTATTCCATGGGAATTACTCTTCCACTCCAATTCGACCCTCATTGAGTCATTCCAAGTATAATGACCTTCCAACTCCCCCAAGAACATTAGAATCCACCTTGGATTCGAATGGGTGAGAATAAGATTCCATGTGGCATGATGAATCTTGCTTTGTGTGGGTCCCACACAACCAATGTTCCTTCATGACCAAGTGCCACCTTATTTTCCTATTGTAAATATTTATTTATCCCCTTTCAATACATTTATGTCAATATAATTCCCATGTGGATTTTATTATATCCCTTATTCCAAATCCAAATGTTTCCACCGCAACTTAGGGAACTAGTAGATTGGTGGAATTTTCCCTTCTAGTGATTTATTTGGGTGGGAACATTACAGTCCTCCCCACCCAAGATTGATTTCTCTCAAGCAATTATAAATTAGGATGCTGCAAAAAAAATTCTGCTTCCCATGTGGCATCCTCACTTGGAAAATCTTTCCATTGTACCAAATATTGTCTTATGGTTCTGCTCATCAATTTTCTTTCTCTTGCCTTCAATTTTTTTTCTAGAATAAGTATGAGTTGTCCTTCATCATCTAATGGAGGGAGTGTTTCTAAAATAGAAATATTCTTACCAATATGCTTCTTAAGGCATGAGACATGAAATACATTTTGGATTTTGCTACCTTCCGGAAGTTCTAACTCATAAGCTACCTCCCCAAATTTTCAAACTATCTTGTATGGACCATAATTCCTTGGTTTGAGCTTTTCTCATACTTTCCATTTTAAGTAGGTTTTTTGATATGGATGCAGCCTCAAATAAACCAAATAATTCACTCCAAAATTTCTTTCTTCCCTATGTTCATCCACATACTATTTTTGTTGATTTTGGGAAACTTGCAAATTGTATTTTAGAAGCTTCAAAATATCCTGACTTTCCTCCACCCAATCCTTAGCTTTTGGGGCTCTACTATCACCAGATATGTTTGTTAAATTTTGAGCATTAATTCACAATACTCTAGGATCTTTACTAATAGAATAACATGTACAGTATATCAATGCATAACAATCATAATAAGCATGACAAGCATCACAATAATCAAAAGCATGAGAGACAATAGACACAGAGTTTCCGTGGGGAAAAACCTAAGGTGAAAAACCCCACAACTTCCTCAGAGATAGAGAGAGCAATGGCTCAACCAAAGTACAACCAAAATGATCCTAGTAGTAGATGATCCTCCTCTTCACTAGTGGGCCACTTTTTGAGTGAGAGAAGTGTGAGTTTCCGAGTGATCAAAATAGAGATCTCCGTATCTCTATTTATACTAGTTTGTTTTCCCAGTAAGCTTATGGGGCCAACTTGTCTAGCTAGGTACATCAACCATATAATATATATATATCAGGGCTGACCCCACACATGGTGGTCTAATAACCCATCGGCAAGTTCACCCACTTGCGACACTTGTCAATACACATGACGACACTTCCTTATAGAGGAATAACACATCTCTTATAAGGGTACAATAAATATATATATAATACATAGATGAAATACATTCCGAAGTTACATATACATCAACACTTCCTCTTAACTAGGAAGTTATTTCTTGACATAGATCTGCTAGCACAAGTCTTCTTCTTGGAATCATCATCATCGATGCACCATCATTGTCACTGTCACTGCTACTGCTATCTCAACCAATCTCTGAATCTACTCGTCATAGGAAGTTATATAGAGCTAGTCCTTTTTCATACTAGATGTAGGCCCACGACCTGCAGGTCTTCGTCATCACTGGCCATATTGTGGAATCCTTAGGACTTATTACGTGCATCACAAAACCTTTAAAGAGTCTCTTTCCTAGCAAGAACCCTAAAGAGCATCTGAGGCCTTTTTCATCCTGTCCAGATCTCTAGGACTTATTACATGTGACTGTCACAAAACCTTAAAAGAGTGTGCCAGGAACGTTTGTGTGCATAGCACGACCGGCAAGAACTCTAAAGAGCATCCCAGGAACATTTATGTGACTAAACACGACTAGCAAGATCTCCAAGACTGATTACATGTGACCTTTGCTACAAACCCTCCAAAGAGCATCCTAGGACTCATTATGGGCACAAAGCCCAACCTATCGGATCTCCCAGGTCTTACATGTAGCAGCCCACCACAAACCCTCGAAAGAGCATCCCAGGACTTATTATGGGCACACAACCCAAACTATCAGATCTCCTAGGTCTTACATGTGGTCCACTATCACAAACCCTTGAAAGAGCATCCCAGGCTGTTACGGGTACACACCTCCGACCTATAGGATCTCCCAGGTCTTACATGCGATACACAGTGCCAGTCCTTTTTCATACTGGATGTGACCTAGAACAAATCTAGGATTTCCTTTGCACAACTTGTCCACAGCCACAGAGTATCTACCTGATACTCAACATACATCATCCTGATGTACACATGATCATACTGATCATCATCACTGTATTGTCCTGGTACATATCATCTGGAGAAACATCCTGAAGATCATCATCATGATCATCTTGATCATACAATGCATCCACCTGATGCATACCAAGTATCTACCTGATACATATCATCATACATGATCCACCTGATACATACATAGATACATGATCCACACAATGCATCTAACTGATATATATCAACATACATGATCTACCTGATCATATCTAGCATCCAACATGATGCATACATACATAGATGATCCAACTGATCATATCCAACATCCAACATGATGCGTACATACATATACATATAAATGATCCAACTGATCATATCCAGCATCATCCTGATGCATATACTGAGCAGTAAGTGAAACATCGTCCTAATGTTCATCATCCAACGCTTACATCCACAGCCATGTGAAGGATCCTCCTTCCAACATGCTTGGAATGGCTTCAGCAAATGTGTCCATCATTTCTTCCTCGAAGTGTCGTCGATCTGAAGAACGCCAAGCCTCTCTCTGAAGTACTCGAACTTCACCCTGGCTAGTGGCTTCGTTAGTACATCTGCAATCTACTCATCCGTCGCAACATACAGGAGCTTCATTGCTCCTCTCTGCACCATATCCCTGATATAGTGATATTTGATCTCTATGTGTTTCGACCTCACAACTAGCTGAACAAGATGCAACATACTCTGCCTTATCTGTACTTAGTGCTACGCAGGACTGCTTCCTGCTAAACCAAGAGATCACACCTGATCCCATACTGAAGTAGCACCCAGATGTGCTCTTCCTATCTGCAGCACTGCCTGCCCAATCTAAATCAACATAACCTTGCAGGTTAAACTTTTGATTTGCTTCATACTTGAGCCCATAATCAACTGTACCCTTCAGGTACCTCAGAATATGCTTTACAGCAACCAGGTGAACACTCCTCGGATCCGTCAGGAACTGGCTCAATGTGTTCACCGCAAAGCAAATATCTAGTCTTGTGTTCGTTAGGTACATCAAGGACCCAATCATCTGACGATACATAGAGACATCAATCGGCTCAGATGAAGCATCACAAAGATGCTTCAAGTTCGATGCCATAGTTGTGGCCATGGCCTTACAATCCATCATCCCAAACCTCTTCAGGATATCTACTGCATAATTCCCTTGTCCAAGGAAGATCCCATCTGCACTCTGCCACACCTCCATACTTAGGAAATAATGCATCATCCCTAAGTCCTTCATATCGAACTCAGCAGCAAGCTTCCTCTTTGTATTTGCAATCAATCTGTCATCTCCTATTACAAATAAGTCATCCACATATAGGAGTAGAATCACAGGATTCCCTTCCTCAACCTTGTAGTAAAGGTTGGAATCTGCTTTACTCTTGATAAAGCCCAAACTAGATAGGAAACTGTCCATCCTACCATACCAAGTTTTGGGAGCTTGCCTCAAGCCATACAAGGATTTCTTCAATCTACACACATATGACTCCCTATCATGTGTTTCGAAACCAAGTGGCTGCTCCACATATAATTCCTCTTCAACTACACCATTCAAGAAAGCAGTCTTGACATCCATCTGGTGTATTTTCCATTTCATTGCTGCAGCTAGGGCAAGTACTGTTATGATGGAAGTATTCCTGGCTACAGGTGCAAAAGTTTATTTATAATCTATTCCCTCTTTCTGAGAGAAGCCATGAGCTACGAATCTTGCCTTGTATTTCTCTACACTGCCATCTGCAGCATGCTTGATTTTGGTAGATCCATATGGAAGTCATAACAAACTTCCCTTCATGTCTTGGGACTACATCCCAAACATCATTATTCATGATCAACGGATCATGGCATTCTTCCCATATCCTGGGAACTTCAATATCTTCAATAGATATCTTTGTTGCTGGAACAAATGTTGTAGTCCTTCTTTCATAGGTGAAGGTATACGGTCTTTCCTACAAAACAAGTTAAATTGCATGATTAGAAACATCTCATAATTTTCAGAACAAATTCTTACACATAAAGAAATATGTCACACAGTCATGCAATTATTTTAGCCAATGCTTCAATACAACATTTATCCATATCCCGTAACTTTTCTAGATGCTTGCCAATCTCTACCAGAACATTGTTAAGATTGTGCACAACTCTCAACATGTCAGCAAAGAGGTTTCATTTTAGATAAGTAACAATGGAATGTTGTACAGTGCCATAGGCCACTTACCCATCATCTGCATATCAGTAGTATACTGTTCATTAATGCAATCATTCTAATATGCACAATTACTTAAACAAACAAATATGCAAGAACTGATAATTGAAATACTTATTTTTGTTTGTTTGTTGGTGGAATCCTTCTGAGTGTTTTCTTCCTTGCAGGAGCTACTGAAGTAGCATCTTCTACACCTTTCTATTGTGAAATGTAGACGGATGGTCAACTCCCTCTAGATATCTACATCCTTGCAGAAACTACTGGAGTGTGCTCCCTCTTGATCTTTGCTTCCTGGATTACCTGTCCTTGAACTTATATACATCCTTGGTCCCTATGCATGCTCATTAGTATCATCATTGTGTTAACCTTGAGGTCTCATACATAATCATTGGTATAATCTTAATATTATCAAAACATAATAACCTCAAGCATGTGTAGTCAGGATCATTTCAAACAGAAATAATAAGCATTCTTATGGTCAGTCATAAACATAATATAGCTAAACCCATGATTACTCAAACCTATGACTCTTCTGGTTATTCATATCATTCATTAAGGTAAGAAACATAATATGCATAAGTCCTAGATTACTCAAACTTGTAACTTCAAGAGTAATCATTATCAATCATACAAAAGTATATCATATATATAACAAAACATTCATGGTCATCATATTTGCTAGTTATGTCTAGCAATGTGTTCTTGTTCTCTTCAATGACCTACATAAGCATAACTCATTAGTTAACTTTTGTAAAAACAAATTATACATACCTCTATGTGATCCATGACTATGGATGAATCTTTGTCTTCATAGCATGTTCAAGTTGTCCCTTTAATTTGTACAATCCTCCCTCTTGCTCTCCAATCACTACTGCATCATCTATGGTCTTTCCCTTTGGCCACATTAGAACTTGGCCATCCACAAATGCAACCCTCATACGTTTTGCATCCAATGCAGAGATGGAGAGTAGGTTCTTCTTGAGCCCAGGTACATAAAGGACTTCTTTCATATTCAATGATTTTCCAGAATCTAGGTTGAAGGAGGCTTCACCACTTCCTTTGATGGGGTATTGATAATCATCCCCAAGTTTCACTTTATGGGGTGATTCATGTTCAAATAGATTTACAAAATATTCTTTAACCCAGTCATGTGTTTAGAAGCCGCACTGTCAATTAACCAATCATTACAACCATGGGAGATTGTACCTATGAGAGCAGAGATTAGGACATACTCTTCTTCACTTGACGAGTCATCATCACTTTCTGCCCTAGCTTTCTTCTTTGGAGGTTCATCATCTTCAGCAGCATGAGCATGGTACCTTCTTTTGATACCCTTCTTCTTCTTGCTAGAGTTGTTGTTGTTGTGGTTGTCCCTTTTGTTCTTGGGACATTCTGAAGCAAAGTGACCCTTCTTATTACAAGTGAAACACCTTAGATCTTTCTTGTCTTTGTGATAATGATGAGAAGATTTCTTCTTGTGATGGGTTGGCTCCCTCTTGAACTTTCCCTTCTTAGTCTGAGCTGTGAGAGCTTGATCTTCATTCCCCATCTTTTCTTCTCTTGCCACAAGCCTTGCTTCTTCTTGAGAACATTCCTCCCATAATCTACTGAAGGAGATTAATTTCTTTCTGGAACAAATCCCTTGGATAAAAGAGTCCCATGACCTAGGCAGGCCATTCAAAGTGGTCATAACAATTTCACCATTCTCCACCATTTCATCTACAGCTTCAAGTTGTTCCTTGATTTGAGAGACCTTGGAGAAATAGTATTGAAGGGTTTCTCCATTCGACATCTTGACCCCTTTCAATTGATTCCGTAGGGTCATCTTCCGATTTATGTTCTTCCCTTCAAATAGCTTAGTCAAAGAGTCAAACATCTCCTTGGGTGTCTTCATAGATGGCACATGAGGTATGAGATGGTCTTTGATAGAATCAGCAATGATTCTCTTTGCCTTGACCAAGTTCTTCTTATGCAATATTTTAGCCTCTTCATCCTCTGGGATAGGGATGTCTTCTTTTATATATGAGTCCAACTCATTCTCTTCCAGGATTAACCCAATCCTATACTTCTAGGCTCGGAATTTATCAACCCCTTCAAGCTTATCCTCAAGCTTGGTGTGGTGAGACATCTTAAAGAATACTTAAAATGGAAATATAAAAGATTTAGGTCTTACCACTTGAATTGCTGAAAACTGGATCTGGTCCTAAATTAGGGTTTGTCAAAAAAACCGTAAAAATTTAAAATGTGAATTTCAACTTTCTGAAAGGATAGAAAGATGCACCTTGATGAGCTGATCAGCCTGGTGTATTCAGAATTTGATATCTGCAAAGCTACACCCTTCAAAAATGCCTTTCTGTCTTCTTGGATTCACTAAGGAGAGCCCTGAATTAGGGTTTGAGTTTCTTGGAGATCTACCCAGCCAAAAATCTCGATCCAAAGCTCTAAACTTCAATTTTTACAAGGAGCTTCCAGCTATGTCTTCAAATTCCAGAAATTCGTATTTTTGTGGAAACCCTAATTTTTAGGGCCAAATATGAAAATGCTCAGAATTGAATTCTGATTGGACAAATAAATTCTCCTTGATGAGTAGATTCAATCTACTATACAACGTTTCCAAAATCTGTGGAGAGAAACCCAATAAATAAGAAACCCTAGTTTCCATCACTGCACAATGTCTTCTTCTCAGGTTAGCTCTGATACCATGTTAAATTTTGAGCATTAATTCACAATACTCCAGGATCTTTACTGAGAGAATAACATGTACAGTATATCAATGCATAACAATCATAATAAGCATGACAAGCATCACAAGAATCAAAAGCATGAGAGACAAGAGACACAGAGTTTCCGTGGGGAAAACCCTAAGGTGAAAAACCCCACAAATTCCTCAGAGATAGAGAGAGCAATGGCTCAACTAAAGTACAACCAAAATAGACTGAGATAGTCTCCTAGTAGTAGATGATCCTCCTCCTCACTAATGCGCCACTTTTTGAGTGAGAGAAGTGTGAGTTTCTGAGTGATCAAAATAGAGATCTCCCAATCTCTATTTATACTAGTCTGTTTTCCTAGTGACCTTATGGGGCCAACTTGTCTAGCTAGGTACATCAACCATATAATATATATATATCAGGGCCGACCCCACACATGGTGGTCTAATAACCCATCGACAAGTTCACACACTTGCGACACTTGTCAATACACATGACGACACTTCCTTATAGAGGAATAACACATCTCTTATAAGGGTACAATAAATATATATAAAATACATAGATGAAATACATTCCGAAGTTACATATACATCAACAATGTTCTCAACAAATGTGATTGCTTAATAACCGTAAAGTGCTTTGAAATAAGACATGCAATGGACATATGGAAAGTAGTATTGTAGCAAAACTCACCCAAGTGTAGCCATTTAACCCATGCTTTCTTATCCTTACCAACATAGTTCATCAAGTACCCCTCCAACCATTGGTTCACTCTTTATGTTTTTCTTGGATTCAATTGGTTTCCCACCAAGTTGAAAAGTTCTTGCCAAAAGGAACTCATAAATATGCTCTCTCTATCACTCACAATGTTCTTGGGAAGTCCATGCAATTTGAAAATTTCCATGTAATAGCAAAGAAATGAGAAGGTTTGGTGATTCTATCCACCACAACATAAATACAATCCTTACCCAAATATTTGGGCAAGCCTATGATGAAATCCATTGAGACACTTTCCCATTTTTGTTCTAGAATGGGAAATGGTTGCAATAGACCTACAGGATGCGTGTGTTCAACTTTGTTTTACTGACATATCTTGCATTAATTCACATACTTTAGAACATCTTCCTTCATCCCTTTACAAAAGAACCTTTTCCTTAGTTGCCTATATGTTTTGAAGAAATTGGGATGAACTGTTAAAGGAGATCGTGAGCTTCCTTCAAAATCTTGTGCTTTAGATTCGAACCATGAGCCAAGTATATTCGGTTCTTATAGTAGATAGTACCATTCAAAATATTGTATATATCATCTCCTTTGACCCCATCTAACACATCACAAGCAAAACTATGTTTGGCATACTCAAATATTAACATATCTTGCCAATCTTTCGGAATGTCCATAAGGGAAAATGAAGGTCTCCTGGATAATGCATCTGCTACAATATTATTCTTCCCTTCTACATATTTAATGTCAAAATAAAAATCTTCGACCTTACTTACAAACTTTTGTTTCCTTTCATTGAGATCCTTTTGTGTGAGAAAGTTCTTTAAACTGTTATGATCAATTTTGACCACAAACTTGTTCCCCACCATATATTGTCTAAACTTGGACAAGGCATGCATGATGGCTAACATTTCTTTGCCATATATGGAGTAAAGCTTCTCACGTGGCTACAATTTTTTGCTCTCAAAAGATATGGGGTGATGTAGACATAGCCTCCTTAAGTCTACATACAATTATATTACACTAGTTTATAAATCTCAATAATCCAAATCACATGTAAATTCCATTAACATTCAATTGCAAGATCGAAATACCATCTAAAATCACTATAAAAACTATCAAAAATAGCACTCTTAGCCTTCTTTCTAATTTATACACGGAGTTTATGGTATTTTGGGATTTTTCATGTAATACACAGGTATATGTGCGGCTATTTTACAAGTACCCCAATAGTCTGTTCAATTTGTTGATGCACAGGAACCATTCATCTCTAGTTTATTGCCTGCGCCTTTCAGAACTCAGAAATCCATGCAAGTTCTTTACCAAATTCAACGGATTTTAACCATAATCTGGAAACTAGGAAATAAATTACCTTCTAACAGACTGAGAATATTCAGTATGTACGTGAATTCGAAATCCTTTGTCAATTAAGTATTAAAACAATGCATAAACAAACATAATCATGCAATTTGACATAGAGAAAAAAATTAACATAGTCTCTACAATATGAATTTGTTTCAACCTTCAATTCAATAGGATTATACATGAAATTTCACTTTACTTCTTCACACAAACTTCCAGAGCTTAAAATACAATAAATAAATTGAATAGACAGAGTACAATTGCCACAGGCTTGAACTCTGTTAGCTCAACGAATCTTCAATTTCGAGCTCTCCCTCTTTCGATATCTGCTAATTGTTCAAGCTACCAAGCTCCTAAATTGTTCAATCTATTCGATTTTCCCATCTCTACCCCCCCTCTTCCTAAGAACTCTATCAAGCATAAATACAAAGACTGAGTCGGTTTTTTGATCCATGAAAATAGGGTCACAACTCTCAACAACCTATGACTCATCCCTAATATTATAGAAACTTAACTAATAAACTTTATCTATTACTTTGGACGGGTCGAGCCTTCTTTATTTAAAAATTGACTCCTCACTTAAAAAAGAACACAAATTACAAGGAGACCCTAAGACTCTCCTAGAAACTTCCTTTTGACTTAACAAAGCTACTTGTGTCTTTACTATTCATCCTATGCTCCTGCGTTAGACTCCCCAACTTGAATTTGTTGATGGGTTCTTGTCCATGAGTTCCCTCTCTGTTTTTTTTATGTAGGATTGCAGCAGACACCCAAATTTTAAATTTAGATAGTTCTCTCATCTTGAACACCCCCTTCAGCCATCTCTTCCAGCATTCTATCAGCAACAGGTCTACTGTTTCCTCTGGTACATTTTCTGATTTTACAGTTAAGACTTCTGTCCACCGTTCTTTTGACCTGCAAAAAATCTATCATAAGGTTCACCTTCATCTGTTTGTAAACAAATCAGTTTTCTTGTTGCAAAATCAAACAGTAAATATATTAGCATAAAAATGCCTGTCATCCAAGAATTCTTTGCATGAATTCCTTGGTCTTTCTTCTCCTTGCTTGCTTCTGTTACATCACTACCCTTATCAATTTCATCAAACATAATGCTTTCATCTTGCTTCATGACTACATAATGTGCTTCCTCTATCAATGTCATACTTTCATTTGAAATTTTCTGTTGGTTTGTCCCTTCCTTCAATGAATCACTACACACTTTGTCAATCATTTCAATCTGAAAATTACTTGAGAAACTTGTTTGTGAAATTACCTTGACTTCTACTTCATCCTTCGAATCTTCCACGAAATTCTTCTTAATCATCATCAGTAATTGATTATTGACTTCCACTTGCTTACCTCTGAATGGATAAAGGCTATGCATCTTACCACTCATTTCGAAGGAATAGACATTCCTCTTTCCCTCATGTACTGCATCTCTGTCAAATTGCCAAGGCCTACCCAATAAAACATGACAAGCATCCATCTCTATAATGTCACATCTTACCTCATCCTAATAATTCCCAATTTGGAACTCTACTTGGCATTGTTCATTCACTAGAACTTGATGACCTTTCTATAGCCATGCAACTCTGTATGGTTCTCAATGTACTATTCTCTTCAATTCAGTTTGTCCACCATTTCTCTAGGCACAAAATTATTAGTACTACCACTATCTATTATTAAATTGCAGCATTTACCTTTAGCCTTGCAAACTGTCCTGAAAAAGGATCCTCCTTTGGATTGATTCATTAATTCCCACAACTTCTTTCATTATTAACAAAGCCTCACCTTCTTTAGGGTAGTTCTCAACCACCTCTAATTCCTTCGGAGTTTCAGTTTCAGCTTGTACTACTTGTGCTCCTCTCTTCCTCACAATGTTATCCGAACAATCCCATGACATATGGCCAAGTTGTCCACATGTATAACACCTTACTTGTCCACCTCTACCTATTTTTCTTCCTCTTGAAGAAACTCTTCCACCTTGGTTATCATTAGTTCTTTGAGGCTGTGCTTGCTAGTTTGAACTGCTAGCTTCACCTTCGTGTTGTTGTTTCCTTCCTCCAGATCTTCTCACCTTTTATTTCTTACTCTTCTTTCTCATCATCTTTTCCTCATCCTTCAAAGCAATCTGATATACTTCTTTAGCATACTTCAACGACAAAAATCTTAGTTCATCCTAAATATCAAAACTTATACCATTAACATACCTAGCTAACCTTTCAGGTGTGTCTTCTATGTTTCCAGATTTGATATTTACCTTATAAAACTCCTCAGTAAACTCTCTAACTATCATTGACTTTTTCTTAAGGTTTTGCATTCTCCTAAACAACATCAATTGATAATACTTAGGAAGAAACTTACCTTTTAACTTGACAGTCATTCTGCTCCAACTGTTGATCTTAGCTTTATGTTTCAAGATCCTCTCCTTTTGCACTCCATCCAACCATAAGGATGCATGTCCTCTCAAACTCGTGACAACAAATATGACTTGCTTGTCTTCCTTCAATTCAACATAATCAAATTGTTTTTTCATAGCATTGATCCAATCAATTAGTTCTTCTAGATCCAATCTCCCATTATAAAATGGTACATCATCCTTTGAACTTGAACCTGCACCAAAGATTGATTTCAGTATTCTTACCTTAGAAGTTTCAACAACTGTCTCCTCCTCCTCATCTGGTATCTCTTCCTCACTTGTATCTTGAGTTTTCTCTCGATGTATAGAGGTCTACAAGGATTCCATCCTTTCTCTCAGATTTCTTTTAATGTCCCTTTTTTGAAATTTTTTAAAATGGTGAAATTTTCAACTTTTTCCACTAGTTCAACCATTGACTAATATTGGTCTCTTGGTCTCCAAATGACTCCAAATACTCCGAAATTGTTACAAAAGGTGTATGGATGATATTACGACATAATTATGAGTTTCAGGGATGCTTTAGAGTCTTTAAGAGGCTTCTAAAACTCTCGTTTAAGTTCTGGCCAAAGTAGGGAGTTTGACTAGCAATTTCTCGTTGACTAGTATTGGTCTCTTAGTCTACAAATGACTCCACATGCTCCCAAATTGTTACAGAAGGTGTATGTATGGTATTAGGAAATTATTATGAGTTTCATGGATTGTTTAGAGTCTTCAAAAGGCTTCTGCAATTCTCCTTTGAATTCTGTCCAATGTAGGGAATTTGACTAGCAATTAGGGGTTCAATTCCCCATGGGGTAGATGCTGGAAATGGCTCTCCAAATGCTATTGGACCCTCTCAAATTTATGAACAGAGGAAGGGGATATCTAAGGGACATCAATATAGTCTCATATGAATTACCATTCATTTTACTAAGTCTTCTACAACCCTCTTAATTCATATCGAAAAATACTAGTTTCGACATTGAGGGAAATGATAGTAAATATTCACAAATGGTTATAAAACTTAAGAAATATTGCTCCAAATGCTTGTATAATTAATATGAAACTTAATAATATTGCACCAAATTCTTGTACAATGAATATTAAAATTATTTAGAATATTAATGGCACTCCATACAACATTAATACATCAGACATTGACTGAACCATTCGAATTTGATACCACTTCAAGTGAAAATAACAAGGTATTGGAGAAATGACACCATTTGTTCATAGATTAGCGTTTTTACATGAAATCTCTTTGAGTTTCAACCTGAAAGTCTCCTTATTAGTAAAAAAAGAGTATATATATCATATTACAAAGATATGGGGCCTCAAGAGCTATCCCAAAGAGTTCATCACCTCAACAAGTGCGCCTCTCCTCAAGAAGCAAGAATATGCCAAGAAATACAATACTGGTTGTAGAAGCAAGCTGAAAGAGATGTTACCATGAAATTCCCTATTGATTCAACTTGTAACAAAATACTCCATCAAATATCCAAATGAAAGGTCTGAATGGCCTTTCCAATTACCAACTAGGATGGGAATCTTTCTCCCTCAAAATAGGTGCTAAAGAAAGTAGAGTTGCACTCCACTAGCTCTCCTCTCAAATGCAAATGCAAATTATGAAAATAATCAAAAGATACCATCATTCTTTGTTATTGTCTTTTATAAAATTCTAATGTCCTCCATGGGTCAAATTCCTTCCAAGAGATTCATGCCAACCCAAATTGGGAAGCGATTCCCAAGTATGCCACTTGCCCTTCCAATTCTAGCCCCCTCCTTCTCCAAATTCGAATTAGTGTCTCTTTAGCTGCCCTAAATCCCTTCAGTGCCCTCATGGAGGCTATTTTTATCCTTGGCATGTCATATATTTCAGATGTCTGCATTCAGGTCTGATTTGTTTCATAGGTGTCATATCATCTTCATCATTGTTGTCATAGATCTAGGGAATATAGTCCAAGTGTCCCACTAGTTCCAAAATGCCTCTTCCTCTTCCATGGGAGTTGCTCTTCCACTCCAAGTCGACCTTAATTGATTCATGAAATGTATACTGACCTTCCAACTCATCCCAAGAACATTGGGCTTCTTATGGATTCGAAATGACAAGAGTAGCATGACATGTGGCATAGAAAATATAGCTTGTGTGGGTCCCACATCCTCCATGTGTCTTCATGATCAATTGCCACTTTGATTTTCCCTTGTATTTATTTATTTATCTCTTTTATTAAATATTTATGCCATTCTAATTTCTAGACATCATTTATTATCCCCCTTATTTCAAATCCCAAATCTTCCACCCCCAACCTAGGGAACTAGTAATTTTCCTCCATGATAGTTCATTTGGATGGGTATATTACAAACATGAATTGGGAATTTCTCTTAATGTGACCCACCTTGTCCATTTGTATCTAATTTCACATTATTACTAACTTGGACATCATTCTTAGCAATTATTTGACCCTTAGCATCAATTTGACAAACTATCATGAGTATGGCCAAGGGGCTTAGGCCATTGTGACCCAATGCAAAATTTTCGGACATGAAAAATCCTCCATTCCCAATATTGCTTGTCCTCAAGCAATTTCAACACATTTATGTGGAAGAACCTGCTTTCTTTCCAAAATTGTGCTTCCCAAAACTTCTCTTCTAAAACCTTGAGTAGAGCCACCCATGCACTACAATTGTGTGTTTCCAAAAGCAAGGAGATGTGGGTTTTCTTTTTCATTTTGATATCCCATGTAACGTCACCACTAAACACCAAAATTTTAATTAAATCCATCAAAACCATGTTTGTACAATTACTCTTTACCTCTTTTATATTTTGGAAACCCCCTTCTGATACCAATGCATAATTCTTGAAGTTGCCACTGTGTTGCCCAACTTTCAGCCTTCGAGATTCCATGAAGACTTTAGAGAGGAACCACCATGCATGCTGCTGCACTACTCTAATTAAAATAACTTTATTAAGTGGGGACTCAATCTCCCATACTACTTTGAAAACAATGGGACTAAAAATTATCCCAGGGTCCCATTGCTTGTATTGCATTCCAACAATTAAGAGTGCTCTCCAACCCATACCATCAGGAAAGAGAGTTCCTGGAACCCATTTTCTTGTATGCATACTTCCAAACTTCACGAGTACAAAATATATATCATCAAAGTACATAACACTATAGTAAAAATGTACATCAAGGAGGTGTCTCATCAAAGAATCATGAAAGTGCTTATACCTTCAAGTGAGTAGACAACCATTTTCCAAGTGCATACAAGCTTAAAGTGACCAATCAAATATGCTACCATGAAATAGGTGAGGATCCCACGTCCTATAATGCTGCTCCAAAAGGATGTAAGATGCATCAAAATAATCAAACATCTATTCTTTCATCCATGAAGTGAATGAATAAACTCCACTAAAATATGAACCAAGTAGGGAGCAATGTAAACAATAAACATTCAAGGCCCTCACATAAGTAGAATTTGTGCATCCATGAACATGTGTATCATCAAGAAATAAAAAAGGATGTTGTTTCCAATAAGAATTTGCTCCAATCATATATCTCTTCACCCAAGTAGTGGATGAAGTTCCCCCAATATATCAATTGAACTAAGAAAGGAGCAAGGAAAATCATGAGTCTTCAAGTGACTCAAGTGAACATCATAAGTGCATCCATGTAGATGTGTCTCATCATAACGTAGAAAGCGATGCTGCTACAAGTGTAAATAATAAATGTCTCAAATAATGTCATCATATAAAGGAAAGATAGGAGTTTCATGCTCCTCATATGGCACCATCAAAAGTAAACCTTTCACCCATACTTCATTAGGATGAATGTTGCAAAATATGGAAGTGTAGGATATAGGAGAATGAACCAAGTCACCCAAATGATAAGAAAGTGCAGAAGTGTCTTCATGTGAATGCTCCATAATGGTAGGATCATGCACCTCCCTCAAAAGTGCAAAACTTTCCTAATAGGTTGGCTCCAAGGTAGTGGAATCATACACTTCTTCAAACATTGTGTCACCATTTCCAAGAGGAAACTCAAGTTCCTCTTCCACCACCTAAAGTGTTTGAATCTCATCAATATCATCTTCAAACACATCAAGCACATGAAATTTTCCATGTTTCTCATGATCTACCATGTCATGAGAATCCTCCATGCAATCTACCATCTGAAAATTGGAAACATAGGAGGAAGAACAAGTATATTGCAACCTTTCAAGAAGTTGCTCATTTTGAATTTTGATTTTAGGAATATCCTCATCATTCTTCAAGTATGCATCATGTAACAATTCATTAAACTCAACCAAATTTTTTCTATCAAAAAGAAAAGACATGAAATTTTACCTTTGATGTTGCACATGGCTCTTTGAATATTCTCCATGTCTTGAAGGAAGGATGGATCCTTCAATGAAGAAACCTTCCAACTAGAATTTGACACTAATTCTTGAGTGTCATGGAACATTCTAAGGGTCTCTTGGATCTTCTTTTCGTTCATCTTTAATGACCCTTCAAGAAAAAAAGGCTCTTGCAAGTGAACCTCCTCATCTTCTTCCTTCTTACTTGGACCAACTTCATGAATCTCATGTGGTGATGGGGAAGTTGATCTTGTTTCTTCTTAAACTACTACAAGGTATTCATTCTCATGCTTAATGGAACTTTGGCTTGCAGCAACACTTTCAAAATTTATCTCTTTGTAACTAACATAGAGGTGTGAGCACCCCTCATTCGGTACTCCTTCGTAGTTCAAACATCCATCAGTAGATGTGCCTTGATTCATGTCCAAGGTAGAATGTGTCTCGAAATGATCTTCAATATTTTCAATAGAATCTTATTCAAGTTCATGGGATGTATCTTCATATTTCTCCTTCAAGCAATCTGATACACTTTGCCCTTTGGTTTCCTTAAGATCAATACATTTGGAATCTCTTTTTGAAGAAAACCCAAAAATTCTCATCAAGCGAGAAATATATGCATTCCATGAAGGTTTAGATATTTCACTACTCTTTTCACCCACACATATATGATTTTATCTCCAAGGTCTTTTACAAGAATGGCATAAACCTTTATTCACTAACTCCACACCTTTTGGAGTATTAATATTTTCTTTGGAATCGAGAAATTTAGGTGTAGCAGGCTTTGCTGTTATCTAAAATTCATTTGCTCTATTATGGGGTCCTAGGGTTGAGAAAATATGCTCACCCATTGGCTTCTTTTCCTCATAATGAGAACTGTTGACACCTCCTATTACTCCTTTGCTCCCAGGTTGGCTAGCCAACAATTCGAATTCTTTCATCATCTGCCTGGTCATGTCTTCAAAGAATGGTTTCATGAGTTTCCTAAGTTCCTCACTGTCATACCCCCATTTTGATCCATATGATATTTTGGGCTATAATGTAAATATTTTGTGCATATTATGTATGATTCCTAGCGTGGAGCTCAAGGCCAAGGCCCCAATAGTGAACGCTAGACCTTGAAGAGGAACGTATTTGGTATTATGATACCCATGTGCTAGTGAGCCATGGAAATTGTAAATATGTATTTTAATAGAAATTCCCACAACTAGCTATGCAATGCAACAAGAGATGGGGGCATGATGTTTACAGGGAATTGGGGGAAATATTGAAACCCTTGAGCCAATCAATTCAAGCCAGGTGTCAATGATAGAACCCGTTAACTCTCAACTACCCATGTTGACTTTTGTGCCCAGTCATTCATTTCTCTCAATAGTTGGTTGAGGTAGTTAATGCATTGGGGAATGGAGAGGTATGGCAGTCCAAATTCGGGTATGGGCAAGCCACCCTTCATAGAAATTTGTGTTTGTCTTCTTAGGAAAGAAAAGAGCCTTGAAATTGCTCCCCAAACCATTAATCACCCATCAGTTTTTCCCTCTCACGATTTTAGATATTCCTTGGGCATTTTCCTCCATGGTTTTTATGTGTTTTCCTTTGTTTTTCTAGCTGGGAAGGGCGTTTTTGTTTTGGTTAATTGTGGTGAAGAGAAAAAATCAATTTGGGGGTTTCAGTGAGACTGTCTTGGCCCACTGTATGCTCATATATGTGGGAGAAATAGGTTTTCTTCCCTGGGGTTGATTTCCTCTTCCCACAATTCGTTTTGGGTGTGCCACGAGTTGGGGAGAACCTGAAGACCCTATTCTACAAATTCCATTTTTGAAAATGTGTTTCCATGCCCAATATTTGAGTTGTTGTGTGTAAGAGAATGTTGGGTTTGAGATGGGTGTCCATTTCTTTGTGCCGTGCTGAACTTGAAAGTCCCCTTTTTCTTGTAGATATCATGCACAGCTCCGGGGTGGTCTCTGGGAGATGAAATAATATAGGCTGGGCAGAGACGTGAGGTTGGGTGGAACATTGCAGGGACATAGCTAGTTGCTTGGGATAACATTACATCAAGATGAGTATTTTATTTTATTGTGTTTTACTTATGCACTGTTTTAATTAATGGATGGTTGTTCTTGATATGATGGATGTATGTGAAAGGTGTGTGGATGATGTTTTAATCCGCTGTGCATATTTGCTTTGATTTGCATCTGCACACATATGCATTTTATTGTAATTCCATTCTTTTATTCATGATGAATGGGGAAAAGTTTTGTAAAAGCATAACACTTAGTGTCATAATACCTTCCTTGCATTGGATCGATGGGAGGGGATGTGACACTCACAATCATCTGAGGTTCCCTTTTTATCCCTAGTCATAGTTTCCTAAAAAAATTGCTCTTCTTTTCCTACTTTTTCCTCTTCAACAAAAGCACTTTTGGTGTCAATATCTAATGGTGTTCCATGAATTCTTTTCCTTGTGAATACTAGATCACATCAGGTTCCAATATCATGCTCTGATACCACTATAATGTCCTTTTTTTGAAATTTATTAAAATGGTGAAATTTTCAACTTTTTCCACTAAATCGACCTTTGACTAGTATTGGTCTCTTGGTCTCCAAATGACTCCAAATGCTCCAAAATTGTTACAGAAGGTGTATGAATGATATTAGGACATAATTATGAGATTCAGGGATGATTAAAGTCTTTAGGAGGCTTCTGAAACTCTCCTTTAAGTTCTGTCCAAAGTAGGAAGTTTGACTAGCAATTTCTCTTTGACTAGTATTGGTCTCTTGGTCTCCAAATGACTCCAAATGATCCCAAATTGTTATAGATGGTGTATGTATGGTATTAGAACATTATTATGAGGTTAATTTAGAGTTTAGAGTCTTCAAAAGTATTCTTCAACTCTCCTTTGAATTCTTGCCAATGTAGGGAATTTGACTAGCAATTAGGGGTTCAATTCCCCATGCTAGGGTAGATGCGCAAAATGGCTCTCCAAATGATATTGGACCCTCTCAAATTTCTGAATAGAGGAAGGGTATATCTAAGAGACATCAATATAGTCTCATATGAATCACCATCCAATTTATTAATTCTTCTACCTCTTAAATTAGATACAAAAGGACTAGTTTCGACGTAAATCTTCACAAATGGTTATGAAACTTAACAATATTGCTCCAAATGCTTGTATAATGAATATGAAACTTATTCAAAATATTAATGGAACTGAATACAACATTAATACATCATACATTGACTGAACCATTCGAATTTGATACCACTTCAAGTGCAAATAACAAGGTATTGGGGAAATGACACCATTTGTTCATAGTTTAGCATTTTTACATCAAATCTCTTTGATTTTCGACCTGAAAGTCTTCTGAGCAGTAAAAATGGATTATATATATCATATTACAAAGATATGGGGCCTCAATATCTATCCCAAAGAGTTCATCACCTCAACAAGTGCACCTCTCCTCAAGGAGCAAGAATGTTCCAAGAAATAGAAGAATGGTTGTAGAAGCAAGCTGAAAGAGATGTGACCATGAGCTGCCCTGTATCTTCAAACTGTAAAAAAAGACTCGATTAGAGATCAAAATAAAAGGTCTGAATGTCCTTTCCAATTACTAACTAGGATGGGAATCTTTCACCCTCTAAATTGGTAGTAAGGAAAGTAGAGTCCCACTCCACTAGGTCTCCTCTCAAATGCAAATGCAAATTATGAAAATGATCAAAATATATCAACCATCTTTGTTATTCTCTTTTATAAACTTCTAATGTCCTCCATGGGTCGAATTCCTTCCAAGAGATTCATGCCAACTCAAGTTGGGAAGGGATTCCCAAGTATGCAACTTGATCTTCCAATTCTAGCCCCCTCCTTCTACAAATTCAAATCGGTGGCTCTTTGGATTCCCTAACTCCCTTGAGCACCCTCTTGGAGGCTATTTTTATCCTTGAAATTTCATATATGTTAGATGTCAGCATTCAGGTGTGATTTGTTTCATAGGTTTCATAGCATCTTCATCATTGTTGTCTAAAAGCTAGGGAATCTAGTCCAAGTGTCCCACTAGTTCCAAAATGCCTCTTCCTCTTCCATGGGAGTTACTCTTCCACTCCAATTTGACCTTAACTGAGTCATGCGAAGTATATTGACCTTCCAAATCATCCCAAGAAAATTGGGCTTCTTATGGATTCGAAATGACAAGAGGAGGATGCCATGTGGCATAGAAAATCTAGCTTGTGTGGGTCCCACATCCTCCATGTGTCTTCATGATAAATTGCCACTTTGATTTTCCCTTGTATTTATTTATTTATCTCCTTTATTAAATATTTATTCCATTCTAATGTCAAAAAATCATTTATTATCCCCCTTATTTCAAATCCCAAAGCTTCCACCCCGAACCTAGGGAACTAGTAATTTTCCTCCATGACAGTTCATTTGGATGGGTATATTACAAACTTGAATTGGGAATTTCTCGTAATGTGACCCACCTTGTCCATTTGGATCTAATTTCAGATTATTACTAACTTGGACATCATTCTTAGCAATTATTTGACCCTTAGCATCAATTTGACAAACCATTATGAGTATGGCCAAGTGGCTTATGCCATTGTGACCTAATGAAAATTTTTGGGACATGACAGTTCTCACCTGCTCTCTTAACTCTAGATTGGCAGTAGGTCTTCCTCATCTTCCCTGATGTCGTCCAACTCTGACATCCATATCTTGGAAAAATATTTCACTACTGGATACAAATTCCCCGTCAATAATAAATTACTCTGAATATGTTAGTAATACAGGAGTAAAAATAACCTTTCCTTTCATACAAGAAGCAAAACTCCTTTCTTTAAACCAATAGTCCTTCCTCTAAATAGAAACAAAATTACTACTATGACTGAAACAAAATTACTACTATGATTATTCTTTGATACCAAAAATGATGTAGACATAGCCTCCTTAAGTCTACATACAAGGATCTTACATTAGTCTATAAAGCTCAATACGCCAAATCACATGTAAATTCCATTAACATTCAATTGCAACATCGAAATACCATCGAAAATCAGTATAAAAACTATCAAAAATAGCACTCTCAACCTTGTTTCCAATTTATACACGGAGTTTATGGTCTTTCGGGATTATTAATCTAATACACAGGTATATATGAGGCTCTTTTAAAAGTACCCCCAACCGTTTGTTCAATTCGTCAATGCACAGGAACTGTCCATCTCTAGTTTACTGCCTGCACCTTTTAGAACTCAGAAATATCTTTAAGTTGTTTACAAAATTCAATGGAATTTAACCATAATCTGGAAACTAGGAAATAAATTACCTTCTAACAGACTGAGAACATTCAATCTATACATGAATTAGAAATCCTTTGTCAATTAATTATTAAAACAATGCATAAACAAACCTAATCATACAATTTGACACAGAGAAATAAATTAACAGTCTCTTCTCTATGAACTTGTTTCAACCTTCAATTCAATATGATTATACATGAAATTTCACTTTACTTCTTCGCACAAACTTCCAGACCTTGAAATACAATAAATAAATCGAATAGATAGAGTACAATTGCCACAGGTTTGAACTTTGTTATCTCAAGGAATATTCAATTCTAAGCTCCCCCTCTTTCGATCTCCGCTAATTGTTTGAGCTACCAAGCTCCTCAATTATTCAAGCTATTTGAGCTTCCCAGCTCTCTACCCCCCCCCCCCTCTTCCTAAGAACTCTATCAAGCATCAATGCAAAGACTGAGTCAGTTTTCTGATCCATGAAAACAAGATCATGACTCTCAACAACCTATGACTCATCCCTAAGATTTTGGAAACTTAATTAACTAACTTTATCTATTACTTGTTGGAATATTCACACCATCATTTTGTATTTTGCATGCATGCATGCAAATCTGCATGTTTTGCATGCTTTGCATGTCACTGCATGCATCCTGTCATCATCATGGTTGTCTCCCCTGCACCTAGAGCTTGGTTCTAGCTCTCTAGAGCCTGTCTATAGCCCCCAATTGGCCTCCTACCTACCTAATGCGCCCTCTTTGACTTCTCTACATGGGAAGTGTGCCTTTCCCACCTACCACAGCCAGTTTGGGAACCTTCGCTCACCTACCACTAGTTATCACTCAGTTAGGGCACCTTATCTCACCTACTGGGAGTTATCATTCAGTTAGTGCATTGATTGAGTAGTTATTCCACTAATTACTCATACTGACTACTTATAGCTTCTAGTTAGGTAGTTCTGGAGTTCCACTTGACTATTTGACAGTCTCATGTGCCCCCCTTGGAGTCTCCATTCCCTGATTTATGCCTAGATGGTTCTGTTAGACTCAATTAGACACACTTGAATGACTATTACCACTTATGACTGATATTATTGACTGGATGATGTCTCTATTCTTATCCAAGCTAGACTTTGAGTTAAACAGCCTCATGCACCAACCTTGGAGTCTCCATTCCTTGATTTATGGCTATATAGTTTTGTTAGACTCAGTTGGTCACACTTGACTGACTCTTACCAGTTGTGACTGATACTACCAACTGGATGATATCTCCATAGTTATTGCTGCTAGACTTTGAGCTCAGATTCAAATTCCCTACTTGGCCAATTCGAATCCTATATGATGCGTCATCATTGATTATTGTAACACATTCTCTACATTCATTATTCATTGTATGATATTGACATTGTCCATTATTCTGTGTTTATGAGTGATTATTGAATGCATGCTTCTTCCTCTTTCCAAATAATCCTGAGAGTTTGATTGTGAGTTTGTTACACTTGCTAGATCTTTGCAGATTATCACATGGTATTAGAGTAGTCAGCAGCTATTCTAATTGCAGCCATTGCAGTAGTAGCAGTTATTTGAGCAGCTATCTTTTCACTTGTGCACCAGAAGCCTCTAAGTTTCCACAACAAATCCTGGTGCTATTACTTGAATTCATTAGAGAAATCCAGTGAGGTTTAGCCAGGTGTGAAGGACTTACTCTATGTTCCAAGTGTCCTTAAGGTAGTGTTCAGTCGAAGTGTAGCACTCTCCATCAACAAAAATTCTCTTGTTTTGCAGGTTTATTAACCTGTTCAGAATCTTCTTCAACTATTCGAATTTCTTTGTTTCAGATGGATCTAAAGCTCACATCTTCCAACTATGTTGAGTGGAAATACAAGATGTCTCTCTTCATGAGAACCAAGGGCTTCACCTGAATACTCAACGGAATGATGGTATAACCTCTTAGTATAGTTTAAAAGTCCAAATACTTGGATAGGCTTGATGAAGCAGTTGGTCTCCTCCTCTCAATTTATGATGATCTTCACTTCCATTTCATCGATCTTACATCTCCTAAAGAGGTTTGGGACAAGCTCGAATCCCTTTTTGGACAGAAATATGATATGAAAGGACACAAATTGGAGAATGAACTCATATGTTTGAGTCCTGAAAGTTTCGAATCTATTGATGCCTTCCTCACCAAGTTCAAAATATTGATATCATCGTTGAAAAGATATGAGATAGTGAATGAAGACAAGCGGCTTATAATTGCCATTCTCTCAAAGTTGGGGGAAAACTTCTCAGTTTTTGTCTCTACTTTCTAGTGAGATAGGTTGTCCATTCCAAAATGGAAGTTTCCCTCACTTGATGATTTCATCTGATCTCTTACTCAAGAGGAAGAGAAGTTGATCTCTATGGGAATGATCAAACCCAAATTGGATTCAGCTCTTACAGTTGCATAGAGAGTGAATGGTAAAGGCAAGCAAAATATTTCTGACAAGAGATCAAATGACACAAAGTCCACAGATAGTTCATACTATTGAGATGGGGTTTCAAACTCAAGGAATACCAAGCATTCTTGGAAGAAAAGACCCAAGTGCACCTATTGTCTTAAAGGTTTCCATCCTGAGAGTGACTGTATGAGGAAAGCTATAGATATGATGGCTCAGTTACTTAAGAAGAGCAATCTTCCTATGCCTTCCTGTACAAAGAAGAAAGATCCTGATACTGAACCTTCTAGATCTAAAGACAAAGAAATATGTCATGCCGTCATGGAAAATGCATCAACAAATTCTTCTTTCATCATAGATTCAGGAGCATCGAGACACATGTCTTCCTCCAAATATCTCTTCTCTAGTTTCGAAAGCTCAGTTGGCCCTTCTATCAGATTGGGAAATGATTCAAAATTCTCCTCTCATGGGAGTGGAAGAATCAATCTTGACTCAGGTTACTTTTCTAATGTGATTTATGTTCCTTCTCTTGCAGCAAATTTAATTTTAGTGTACCAAATGACCCATGTTGGAGAGCCCAAAAGAGTGATCTTTTCTCCATATGAAGTCAAGGTACAAGACATGGTTTCAAGGGAAATCATCTCAAAAGGTGTTGCAAACCTTGAGACAAAACTCTATGAGTTTTCCCACTTCTTACCTCTCTCAAAGGAGTGTACTCTTCACTCTCATATTCATGAAGTGAGTAGACTATCACATATAAACCACAAGCTAGCTCAAGATGTGGTTGAAGGTCTTCCAAATAGAAAGATTGATCATGGTACCTGCAAAGATTGTTCTAAGAGGATTGAGAAAAGGAGGAATCATAAAGAAGTGCGAATGCTAGATCCAGATCCACAAGAACCTGAAGATCTAGCACCTATTGGTTCAACTCCTATGGACAAAAAGTCCATCACTACTACATCCTCTAGGTATATTGTTGAAGATCCATCATCAGATTCTAGTTCTTTTGATAAAAATATCACCTATAATGGCTCAAGGGAGATATCAGAGATCTACATGCAACATTGGAAGCAGGTTCATGATGTTCCCAAGTAGGGAGATGATTCATTGTATGATATTGATGTTGTCCATTATTCTATGTTTATGAGTGATTATCAAATGCATGCTTCTTCTTCTTTGCAAATAATCCTGAGAGTTAGATTGTGAGTTTGTTACAGTTTCTAAATCCCTATAGATTATCACATTACTTTGGAAGGGTCGAGCCTTCTTTATTTCAAAACTGACTTCGAACTTAAAAAAAACACAAATTACAAGGAGACCCTAAGTCTCTCCTAGAAACATCCTTTTGACTTAACAAAGCTACTTGTGTCTTTAGTATTGAGTCTATGCTCCTGCATCATGGGGTGTTGATTTTTCTTTAGGGAAGCCCCTATTCCTTCTCATGATGCATCACATTCAAAAAAAAAAGTTTAGAAAAATCTGGTATTGCAGGTACTGGAGAACTACTCATTACCTCTTTCATTCTTTGGAAATCCTTTTCAGCCTCTTCATCCCATTTGAAAGCATCCTTCTTGTTCAAATCAGTAAGTGGACCAGTCAATTCGGAGAGCCCGTTCACAAATTTCATATAGTAAGTGCATATTCCAATGAATCCCCTCAATTCTGTGATGTTTTTGTGTGATGGCCATTAACGAATAGCCTTTATTTCCTCCAAGTGCAACTTTACTCCATATTTCGAAATGATATTCCCAAGATAGAAAACTTCTTTCAACCCAAAATCACACTTGGAAAACTTAGCAAACAAAGGTTATTCATGCAATATTTTCAATACAACTTCTAAATGGTGCAAATGTTCCTCCCATGTCTTACTCTAAATCAAAATATCATCAAAGAAAACCAAAACAAGCTTACGAAGCTGCTTGCAAAATATTTTATTCATCCATGATTGGAAGGTGGATAGAGAATTTTTCAAACCAAAATGCATGACAAGAAATTCAAAATGGCCATAGTGGCATTTGAAAGCATTTTTATGCACATCTCCCTCATTAATTAAAATCTTATGGTAACCAGATCTAAGTTGAATTTTGGAGAAGAAATTTGCTCCAAATAGCTCATCCATGAGCTCATCTATTCTAGGGATGGGATATCTATTCGTAATTGTCTTCTTCTTTAGATATCTAAAATCAATGCACATCCTCAAGGTTCCATCCTTTTTCTTCACCAAAAAAACTGAATAAGCATAGGGACTAGAGCTTGGTTTAATGAGTCCCAATTCCAAGAGCTCTTGAATTGCCTTCTCAGTCTCATCTCTGAACCTTTTTGGGTTTTTATATGGCGATATTTGTATACTGGAAGTACCCACCTCCAAAACAATGTTGTGCTCAACTCCTCTGTTAGGTGGCCTTACAAGAGGAAGGTCTCCAAAAACCCTTTCATATTTGTGTAGTAGTTTATTTATCTCCCCTAGATGTTCTCCAATATTTATGTTTTGCTTAAGGGAAGTGATGAAACATTCAACAACCCATTTAATATCCCGATGCCTCAATATGGACATCATACTATGGGAAGACACCACTTGATTCAAATAGGTGTGCATTCCACTCACCACCTTTTATTTTCCTTACGAATCCTTTAATTTCATTTCAGGTATTTGGTAGTTCACTGTATGTTCCCCTATAGAGTATAGCCACTGCACTCCCAAGACCACATTTGTATCAGCAACATCAACCACATAAAAGCTATCAGAAAATGTGTAATTACCTATGGTGAGTTTTAGCTTTGGAATCCATGTTTTGCACTCCATAGTATTGTGACATGGAATGATTACTGTGAACCCATCAAATGGTTCAGTAGGTAACTTTATCCTCTCCACCATGGCTGCATAAATGAAGTTACCAGTTTCTTCTCCATCTACCAATGCAGAAACTCTTTGCCCTTGTACCACTCCTTTGCATAAAATGGTGTGAAAATGAGGCACTCCTTAAAGTACTACCATTCTCCCCTTTTCTAGTGATGGATGATCTACTTCTTCTATGTCATATCCCTCTTCTTGGTCTGAAATATGTTCTTCTTCCTCCATGTCCCCTTAACCTTCATCATTATCAGAAAATACTTCAATGCATTGTGCTTTCCCCTTAGCACATTTATGCCCTGGTACCCATGGTTGGAAGCATGTGTAACATAGTCTCTTTCTTCTGAGTTATTCCTTGCTTGGTACCTCTTTCTTGTCCTTTCTGAATGCATATTTTTTTCCATGGCTTCTTGTCAAATCTGAGCTTGGAATGAAAGTTGGTCTTGGGAGGAAACCTTGTCTTGGGTAGCACATTTCAAATATCTCTTGCCAAGTTCATGGCATCATTCAATGAAGCAGGTTTGTGGGATTTAAATAAACCTTTCAAAGGTTCATCCAAACCTTCAATAAAGAGAAATACTAATCTTACCATATATATATCAGCAACATTAACTGATAGTTTTTTAAATTCCAACATGTACTCATGAGGGGTTTCAATTTGCTTCAACTGTGTTAGTTCCTTAAAAGGCATTTTAGGGACTTTTTGCTTGAATCTTTCCAATAACCTGTTAACAAATTCTTCATATGTTGTCACCTGATCATGTCCCATTTTTTTAATCCCATGGAACCACCAATCATTGGCCTCTCCTTCAAGATGCAAAATAGCCATTTTTAGAGCATCCTCTTCAACCATTGGATTCAATTGAAAATATACACCTAACTTTTGTATCCAAGTAGTTGTAGAACTTTGAGATGATCCATCAAAGGTAGGAAGGGGCATTTTACCTATGGAATAATTCAATGCTTTATTTTGAAAAGGAATTCTATTACCTCCTCTCATTTTGAGCTTGTTTGAGACACTAAAGAATTGATCAAATGGTAATGTCCTTCTACATTCTTCAGTCAACTCTTGCCATTCTGCTAGAATTTTAGTCAACTCATGCCAAATTGAGTGTTAAGTTCTTCTTTGGGCTCAAGAAACTTAGGTGTGGTAGGTCTTGTTGGGCTCTAAATATCATGATGTCAATTATGAGTCCCTGTCTTTGAGAAAATACTTTCACCCATTGCCTTATTTTCCTCGAAAGGAGAACTACTGCTGCCTCCTAATGCAAATTTGCTTCCAATTTGACTAGCCATCAATTCGAAACCTTGCATTATATCCCTTTTCATGTCTTCAAATAATTGTTTCATGAATTTCCTATAATCCTCTTTCTCCTCCATCTCTGAGGTTCCTTTCTCATCCTTAGTCATGGTTACCAAAGAATGGAATTCTTCTCCTGCTTCTTCCCTTTCACTAAAAGTACTTTCAGTTTCAGTTTCTAAGGGTGGGTGATGGTTTCTATGAATTATTGTACTCATGAATGTTCATCCACATCAGGTTCAGGTACCATGATCTTATACCACTTGTAGTGTCCCTTTTAATAAAATTGGAAAATTGCAAATTTTGTCCATTTCGACCCTTAGAATAGTGATGACTCAAATGCTTCCGAATTGGGTATGAAGGTGCTTTAAAGGTATTACTAAACAAAATTGTATCTGATGGATGCTTGGAGTCTCTCAAAATACTTCTGCAACATTCATTTACAATCAGGAGAAATTAGAGAAGTTTACTAGCAATTTCGAGGTTCAAACCCTCAAGGGTAGAGGTCACTAATGGCTTCCCAAATGCAATACGACACTACAAAATTTCAAAACATAGAGATGTAATAGTTATAGGAATTCAATAAGAACCCAAATTCATCATTAATCAATTCCTAAATCCTACTGCAACTACCATAAATCAGAGATTGGTAAACATGTTTTCACATAGAGGGAAATGATAGAAAAACTCCACAACTTGTTATGAAATTTGAGATAATGGTTCCAATGATTTGTATAATGTGTATGAAACTTATTCAGTACATTAATGGCTCTCCATCCATTAATAAAATCATAGAGATTGATTGAAACTATAAAATGTTAGTCACAACAGAACCTAGCTACTATGGATTGCTCACTAGTGAAAAGATTACAACACATTTTCAGGAATTGGCATAAATCTGTAAAATGAAGAAAACATGAAATGGGTGAAATATCTGAATATTATTAACAGACCAATCTCAAAATAGGTTAGGAACCTCCTTTTATACAAATAGGAACAATTCGAATCCATTTGGAGTGTTCACATTGATCTAGCTTAGAAATAACTCAATCCCCCCTAGGTTGACCCAAAAAGTCCCAAACCATCCCAAACTGGTTTGAACATGCCATGTGAACATTGGGAATGACTAGACAGGCCCATGTGACCTCACACATGTGGAGAATCTGATTGGTTAGAGGTTAGGTAGCTAGAATTGGCTAAAAAATGGGCAAAAGAGGCAAGTTTGTCCACATTCTGAGCATGTGTGCCCTTGGTCAAACAGAATCCCACAAAACATGGGATAAGAGTGCCTTAGGCATGCTGGCTGCAATAAATAACTGGGAGGGTGCCCCCAACCAAGGATAATTTTAGGGGCGAAATTTAGCCCATGGGCTATTTTTCCATGTTTTTTTCCAAGAAAAGATTCGTCAATTTGCATTTTTTAAAGCCCCATTTTGCCCAATTTTGGCGTGGTAAACTTTTTTCACTCTAAAAATCGCCAAATTATTATATAAACTATATAAAATCCTTAGAAATTGAAATATTTTTAGAAAAATATCGCCAAATATTTTATAGTTGACATTTTAAGAATTGGTAAGATTCGCCAAGGTTTATACACTTTTAAATAAGTATGGGTCCTTAAAATTATCCCTGCCCCCAACAGCTAGTTTGACTTGGTACATGCACAGTTTTGTCCACATTGCCAACTGGTTCAAGCTAAATGACCATTTACCCACTAACCAACTCAGGGATGCAATTATTAAATTGTTTGGCACTAATTAACCATCATTTGATAAATGATTAATGTACCTAGGTGTAATATTGTTCTAACACCCCCCTCCCCCTTAAGCTAGACTTAGTGAAATATAAAAAATAAGGTCTTGGCAACTAGGCTCAAGTCACCTTTTACATCATAAAAATTTATTTGTCCATGTAACCAAGGTAAGGAGGAAAACCACATGGGAAATAAAACCTCCCCTCTAAAATGGACATGTGGCATATATCAAAATACACCAATCATCACCATGCATGACTCACACCAAGCAAATATCTGAGGTAAGTGAAGGTCTTCTCGGTAAAACACTTGGTGAAAATATCAGTAGTTTGCTCACTAGAAGGGCAATACTG